>VXAB01008274.1:22887-45387 GCA_013399175.1 Odontophorus gujanensis | reverse complement strand
TGTTAGGTGCAGGAGACTTTAGTTTGCAGATCTGTCTCTCTTCTCTGCTTGTCCTCCCACTCTTCAAATCACAAAGTCTCCCCAGCTCTCTGTGGCAAGCAAACATCAGCAGCATTACATCCAAAGTGACCACCATGGTATGACACTGTGAGTAGACAGAGGCAGATGAGGGCTTTGTCTAACCAGCTTTGTATTCTGCACAGCTGCCCTCTCTCTGCAGAATCAAACTTCCAGTCTTGGTTCGGAGATCTTGCAAAAGTGCATGTGAACACATGGTTTTGTGGTTCCGTGCCATTTCTCACTGCAAGTTCTGCTTATGAAGGTGAATACAATTTCTATCTGCTTCTCAAGTGTTGGAAGGTAAATAAGTCTAATGTCAGCTCTCAAACTTACATTTATGGCGTCAGTGCTTGGATTTAATATCAGAAAATCACGGGCACAATCAAACTTTGATCATCAGTACGTATATGAAGAACATAATATTTTTTAGATAATAATTACGTTAATTAATTTAGATAATAATTAATGCCAAGTTGCATGTAGCTTACCGACTTAAAAAGAACCACAAATATTGACAAACCTGATGTTTCATTTTTACTTAATCGATCAGACTTATATATAAAACAAAGGCCAGGAAAAAATGATAAGTAACCTGAAGCAAATCAAGTCCAGTAGTTCTTTTGGTCCTTTCCTTCCTGTAGTAAGTCTTAGAGGAGTTAATTTCAAAATTCCTGTTGAGGTTCAACAACAGACATAATTTTGAATCCAAACCTTGTTTAATCCAGTACTTAGACTTGGGAGTTTCTCTGGCTCTATATTAGGATGGGATCAGAATTAAGTGCAAAATATTCATACAAATTTCTCTGCTGGGCATGGAATAAGAAAATAAAGGAGCTTGAAAAGCAAGCTACTTTTAAAGACAGTAATTTTGTATGATAAGTTTTGTACTGATGTCATATACAGCCAGTTATAAAATACTTCAAAATCTGAGGCATCAGATTTCATACCATTTCATGTCAGAGATGCATGACTGAGAAATTCCTTTTAAAAACATGAAAACATGCCAAATGTGGAAAAGTGAACAACTGAGCAAAAAAGTGAGACAAAGTGTTACTAATGTCTGCCAACTGGTATTATTCACAAGTACCATCAATCGCACATGAGTAACCTCCATATCCGCCACCCCCGAACACGAAAACCCAGCTCACCCCTAACCTGTGGTAACATAGTTGTCCTGTTTGTGGTTAGGGCTCTGCTCTATTGTTTGGAGATTGCCTTCAGTTCTGTGCATCTATTAACCCTAGCCAGCATTGTTGAAGCTGACAGTAAAAGGGAGGGAAACTCTATTCAATTAAAATGTCTTTCCTGCTATTTCGAATGCAGATGAGCCCCTCAGCAATGAGGAAATTAGTATTTTATGGTGAAGCATTTATATAGTTTATTCTATATTTGAACCATAATAAATTACATCCATTTTTTACAAGAATTATAACTGACATGCTGTCAGAGCTGTACATGTACAGCCTTAGAAATATACATAATACTTTGAAAGCTGTCACATTCAGTACAGTTGTAAACATCACCCTGGGTTACTAAACTGTTATCTTTAGGTTTACTTCTTTGGATAAACCATGGGATCTTCGCAAATTTCAACCAGAGGGAAATCAATTCTCCCTCAAAGAGTTGCACAGTAGTTTACCACCCATGGTTAATTGCACAGCCTCATACTGGCTTGGGCTCCAGTCTGGCTCTGTTTTCAGAATATCCTTGTTTAGTTACTTTTTTCTTTCTCCTGTCTCTCATAGACTTCGTAGTTAAGGCTAAAGAAACACCACCCAATACCAGAGTGACTCAGTATCCTCATTCATCTTGGCATTTTTTTACCCCACAATTCTACTATCTTTCTAAAGAGTTGTGTCAGTGGAGAATATTGAGACCTATGCAGTGCATTACAATGCTATTTCTACTGTGTCACTTTCACGGACTTTCTGCAGATAGTTGCTTTCTTTATAAAACGCTATACAGCAAAGTAGGAAGTTGTGTGCTTTAAAAACAAAATAATTCTTGAATTATTATAAAAATGTTTTTGGGGAATGACAGCCTTGGTAGCGAATTCTGCGGACTGGTTGAGATTCTGCAGGAATACTGCTATTTTTTTCCTGTGTTCTTTAAGATTCTGAAGTTACGGTTGGAGTAGATGATCTTAGTGGCCTTTTCCAACCTTAGTGATTCCATGAAATAAAGCTACCTCAACTTGCATGTATTTTATAGCTGAAATAATTTTTATTTTAGTCACTTGTGTGTGTTGCATTGTACTTCTAAGCTGGGGCATCCAAATGGAAATACAGTATAACTAATGAAGTCTGCTTTGGCCTTAAATGAGGAACATTTCAAACAGAGCTGTGATTCAGCTGTAGAAAGACATGGCTTTCACCTGTCTCTTAAGCAATTTGGCCAGGATCGTGCAACAAATTCTCTGCTTGCAAAAATCTGCCCTGAAACCCTTTGCTTCTGTGGAACTTGATCTACAACAAGGCTCCTGCCTGACTTGTTGGATTGGAGAACAAGATTTATTAAACAGCCATCACTGAGGGGGAAAAAAAAGCTATAACAGCTACTACCACACAACATGTGAACCCAGGTTTTCTGTCCAGAGGGCAGCCCCGGAGCATGTGGACCAGTGTAGTGCTGTCTGGCTTCTGCCTGTCAGGTAGTGCAGCTGGGGAGCAGGAGCTGACCCTACAGCACTGGCCAAATGAGGTGTTTGGGGCTGACCAAAGTCAAACTTGAGGCCCCAGATGCCCTGACAGTAAAAAAAAAAATAATAAAAAAAAAAAAGGATGAGCAAATGCTATGTGAGCTGGGCAGCCATGTGCCTGTGTGAAATTTAGGTCCCTGTGTCCCATCTTGGCTGCCTCCATCTCCTTTTGGGACACCCCCTAAGAACCTACTAACACTACCAACTAATGCCATTATTTTTCCACCTTGGATGGTGTAAAGGTCTACACCAGGGAAAAATCTCCTTGGATGGAAAATGGAATGCTTTTCCACCAAAGAGCATGAACATATCTTTCAATTCTTCCTAGCTCTATGCCAAATGCTGTGTGGGTCCTGCTGTGACAGGCTCTGTCACTCTCAGAGAGAAAGAGGTGCCCAGTCCCTAAAGCATCCACCACTGCATGCAGAGTGACAGTGTTGTTACAGTTAATTTCCTCCTCTTTGATCCAACTAAATTCAGCATGCATTATCCTTCTGTTATTTATGTAAATGTTTAGATTAGGTAATATTTTATCCTACAGTGAATGACACCATAATCCTTCTTATTCTTTTCTTTTATCATAAATATTTAGTTTGTTTTTAGCTTGTGGGACTAAACAACATCGTTTTCATTACTGCAAAATCTTCCTCTTTTCTTCTGCTGCAAGCATCCCTGGTCCCCTGGCAGTAGTCTGCCTCCCAGAACATGCTAATATTGCTTGCATTACTGCAGGATTACCACAATGAAGTATACACTTGGTATTATAATTCATAATGTTGCTTTAAAAGATTAACCACTCCCATGGCTGTCTGGTAATTACAGAGCAGAATTTTTTTAACAAAGAACAGCATGCACAAAATGACTGGCAAGGAGGTAAGTGTTTGGGGCTTGCTTTGTTTTTCAACTTCACTGAAAAGCAGATGCAAAATTGATAAAGGAGAACAAGAGTGGTTTTTTAAGCTGAAATACTTCAGTATATTAGTAATTTAACAGATTTATATGAAGGAGATGGCACTGTCGGCCCCTGGAATGTCACAGAGTGATGCAGTTGGCAATTGCCAGCTCAGATGACTTCCACAAGCACATCCAAAATAATTAATAGACCTTCTGTATCTTCCCAGGGAAGAGAGTGTGCTGGTGAAACAGTAATAGTTAGTTTAGCCTGTCAAGGTTCATTCTTTTTCCGAATACTAGTCCTCCCTTGATGCCCTCTAATGGTGTTTTGAAACACCAAAAGGTTTTTGCACGAGTAACATGGTCCACTGTACTTCAGTTAAATGCATTTTGATGTTAGACATAAGCTTGGTTCAAAAATACCACCTACCTACCCATTTCTGAGGGGATCTCTAGGGAGGGTAGCCACAATGACTTGAATTGGCCAAAGACACAATGGGTTCTTAATGCGATAAAATGATAGTGTGTAAAGTCAGATTAATGTGTGGAAACTTGACCAGCCTTTATTGAGGGATCAGGAAACTGCTTAATTGCTGTGTGACAAGAGCATGTGTTTGTTTAATTGCCTGTTTGTGTTTATTGCAAAGCCTTGGGGAACATGGTAATTTGTCCCATTGTTGTTTGAAAATGTGGGTCTGGCACCCGAATCTACAGCACACTACAGACACTGGTCTTGTACCAAGTGTTGTTTCATCAGCATTCATCATACTCCCATTTGGTGAGGATGGCAGCCCTTAGAGCAGCAAAGCAGGATTCTCCTTTCCAATCTTTCCTCATGTGGGCTTGTTCAGAGATGACCGTGCTGAGTGAAGTTTGGAAATGTTGTACATAAATGAGGAGTCACTCGCTGTCCATTGAATGAGAGTAGCATTTAAAGGCTGCTGCATAATAGAAGAGCATTTAAGAATTATTCTGCCTTTCACTGGACATGTAGTAGATGTACTCTCAGAGAAAACACATAAAATGACTCAGCCTGTGGAAAAGTCTGCTGAGGTAGCCAATATCTTTCCACTCATGCTAACCTTTGATGAGGTACTGATGTGTGGTGATGGAGAATGGGATTTTCTGAATGGGATTTTAGCACAGAATTGTTTTGTGCTGTAGGACTGCAGCAGTCCTGTGGATAGATCTGATTTCTTGGCTGACCAGAAGCTTTGATGGTGCAAGCAGGCCTGACACCTTGTGCTAGGGAGTAGGACTCATTTTGCTGTGAATTTACATGGAAAGCCCCTGCCTAGCAGTCATGTCAAATATAAAGCTTCCTGAGAGCCTACTATTTCTTTTCTCCAGATTCTTGCCTTATTTTGGAAGGCAAGTTTTCCATCCAAGACCACCAGCTGGAAATGCTTTCCTTCCTGTTTTCTCTAAATTAGCTGTTTTGAATGTTTTCTTGGTGAAGGAAGATAGAGGGTTGCTGACGATTAAGATTACAGCTGGCTTTCCAGCTCAGTATCCAGCACCATAGAATACATCTACTTCTGTAGATGGAGCCTAGGAATAGACGTATCAATATACATTACAGGCTTGTCATAACTCACTCATTTCCTATTTCAAACAGGAGGAAATATACTTGAACATATCTGTTGTATCTGTCAAGACTTCTCATTTGTCAAACTATTAGTGGTCCCTCTGTCAACATAAATAAATCTGTCCATAAATCTTGACAGGTATAATCATTTGTTGCGTTTGAAAGGCAAGTCTCTAACATTAGACCCCTTTTGATTCCTAACATGATTATCTTTAAAGAAAGACATTTCAGTTGCCTTCTGAATCTGGCCTCTGTCAAATGATTTCTCCGCTCTTGCTGAGTTATCTACTCTTACGAAGTAAGCAAAGGCATAATTCGTGCTGTCAAGTCTCTTGAAGACCACACGAATCATTGCCACTGCAGAAGCTCTGCGGCCCTACCCCTCAAGCATTTTTGCTCCTGTTTGTCAGACTGGGCTTCTGATACACTTATTACTCTTCACTGTTAGATTTTTTATTCCTATACTGAGCTGTTCTTTCGGCGCCAGTTGTCCTTTCTTTACTTTTGGGAAGATATCAAAGGACATTCTCTGAAGGTATTCCTTATGAAGCTGCTGATCTTTTCAGTGCTGTTGTTGTTGGCAAACAGTCTATACCCATTCAAGGGAATTAAGCCTCTGAAATGGCTGTTTACGTAGAGGATAGCATAAGTTCAGATCGAATTACAGAATGCCAACGCAGGTTTCATAAACTCTCCTGCTGTTCTGGGCACTCTAACTTGGGAATAGGTTTTCTGAGCATCTCCAGGCTTCCAAGGCTCTCCAGAGAGGTATGAAGTGACCTAATTTCTGTCTTTGGTGGCCTAATGCTAGTAATTTTGCCTGCTTGGTTGGTAGCAGTTATCCAGCATTCACCACTCTGGAATGTGAAGTGGGGGTCTTTGGCCAGAGTTCAGTGGACAGCTTTGGCTTGTGGGCAGTGCACAAGTGCCAAAAGGCAGCCATCAAGGCCACAGGTAGCATGGCTTCATAGCACTCCCTGCCACATGGAAAATCCAAAGTATAAGCGTAGGCAGAGAATGAACCGGGAGGTTCCTGGGCTGGGTTTGTGGAAAGCTCATAGGAAAGACTGGATCCTGGAGGAACTTGGTACCTGAACAGATGTGGTGTTTCAGGAGTGCCCAAATTACTCAGCCAATGGAAATTAGCTGGTGAACACCAGAGGATCACAAGTCTAATGTTTCCCCTTAGCTGTCATCTGATAGTGAAGAGAGGAAATCTTCAGTGTTTTTCACAAAATACATTTAAAGTTCCTTCTTTTCCCTCTTGCAGCTTTCCACTCCTTCATATCATCTGTGGTTTGCTGCAGCAAAGATTTTTTAATTGACAGAATTTCAACTTGTACTCTAAGGAGACTCATTAGTTCACAAATTCTCTGGTTTCATGGGGCCTTGTTGCCGCGTGGGATATTGCCTTCAGTGTGTCTTTGCCACTGAAACGAATTTTTTTATAAGGTGCAAAAGAAGCATCTGTAACCAGAGCAATTATTTCAGTGGTGATTCCTTCTGCTCGTGATCTTATGATACCGTGTGCAGTATGTCCAGATGTAGTGCCATAATGCTTTGAGGAAGCAGCTGTTAGCTCAGGTTCCTGTTTGAATCACAGTTCTCAATACAGTCAGTTATTAAACAGCCATTCTTTCCAAGTCAAGCCACAGTTTAGGATATTTCACCAGAGCAGATAATATGCAAGAACCTATGTAGAAATGTAGTTTGCCATACCTACATAATAGTAAGGGGAAACTCAGTCCTTCACTTCAAGACACAGAATTGAGGGAAGGAGTTAATGAAATTTGTGTGCTGTATCTGTTTTAGTTGAAGTGCTTAGAAATATATAGTCAAAGAGGACAGTTGGCTGTAGCCTTGCTGACAAAACACATTACAAAACACACTAAGCCTCTTAGTTTGTAGAATTTGTTGAAACGGAAGCGATAACAGCTTACTTTTATGAGACTGCATGATCTTGGGCATGTATAAACAGTGTGAGTGCATCTGTGTACACACCAACACCTGCATGTGCTGATACCATTGGAGGGTTGGAGGGTCTGCATGACTTCGCAGTCTCCAAGTGAGAGCTTCTGAGCATCTGAATTTTGGAGGCACATGACCGGAGTTGCTTAAATCCCATTATTAATCTATAATGTGGCTTTTTGCATCTGCCTATCTTGCTCCCTGGGTAACCAGCACCCATTAGCTCTCGCTGCCACTGTTTCTTTTTCTCCAGACCAGAAAAGATGCTAGACTCTGCAGTTTCCCTTTCTGTGGACTGCAAGATGGTGCTCTGTCAGGTAACTGCTGTCACCACCAACTACAGAGCTCACTGCATCTAGTGTATAATGGCACCTTCTGAGATGCTTCTTTTATGCATTAACCTACTTGGAAACAGAGGCTCATGTGCAAACCCTCTGTATTTTGTGCAGACTGGAACGTAAGCCAGATCTGAGCTGAATCACCCCTTCCAAGAGCCAGCTGAATCAAAATCCCCTGATGTAGACATCCCCAAATTTTATGGGTGCAAAAGACGTCTTGATCCAAATTTTGCAGTTTGCTCCTATCTCTGCTTAAAACATAAAATGTATGTTTTTAGGCAAAAAGGATATAAACATCTTGTTCATGTTTGAGCTGAGAATGTCTTTTTTCTGTAGGCTGTCAACACAACTTCAAATGCATGCAGCCTGTCCAATCTGACAGACAATTTGCATATTTGTGGAATGCTAACGCCAAGTTACTGTATACATTTGTACATGAAAGCATCAGAAAATTTGGAGGATTAAAGGTGGAAATGTATCCCCCTCAGCCTCGATCAAAGATCAAGACGGCGCATCAACAGACAGCAGACAAATAGCTGCTGTTTTGCCATTTGGAATGACTTACCCCAAAATAATAAAATCCACGCTATTTCCTAGGGCATTAATAGCTGAGGGCTTTACACATGCTAATTGCTGGAGCATTGTGTTAGCCACTTGAGAGCATAATGTGGAATCCGACATGTGTGAACCCTCTGACATAGTGGCTGTCTGTTCTGCATGCTTGAGATGCAGCTAGACCTCCAAGGACCTCCATAGTGGAAATGTCTGTGTCGAGGTCTGCACCTTCCTCAGGTACTGGAAAGCCTTTGGATGTCAGATAGAGGTGCTTAGCCTGTACAAAAGTGACTTAGTTTGCCATGAGATTGGCATCAGGAGGGGCAACTGCAGGGGCTCAACACTTTGCCATGGGAAGATGTTTACTTGTCTGTGTGCATCCAGGTACGTTCTGTGGCCTGGCTTCAGACACACTGATTTGAAAATGGGGACTTTGAGCCTTAAAATGTGCTAAAGAACAGTTTTGTGTCATTCTACTTAAGTATTAAAAGCTGATCTTTGTTTTAATTTTACTAAAAAGTAACCTCAATAAGATATTTTGTATTGGCCAATGGATGTAATTTAGGATGAGTTATTGGCAGCACAGTACAGAGAAAGCAGGAGCTTGTCAAATCTCTCCTCTGGTCTCTGGTCCAAAACATGAATATTGCTTTGACTGGGAAAGGGTTTGGCCAGCCTTTTTCCTTAATGTTTGCATGTCTCTGCATTCTCTGGCTGGGGGAGGTGGAAGTGGCAAAGCCTCAGATACCTGGGAACCAAGAGCTGAAAACTTTCCTGGAAACTCCTCATGATCTAACAAAATTCCCAGGCCAGGCTCCAGCCTGAGCGGATGCAAACGACCAGCCAAACAGAGCCACCAGATCTGCAAGATGCAGCCATCGTTTACAGAAGAGGACCACGAGTTTGCAGGAGCTGAACACCCAACTCCCTTTAACCTCTACGGGATTTTGTCTCTTCTTTCTCACACTCCATCAAAAAACCTTGTCTGTTCTTCTCAAGTATTTTGAAGACTTCACACAATGCTTTAGAGGTATGCCTCTCCAATTCACTGAAACTACAGAAGTGCCAAATTTAACTGTGTTTGCTCACACCTCAAAAAGTCCCTGTTCGCACTGGATCTCTCAGCCACACAAAGCCCTGTGCTGCCACGAGACAGCTCTAGTTTAGGTATCCCAGGCTGAAAACTTGAGTCTTAATGCGTTCCGAAAAGTATGCTGTTCTAGAACACATTACTCAAACTAAGATGTCTTTCTACTGGGAGCAGCGTTGCAGAGCTGATCTCTGCTTGGATGCCCATTCCAACGCAGATCTGACAATTCACATGTAGGAAAAGTCATCTCATGCATTCACAGTTTTAGGTGACCTCCATATATTTGTTTAAAAAATAATTAGGTTTGCTTAGCTCTTGTACTGTTGCACTTTCCTTCTCTTTTCTTTTTTTTTTTTCTTTTTCCTTAAAGTAGCTTTTCCTGTAGCTCTCCCAGGCCTGTACAATGCTGGCTTTTAAGAGTGATTTGTCTGTTACCAGGCAGTTTTAAACTTTTACTTCCTAAGTCCTTGCAAACCAGAAATACAAGGAGACTAAAAAATCTCCTGGGGATTGTTTTTATAGTAACAGTGAGAGCTTAAAATGTTGCAGCAGCAGCCAAATTATTTTTCTTTTAGTGGAAACAATACCAACAACTGGAGTCTACATACAAAACAGTTTAAAACTACCCATAAAAATGACTAACAAATGAGTGCTACATTTCTTTTTATCATTTGCTCTTTATAAAAAGTGACAGTTTGAAGGCTACTAATTTGGCAAGTTATTTCCCTTCTGTAGTCATGGTTGTTCAGTAATTAAAGGTTATATAAAACATGGATATATACAGACCAGTAGAGTCCAACAGTTCTGTGTGTTTGAGGAGACAGTTTGGTTTTCTCACTTACTACTGGAAATAATAAGTAGATAAGTGTAAAATGTAGCCACAGGGCCAAGTTTGATTTCAGATTAAAAATAAATAAGCTAGGAATCTAATGACTGAAGTCCAGTTTACTTTCTGTACCACTCCAGAACTGTTTAGAATGAGGACTTGTGATGATACAGTTTCGTGAAGGCACAGAGAAGTATTTTCTCCCCTGACTAAACAAATGGCTTCTTAAGCACAATTAAGATGAAACATTTAAAGTATAATTAATTAAACAATTATTAATTTCTAATGCTAATTGTTAAGGGTATTTTAAAAGTCACACATGATCTCCTCAGGTAAATAATTACTTTTTAAAATCTATAATTAAAAATGGTATGTGTTGACATTTAGGCATCCCCATCGTTCTTGAAAATGGCACTTAAGTTCCTAAGTGACTTAGGCCAGTTTTGAAATCGTTGTCTGGCATTTCATCATCTGTTTGCTGGCAGTGGCCCTTTCTGTACCTGTAAGTAGTAGAAAAAAATTATATCATTCCCACTGAAAGAGCTAAAAATGCAGTACTTAGTTTAGTCAATATAAAGTCAAAGCAGATGGCTAGTTCTGCCAGAAAGGCAGTTCAGCTAACTAAAATATGAGAACTTAGAGCTCTGGCTGTGTAACAGGGAAATGCTTGAAATGGGTCTGATTCTGTCTCTGTTACAGTCAGTGGCTGGGCTCACAGAGCTGGGCCTGCTGTAAAATTGGGTAGGTACACCCAGTGTGTCCCTCTGTTAGCTGCAATGCAGGACAGCTGACTCCAGTTACTTCGGTCACAACTATTTTACCCTCCCAAATGAGATACTAAAAAAAAAACAAGGAGGAATTCGGTTATGTGGATGGACTCTGAATTTGGTCAGTTGTCCTCCAATGTGCAAAAGATGTAGAGTGTCCAAAAATGTTTCAGCTGTGTATTTGGCCTTTGTGAGGTCATACAGAAAAGGAAAAATGAGGTGGGGGAAAGGGTCCTCATCCATAAGATTGAGATTAAGCTGATAGCTTTCCAATCCAAAACTGATCTTAGCACTGAGCTCTTGTCAAAATGGCCACCAATACTGTGAGAAAATCCATTCCAGTGTATATAAAACATAGTGGAATAATAACATCTCATTTGATTATACAAAGTCGTTTTTTCCTTGGTGTTTTAGTTCTCAAAATTCCCAGAATACACGACATTGAAACTGTTCACTTGAGAAATTAAGTACCGTATGTGATAAGACAGTCATGTGAAATTTTTAAGCTGTCATTAAAAACGATTATAATTAGGACAAACTATATGAAAATGCTCTAAAATTGAGACCCTGGTGAATTAAAAATTAAGGGGTATATTATGTATTATCATGTTGAAGGGCAGGGATTTACGTGTATAACTCCCATTAACACTAATGTGAGTTGCCTTTGCAAATCCCCACGCGTTGTGCTGAGCATCCCTCCGTTTGTTTGTGCTGAGCAGCCTCAGCTTTTGCAATGCTCCAGCACAGTGCCTGTGGAGAAGGAGCGTGACAACACAGCAGAAGTTTTAGGCATTTTCCTTTGCAAAACAAGGCCCCCGGATGCAGCAAAATGCAATTTATCTGAGTGGTGTCTCTGCGCCTACGAGTAAGGTTTGTTGTTGTTGTTTCAAATCTTGGTCTATGTGGGAATGTATAGCTTTTCACAAAAGCAGCCACGGAGCCGATCCTTGGTCTTGTCATCTCTTCTGCTCCTCTTTACACCCTTGGATTTGGCGATATTGACACAGTAAGGTAAGCTCATCCATCTGTAACTTGAGATTTGCTGAGATTCTAGTACTAGCACTCAATAGAAACACCCTGTCCCTTTATAAATGAATTTGTGCCACTTCTATTTAAAATTTTTTAAAGGAATGGTCACATTACCACTCTATAGCTTAGAGGGAAAAAAGAAGGGAAAAAAAGCAACCAACAAACCACAACTCATAGCTTTCCACCACATTACAAAGTTGTAATTATACTAATGCACTATATTCTTTACAACATATTTCCCCTGGGGCAAAATAGATAAATCTAAATACAATAGATATGGTTAGAGTCGGTACATCTCCTATTTTATTAATTAACACCTGAGCAAAACACTTTTCCCCGTTCTTGCCAAGCCAGGAAAAAAAAAAAACACTGATGAATTTTCAGACAAAGCAATGGAAGCCAGGTTTATTTCTTTATTGGTACCTGTGGATTCTCTTGTATTGCTTGTTAACAGATGCAAGTGGGCAATATAACTATTACATCAGGCAATAATACAGAAACCCAGGCAGTTTCCAAGCAACAGCCCAGTGCTGATTCTTGCCAGCTCTTCTCTAGGATTCCCTCAGACACTGTAAGCGGAGTTGGACAATATAGTCTAATTTTGAGAAAGGAATAAAGCATGAAACTGGTGATTTTCAAAATCATATTTTTGCAGATTTCTTACAAAATCAAAAGAGCTAAAATTGAAAACTGTCAGAAACATTTCAGCTCAAGAGCTGCGTAAACTTTTCTATTGTTCAAGCAGCTAAACAGACGCAGCTATTTTGGTTCATATCTTGCCCACAAAAATATCAAATAATATAGAACACAACAACAGAGCTGCTTTAGCTCATTGGACTGAAACTGGATGTTGTGGTGCTGCCTTCTGCAGACTCACTCAACAGTTTTGCCTAAAAGTAAAACACTTTTCATCAGTTCTGTCTGAATTCCCTGGTCAGTCAAATCTGGACGCTGATGGAAAAATTCGTAGTAAATCATTCTGTTTAAGCCACAGAATGTGTGCGGGTGTGCATAATTTTGTGTGTATACAAGATAAAAGCATATTCCGAAGTAAGGTCGCTTTCAGATGTCAGTAGCTGATAGTTTCTTAGCCTACGTGTCGCACTGTAGAAACAACATCTGCTTTACATATAACAAGTGATTCAATGGAGCAGCAAAGCTGGGATCTCTTTCAGCCTCCATAGCTTTCTTTGTAATGAACCAACCCAAGCTTGGGCTCTTTCTCACTGTTTGGAGAACACAGTTTCCACACTTTGGTGTCCATTACAGTGCTCAGTGCCAGGCTCACGTTTTGAGCCAAACTTCAATGAAGGAAGCCCTTTTATCTCAGTATAAGTAATATCCCTTCAGAAAATCGTTTATATTTAGAATAAATAAGAAGAGACATACATGCACACACTCACACTTATGGACCCAAATGCATACGCTTCCAGGAGCACAAACATAGACAAACAAGAAGAAAATATTGTAAGCCAGATGTTTCCTGGGTTGGAATGCTCCATCACTTTCCATACACCGTGTAAAGTTCTGATCTGCTGAGGGAGCAGAAGTCTGACACAGCAACCTGCAGTGCTAACAGCTTCACCAAACTGCGGATGGAGGAAGCAGAGATTTTCTCCATTGGTTAGGTTCAATTTTGGGGGGAAGGGGAAAAAAAGGGAAAATGGATATTTCTAAAACAAAAGTTTCTGAAATGTTGTTAGCTGAAACCTTTCCCTCTTTGGCCAAAAAATTAAATAAATAATTAAAAAGAGAAAAAAAAGAGTTAAGAGTAAGGTGGAGGTGGCAGAGCTGTAGGGATCTGTATGTGACTGACAGGCACCCAGGTTGGGGCAGCAGTGTTGCAATTCCATGTTCTTTGTCCTTTCTTTGTCGAACTGTTACAGTTCTCAGGTGTTAGATATTTTTCAAACAAGCAATAAAACATGCTCTAAGAATTGGACGTTTTTGGCTCCCTTGGAGGGGAAGACAAACATACACCTCAATGAAAACCCTATTTTCTATTAGAAACCAGTATTGGTGAAACAAAGTCACTCAACCATACAACTCCATCCACAAAATTTCTGTTTCCATCCACTCCTCCTTCCCTTCCCTTCCCAGCTCCGAGCCATTCTCTGCCCGGCTGATATATGTTGACATGAGAATTAAATCACTAAGAAGTATGAATGCTTTTGCTTTAACAGAAAGCCAGGTTACTATTCCTAGCATGGAAAGTTAAATGAAATCATGCTGTGAGTGAATTCCTATTGATTTCTTCAGGATTGATCAAAAACATTTGTCAAACTTTTGTTTTCTTTCTGTCCTACATCTTCTTTAGACACATAGTTAAACATACTAAGGAACGTTTACATTTTAAAAACGTGTTCTAAGGTCTTTATATAAACATACATGTAATAAAAGTGACTGGTGATTTATATTATCTATATACATTCAGATATTTTATTTTCTAGGCCAAGGTTTTAAAAAATAGGTGCCTAAATTCAGACACCTAAGCCTCTGTTTACAGTCTTTGGTTGCCTGATTCTCAAGAACGTTAATACCCAGAAACTCTCCTGTTAACTCTGGGAGCCTGGAAATTTTGGACCAAAAAAAAAAAAAAAAAACCATAAAAAAAACCAAACCTACCTTGGGCTGTATTTCAACTATTAAAATCAGAAGAGGAAAACTAAGGAAAATCGTAAACATCCATAATATATAAAGGCAAAAATAAAACTATAAATCCACCGTGTTTTCCTCCATTTAATTGAAGAAAATGAGTTGCGCTGATATAAGACACATGAGTACAACCCAGCAGATTTATGCCTGCTGACTGTTAGCACTGAATTTGACCTAAAGCCCTCCTCCAAAGCTTTTGTCCTTTCTTCTTTAGGTTCACACCGAGGCCTCCAGTTTCAGCAATGCGTGGGCCTATGCACCTAACATATATGCAGATTCATGGGGGCTGCATATGGAAATGGTGCAGCCATGCCAGCAGTTTTACAGCTAACAGGCTGTTAGCATGTGCAAGCCTCTGAGGTTGTATGCCACGGGGGTAATGGGGCACGTAAATCTGGTGGGCAGTCACACACACAGCTATAATGTGTACAGCTGCATGAATGCATTTTTTTTTTTTTTTTTTTACAATCAGCTAGTGGAATCAGATGAGAAAGGATAAAACTTCAGGTACCTGAACTTTGAAATAGTCATCATAATAGCAAAATCCTAAAAACTGATTTTGGACGTTGAAATTGTACGATTCAGCTTTCAGAACCTGCCCATGTAAACTCCCCTGATGAGCACAGGAAACTTCAGTTGAGGTTCTGTTGGATTTGTTTCTAATTACAAGCAAATCCCCTTTGAAGGCAGTAAACATAAACCAATGCTGTTCTAAAATCTAAAGGGAGAAAAACCTAATATATGTATTAAAACAAAACAAAACAACAGAAGGCAATAAATATATAGCAAGAAAAAGTTACTACTGCAGCTGTGTAAATAACATGAACAATGTCAAAGAGTAAAAGGAAACTGCTAGAGCCACTTGGGATGAGGAGGGGGGGTCTACAACCGCTGATTGCTCTGACTGGGTTCTTTCTGCCTGTTGTTGTGCCTGGGTTGCTCTGCAAGCTACAGGTCCCCTTTTTTCAAGAAAGACAGAGGAAGAAGAGAAGGAACATGAGGTTATCTGCAGGCTCAGCCAAGCACACCACTTGCCCATGGAAATGTTCTGAACCTCGAGCAGCAAGCTCCTTCTGCACCAGGAGCTCCAGCCATGTAAACCAGCGAGGTGAGGGATCCTGGGGGCAGGGATGTGGGGCACTGCACCCACGGGGTGACTTCTCCATTTTTGCCTGGAGTTTGACATTTTTCCAGTTCTTGGAGATGAGCTGTGATCAACTGAGAAGGAAAAACTGATGTGTGTGTTTCTGTTGCTGCTTAGAAGTTACAGGTAGTAGATCAGAAATGTAAATTTCTCTGTTTTAGACCAACTAGAAATCTCTTGCTTGGAAGAATATGAATGTAAATTATATATATTTTTTTTCAATATTGCTGAAAAATACGGTGCTACAAAGAAATTATTAGCTGAATCCTTGTGATTACTGTTAGTAGAATCCTCCTGATTGTTATTTTTCAGGTGTAATCCTCACATTTTGAGTGAACATGGACTTCATGGACTTCAGAAAGGAGCCAGGAATGCTCCCTCTGGACAGGGCCTCTACACCTCTCTGCAGAGAGCCAGTGCTGTTTTGCAGATACCGTCTGATCAACACAGACAACAGAGAGACTTATGGGCCTCTGGAATTCCCACATAGATTTACTTCAGCATTTGATATAACTTCGTGCAGGAGATTGGATTTTCATAATGCTCATAGTAGCCCACATGTTATCTGGATGGTGACCTCAGCAGCTCATTTCCCATTAGTGTAAGAGCAGTCACCCTACTGAGAGTGACTCAAGTTGTATGTGGGCTGAGCATAGGAGATACGGAAAGGTTAGGGAAGTCGTTATTGGAAACTGAAAATGTTTTGCTGTCTTGCTGCAGCTATGCCAATTGCTGGGACGTGCTAACACCCCTAACCCTGTTGGCTCAAGGCTTTGAGAGCGTTTCTTGCCCATGGGAGTGACTTGGGCTGGCATCCAGCCAACACTCCTCTGCTGTAGATCTGCTGGGTGGCAGAGAAGAAACCTGGTGAGGAACAATCTGAAAAAACTCCCTTTGTGACAGTACACAAAGTAGGAAGTCACTCCTGAGTACACACGGGCCAGGTCCAAATCTGTTCCATGCTGTGGGAATTCTTGCTCTGACTGTGACGGGCTTTGCTGAAGCCCATGGACTTTCCACATCCCGTGCAGCTGTGTAGTCATTTTATTTTTGGCTAGTAAATTCATTTTCTTATAACCAAGAAACCACCTCCAGAACTTCTTTGTTTATGTGGCATGAACTGAACAAGGTACAGGAAAGCAAAGCGGAATCGAGGGCACTGACAAGAAAAGTTAGAGACCAGAACAGATGTAAAGAACAAGTCTGAAAGATTGTGTAAATAGCAACAAGAAAACAGAATAGCACCTCCTGGGGAAAATGTTCAGAGCACTGAAATCAAAGGGCATCTAGCCATCAATGTCAGTGGGACAAATCCTGGATTGAGATAAAGCACATGAATACTGAGAGGTGCCAATGCTGTAGAAATGGCACAAAGTTCACTGAGTGTCCCCCATCATACTCCTCATTCAGAACATCCCATACACTGACAGAACTGTTGCCATCCTGGTATCTTCCCTCTTGCTACCTTGACTTTTAGAATATATTGTTCTAGTAGCTACACGACTTCGTTTGTGTGCATGAAAACGAGCAAAAAATCATCATTTTCCTAAGTGAAATCTATCTATCCTCTATCTATATGCATATGATATCAAAGGTACTGCGAGAGTGTACGTGGATGTCTGTTCAACAGGGCAACATTGGTCTCAGAGAACTCAGGCTGTAATTAAATTCCAGTGCTCCAAATTGCCGCCCCGTCCTGCAGCAAGAAGCCCTAGAAGACTTACAAGAAGATAAAGCACCCCCATGTAGTTTTCACCTAATAGCATTTCTATCATCACAAGATCTGGCAAGTGAGTCAACCACCACATTTTCCCAAACGTATGTAAAGCACACAGAGCTGACGGAAAGATTAACAAGTTTTCTGCAGAAGGGCTGTGCGTCTGCTGGGGTGAGGAGAGCCTTTGCTGGTGTGCCACTTGTAAATGCTTATGAACTCTGTAATAGGTGCAGTGCTTTTGCTCAACAGCTGCAATCTTTTCATTGTACCTCTTTTGTTGAATTCAGATAAAAGCACTTCATCGTCAACAAATCTAATATCTGCTCTTGTCCCACTTGAAAGGGTCAAATGAAATTTCCCACCAGAGAACAAAAAACCTGGAGCTGCCTGGTGAGTTTGGGTGGCAACATGCCAAGAGGGAGGGGAGGGGAGGTGGTTTCCCCAGTGCCTCAGTGGAACGAGGATGTCAAGAAGCAGGAAAAGCACTTTTCAGGCTCAAGCATTAAGAGGGGGGATGGCAGGGCAGCCAGAGTCGCAAAATCAGCTCCTTCCTGAGCTGCTGGGGAGATCTGTCCTCCCCTTCGAGGTGTCAGAGGGAGCTGCTTGGGGTGCAGGTGGAGAAGAATTTGAGGCAGGGTCACTCGGGCTGGCACAAAATTTCCCCTGATCATTTATCACCCCTTGTACCGCAGTCAGCAGAGGATGGTGAGCTGCTTGCTGACTCCATGATCATGGGCAGCATTTCCAGCACAGGTGGCTCTGCTGAGAGCAGAGGTTCAGGGAGCTGGAAGGGAATGGTGAACTCCTCTCCTCAGTCATGCACTGGCCAGGATGCTGGCTGGACACTCCATGCCATACTGACAGAAGGACTTCAAAGTAACTCACGTTTACAATAATTGACACCAAGCTATTGTAAAAAAAAAAAAAAATAAAAATCTGCATCTTCTGCAGAATCAGCATTTGTCATTGTGACAAAGACATTCCAGTCCTTCGCACCTAACGCAGAGTAGATATCACAGAAATGCATATTTAGCATTTTGATGCATGCATGGCAGTGATTGTTAATACTTCTCTAGATTTTATCTTCTGCTTCTGTGAGGCACAAATGCCCACTTTCCAGTAGCTTATACTGTAGGCATGATCACTAAAGCCTTTGCAGGGTCAGTGTGAGGTGTTGTATTTGTGTTGTATTAACATCATTGCTTGTGATGCTGCAGAGGCAGCTGCCCTTCCACTGTAGGAAACAAGCTATCCTGAGAGCAGTAGGGCCAGTCCTTCCTGCAGGCTGCAGCCCAGCTCACCAACGGGACATTCCTTGCAGAATTTGTTGTGCCTGGCTCCTTCCTATACCCCTTCCTCATCTAGAGAAGTTAGAAACCAGGCAAGAATAGAAACCAGACCATTTAATCTTTCAGGATAAAGCAAATGGGTACCTGTAAGCTCTTCTTTGCATTGTTTGCATCGGCCATGGAAGAATGACACCTAGAGAGGTGCTGCTCTGTAAGTGTGTGGTGAGATCAGGGTGTGGGAAGCTAAGGCACAAAGGAAGAGGCACCATAATGAAAGGACGTGGAGCAGCCCATCACTAACACCCTCTTCTCATATCAGCAATTGGACTCAGTTATGAGAATAAAAGGGACCTTGGCTGCGAATGACTTAGGGCAGCATAAATATGTATTATGAATTTTAGGCTCGGACATAATTAAATGCCATTTGTCAGATCTCTGCTTGTTTTTCATCTCATTTGAGTTTTGCAGAATGAATTAACTAACAAATGTGCCTCCGATTCTACTATAACAAATCATTTCTCAGAATGGTTGCCTCCAAGCAGCAGCGAGAGAGTGACTGGGGGAGTGACCTTGTGCTGTGGAGTTGTCACGTTCCAGCAGAGCCCTGAGTGGCAATGACAGGCACAGTAATGGGGAGCCCGGAGTGGCCTGGCAGGCTTGTTGATAACTTGTTAATTTATTTAGTGCAGTGGTGCAGAGGTGATGATCTGGAGGAAAGGGTGGGGTGGGCTGAGCCTCGGGGTTTGCATATGCAAATATCCTGGTTTTGAGAAAATAAAAAAGTTCTTGTTCATTGTCTCGGGATTTGGTTGGAGACAGGTGCTGCTGGCAAATGAAAAGACAAATGTTTGTATCCATGCAGCTTTCTATGAGAACAGATACAGCAAATGCACATCAGTAAGTGCACAGTTTGGGTAAGAGAGATAAATGCTCCTGTCCTGGGCTCATGTGAGCCCTTCTAGGGCACCAGGTACGTGTCACGGTGATACCAGAAAAGTAGGATGAGGAGCAAATGGTCCATTTGCCTACGACGGGATAAAGGGAGAAAGCTGTGAAGTTATCCTTTCCCTGCAGTTCTACTGTATCTTGAAGAGTTGCCTTATTGAGTTCCATATAAAGGTCTTTTTATGCTCCTCAAACTATTACGGTAAACGTAAGGATTCACTAGCTCGATGTTCAGAAGTGTTCCAGAATTTGTAGGTGATGCATACTTTAAGGGATCCGATGTCACCTTCAAGTGACAAGCTCCTTCCAGAAACCAGATCTATTATTAATGGCACAAAACAATACCCCAAAGTCCAAACATCATTTTCTGTTTGGACAGCCCCGCGTGTTGTTCCTAGCCAGCCTCCTACAGCTGCGTTCTTCATGCTGCTTAGTTCACAGGTTTGGGAAAGTTGTACATCATGTCAGGTTAATGAAAATATGGAACGAATGCTCCAAAGAGAGCTGGAAAGCAACACAAAGCTCAGATCAGTAAGTCAAAGAAATAGACTTGACAAGGTGTGTCCTTCTGTATAGCTTTGGAGACTTTATCCTTAGAATATCTTAGAGAAGATGGGATAGAAACTATTTAACAAATAGTCTGCTGTCATTTGAAAAACAAAACCAGATGGTGGTGTTAATGCATCCAGTGACATAAACACAATGCCATGTGTCTGCAGGAAAACAATAACCCCCACACAGCACAATCCTGCAAACCTGAAGTCGGATACTCCTAGGAGCTGTCTTATGAAGGAAAGAAAGTACACTCCATGGCCTCAACTGTCGACACGAGCAGTGGATGCCAACACTGAATATCAACAATGAGCACTACCAGCTCCATGGCTGCCTGGGAGGAAGTAGGTTTTTCCTTCCTTCTGCAAGGTAAGGGGTCCTGCAGGCTCTCTGCCTTGAGCCCCAAGCAGTGGTCACACTGTCTGCATGCACACTTTGGTTTTATTTAACCCCACTCCTATTGCTGTGGTTGAGCTGTGTCTCACAGCTTCTGGAGGATTTGGAGCACACGTGGAACACTTCTACACTTGACCTCAATACATGGACTTGCACGAGGAATTTCCCCTGATCATTTATTACCCCTCGTACCATAGTCAACAGTTGGCTGGGGAACTGAGCAAATTTACTTGAACTCTTTATTTCCCAGGTCTTATTTTTCTAAGGAAGGCAATAAATCAATGACAGGAAAAGTACTCACCAGGCAGAAATTGCGTAGCTCCATGACTTAATCAGCACTGATTAATGCCGGTCGGGAATCTATCTCTGCATTTCTTTGGAATACATTTTGAAAAGTCTGGTAGTTCCTAGCAGAGTTTTGCATGAAAAATTAAATTATTGTCATGTTCCTGTCTCTCCTTTACCTGAAAGCTCCCTGAGGCCTCCACCACCTCTTCGTGCTGGTGCTACATGGACCAGTGCTCCCTTGGGTTGTGACGAAGGGATGCACAGGTGGTGGCTGGGTGATGGGCAGAGGAAAGGCAGCCAGATGATGCACTTCTCTTCCTCTCTATGACAAATTGCAGATGCCAAAGGTACGTCAGAGGGATGAAGCTGCGTCAGAGGAACCCTTCTGTGAGGATGTGAGGGAGCTGTTGCCCCTGAGCGAGGTCAAGGCCAGTCTGGGAGCCTCCAGGGTGAGAAATCCCTGATGGACAAACAGCCCACACAGCAGTGAGCTCCAGGCATGCTGCACTCAGGGAGGCTTTGGCACTGACCTCGATGCTGCTAGGATTTCCCCTGCAATTAGCAGCGTGCAGCCGTCTGGAGAGGATGTTCCCTC
The DNA here is from genome assembly GCA_013399175.1 of Odontophorus gujanensis. Taxonomy (NCBI): domain Eukaryota; kingdom Metazoa; phylum Chordata; class Aves; order Galliformes; family Odontophoridae; genus Odontophorus; species Odontophorus gujanensis. Next base: position 23,993 of record VXAB01008274.1, on the reverse strand, counting down.
CAGAAGGCTGCAAAGTGAGCTTAGTTTCTGCGAAGCAAAGGATAAAGCCTAGTTAGCCTCTGGCAGACAAAATGCTGACTTGAGCCCAACAAATATTGGATTCTACATGCAGCAGTAAATGATGTCTGGTTGGGGGATGATGAGCTCCTTGGTTAGGAGTTGGTAGTGGCCAACTGTATGTGGGAGAAAAGGAAGGGAGCAGTCACCAGGTACCCAGGGACAGATGTGTGGCCAGGGAGCATCAGCTTTAGAGCACTCTGTGCTTGCACACCCTTCTTCAGAATCAGGCTGCTGGATTAGCCAGGAAAAGGAGAACAGTGTGTAATGTACAGCAGTACTAGAGACCAGTACCTACACCGATCCAACCACGCAAACACGCATATAAGATACCTCCACAANTTTTTTTTTTTTTTCCCTAAAAATAAGTATATTAGTGGAATCAAGATTGTATTCACTTGGGAAAAAGACATTGAATCACAAGTCATGGAAGCTATTACTCTCTAAAATAATGCCTTCTCCCAAGCCAGGTAGGATGATTCCTACTGCAAAGAACTACCAGTACAAAGCAAATTAGTAAACGTTCATTTTGCATTTGCCATACAAAATTAGACAAAATGCATGTGTCATTAGATTTCCCCTGAGCAGCATGGCAAAAATAATCCTTACACAGCAACCAGACAGTGCAAGGCATTTCTGAGGCTGAACTGACGCAAGTGGAGGAGTACATCTACATTCTTAGTAAATATCAGAAAGAAATATTGCCTGCCTGGTCTTCACAGTTCAAAGGCATCCCTTTTTTCCCCTCAGTTCAAAATAGCCCTGAAGAGACCCGCAGCACCAGAGTCTGCTGTCCTCTGTGGGGTATCTGGAACTGTGCCTAACATACCCAAAGGATGCAGGTACGGCAGTTATGGCTCCAGCTCCTGCATCAGCACCACAGTCAGTGACAAGGGGAAGTTTTTTACAGCCTGAGGTCAGTGAAAAGTGATAAATAACATGAAGAATGATAAAAATTAATAACTAATAAAGATGGAGAAATCAGATGGGGAAAAGAAAAAAAGAAATCAAAGTATACTGAAAACTCACCCAAATCAAAATGCAGGCCT
>VXAB01008274.1:1691-22447 GCA_013399175.1 Odontophorus gujanensis | reverse complement strand
GCAGTACTAGAGACCAGTACCTACACCGATCCAACCACGCAAACACGCATATAAGATACCTCCACAATGGATTTTTTCTTAAAAAAAAAAGAAACAAACTGTGTTGTTAAAGACCTTAACTACCTGTGTTTGAAGATCATGTCTGAAAAGATGAGTAACATACATTTTCATTTCATTTCAGATTAGCATGGTACACAGCTAGATCTGTTCCTTCAAATGGAGCATTCCATTCCATTTGTTAGCTTTGTTGCTGATATTTCACCTCTCTTTTATTTACTTAATATGGTTTGACAAGAAATTTTCAGTGAGATCATCTATCTAGATGAAAGTCTGGCTTAGGGAACAAGTCCAGAGGTTTCAATGAGGCAGAATCAGTGTAGGTCTCTGCCATTTTGGTCTGCCTCCATTCCATAGAAAGCACTCAGCAGAGTTACCAAATCACGTGAATGTTTTTGGNACAGTCAGTGACAAGGGGAAGTTTTTTACAGCCTGAGGTCAGTGAAAAGTGATAAATAACATGAAGAATGATAAAAATTAATAACTAATAAAGATGGAGAAATCAGATGGGGAAAAGAAAAAAAGAAATCAAAGTATACTGAAAACTCACCCAAATCAAAATGCAGGCCTCGATGGTGTTCTTGCAGGAGCCTGGGCAAAATCTCCCTCTGACTTTGATGGTAGAGGATCAGTTCCTTAGGAAGGGAGGGGAATTTGGACATAACAACAAGAAAGAACATACTGCAAAGCGAAGGAATTAGATGAGCAGTGCAGTACAAAAATAACGATTCAGTAGCTGGTAGGCAATGTTGTCATCTCTGCACACATCCAAGGACTTAAGTGACCCACTCTCTGGCTGAGGATCTGCTCCCTTAATAATAAGAAAGAGTAATTTAAACTATGGCTTTTTCCATTGTGTTTTACATGGGTTTGGGGAATATGTTATCAAAGGCTCCAATTCTGGCCAGAGTCCACAGGCATCACACCTGTGGTCAGGCCCTGGATAGAAAGATCAGAGCTATCTTTGCTTAGCCCCACTCCCAAAAACAGATCAATCGGAGGTAACTCAAAAGGAAATATTCTACAGGGAATAACTGAAGATGCATTTAGAGGAAATAATCCCCATTCAGGATGCCATTATTAAAAGAGAGAGATAACTATCACAGCTGAGATATGTCAGGGCAACCTCATTGACATGGGACTGGAGAACTTCTACTGTAAAAGCAGAGAAACTAGGTCAGTGCTTTTTGAAGAGAGGAAAGCTCGGGTGGACATCATTATTTTATATATGATTCTAAGGGGAATAGCTGGGAGAGATGTCAGAAAACTAGTGTCAAATACAGGAACAAATAGACAGGCTGTAAGAAAGGGAAATGAACAGAAACTAAAGGAGGTTCAAACCCAAGGGATATAAACATTTCTGTACACATCGAGTACTTAATGTAAGGGCTGGGTTACAGAAAGGGCTGGTAAGAGCAACCAATAGGGGTTTGGGAAAGCAAATCTTTATGGGGCACAGACACCTAAGAGCAGACAAATCAGTCTCCTGCTCTTGGTCTGTCCTAAGGATTGCCCAAGTTTCAATCTCAAAAATTACTTTGACTTTCACGTGTAGTAAATCTCTGTGCAAGCGCAATAGATTGAAGTGACAATTCAGTTTATCACTTGAAGATAAAACTCAGAAGAACATTTGCCTTATAATTCCATTAATATAAATGTAATTACAAGGGCTAATTCCAACTCAAATGTTAACTTATAAGCCTTGGTGGAGGTAGCAGCCTACAGAGAAAGAGATGATGCTGGAATCCCTGATTTTGATCAATAGTTCAAAGTTAATAGACTTTATTTATGAGTTGGAGCATATGGTTTGAAAATGAGCCTAATGATTCAGTTGCAGGTGTGTAGACACACACTTCTATACATTCTCTAAGCACTAAAATATTTGCATATTACTGTTGCCTCTAAAGGAGAAAGAAAAACCTCTCTGTGGTGTTGAAAAAGGTTAGAAAAGTTTTTATGTCTAAAAAGCAGAGTGCTACCTATCACACAAGTGAGAACATGACTTCCAGAAGCTGGTGCTTTAAATACAGATCTTACCAATACTTTTTGTTCTGAAGATGTAAATCAACCACTAAGAAAAAAAAAGAGTAAGTTGAGGTAATGGCCTGGGGCAAAGGGATTTTGAAGACATCAGAGAATCAGTAGACTGTGCAGTCTAAGGTTCTGCCAGTGCATTTCTTATGTCCTCAGAAATATAAAGGCAGAACTTCATCTGACAGAAATAAGAACAGTGCTATTGAAGTTCATGGAGCAATGGATTTGGTTCCCATATTCAAATGTAATGAATACAAGGAGGAAAAACATAGCACAGACACTGTATATCCAACAGCCCATTGAATATGGGTCAGAATCAGAGATCATGGGAAGAAGTGTAATGCTAGTCCTGCTCCTTGGCAATTTCCTAGTTTAAGAATAATAAAAATTTTCTACTACATTACCTTTGTCTAGGCGATGCCACAAAACTGCCTCCCTCCTAGCCCAAGGGTTAAACAAGAGAGATTTTGAAGTGAATGTGTGAGTAGGAAAGAGTATGAGTGTGCCATAGCCCTGTCCTGTTCCATTCTGCTCAGCACTAGCAGAAATGTACCCATGTGTTCCAGATCATAAAAATCCATAGCAAAGAGATGCTCGGAAATTTGGAGTTCGGCAAAGGATTCGATACATACATTTTGAAAGAGATGCCCTCGGATCGTTCCTGAGCTGCTGGGGTGTGATCCTGAGGTGAACTGGCCCATCTCCACCGCTGTGATAGCCACTGAGACATTGATGTTGACGTGGAGCCAAAATTTTGTCAGGGCGCTGGAGAAAAGCAAGGATCACAGAAGTGAATGATACTGATCAAAGCAGATGAGAGTCAGGAGTGTTTATGCGGGAGATGCGGACTCGCACACGCACTCAGCGATCTGAAGCCGCTAGAGTTAATACGCTGTCTATTAAAATTTGCTCAAATGCAGCACCTGTCACAGCACGTACAGCGTACGTGTTTGTTGGGTCAACCTCAGCACTGAGGAGCGAGGTGTGGTGAGAGGGGAGCTCACTCTGCACGGGCACAGGGTTCAAATAGTGCAGAATGTGTACCCCAACTTCTCCCACACAGCAAAACCAGGGGCTCGGACTTTGTCTTTACTCCACAATGACTGTTCGTGGTCTTAATAATACTTAGACATCTCTCATGCTTTAGCACTTATCTCCCAGCAGCACCCTGCTACAAAATGGAGTGTTGGTGTACTGGTGGTACACAGCACAGAGGGCAGCTGGAAGCAGGCTTCCTATAGCCAGTGCTAGAACTCAAGGCTCTCACCTTCCAGTTGTATCCTCATGGATCAGCATTTGCGGGAAAACAAACGGTATTAAAGCAGCCAAAAACCTCACACAGCTGGCTTGGCAGTATACACTGCAGTGGCACCAGGAGTATGGAAGATACTGTGCAGAAGGAAATAGGATGGCAGTGACTTTTTTCCTCTCACTGGGTGCTTAAAGCAGCAAGCCATTGCGATAGCAGCTGGGCAGTCTGTGGGAAGATCATTCACATCTTACCCACACACGGACTTTCACAAAAGATAACGTGTGTTACTTCATGTGTCCTTAAGCAATGGGAAAGCAGCGGATTTGCAGTCCCAAATGTCATTGCTACCGTCCGTGCCATTGTTGTCTGTATTGGCCTGAGCTCAGAGAGCTCGCTGTGCAGTAGATAGCTTCAGAGCGAGCCCGTGGACTTAATGAGTAAATGAAGTTACTGTTTCTTTAGTTTATTCTAAATGTTGAGCCCAGCATGGGATCTAACCTGGAATAGTCATCTTGAGAATATTGCAGTGGAAAGCAGAGCCTAGGATTTAACACTGGAAATTAGAAGTTGATCCTGCTTCTTATACAAAATTGAGATTGACAAAATTGAGGTTTATCTACATAAACCTTTAAACAAAGATGTGGCTCTGAATCAAAATTAGGGAACTGGAGAAATGAAGTTGAGGATTTTGATCTCTTAAAGGAAACTTGCCCAGAAAGACTGTCAGCAGAAAGAGCTGCTGCAGCAAGGGAGCTAAGCACAGACATTAATGGAGTCGGTTCTTTTTCTAGAGGTCAATTTTGTATAAATCACGATTGTTTAAAAATGACAATTATTGATTAATTAAATTTAGACTTGGAGCTTAGCCCTCTTAGTTTTGAAGAGGCTATATGCCAAATTGGCATGAATGACTAACTGAAAAAAAATCATTATTTAATTGAGTGCTGCTCAGATAGGAACTAAAGTCAGCAATGGTTTTGGAGGCCTTTTCCCCACAAGTACAAATAAATGGGGCTTTTACAAGTCCCTCTCCACTCTCGTATTCCATATAGCAGCCTGCCCTGCATCTGACTATAAAGAATTTTTATACTTCTGCCTCCAATCCTGTGCCTCAAAAGACAGAGTAAATTCTGAAAGTGCCTTACGGGTCCAAAACCCAACAGCAAAACGAACAAAGCTGAATTGCACCGCTACACGAGCAATATCTACACTTGCATGAGTGTAGTTTCAAGTTAACTGGATGAAGTTCTGGTAGAGAAAAACACTTCTGGGCCAAGGTGGACAGGACCAGGCCCTTCCTGTGGAGGGAACTGCTGGGAGAGGGAAAAGGGCGATGATTGAGGCAGTGTCTGTGGCTTGCGTGGGGATGGAGGAGAGCCAGACAAGCAGAGAAGGGGCACCACGTTGGCATGAGGCGATACGTTATCATGGGGAGCTCCAGAGCTGATCCCACACTTAAAAATAGATTGACATTTATCCAGGAGTCAAGCTTGTTATTCTGTAACTACAGCACTTTCCATTATGTTTGATAAGGGGAAGAAGATTGGATCTTGGTCAGAAATACAAAAATTCATCTCCTGGCAGGGGATAATAGCAGGAGAACAGGGGGAGAAAACAACTGCAGATTGAAAGGAGTTCAGTCCTCAGTGGGAAGAGAGGGTTGGCCCTGAGCAGAGGTGGCCCTGCAGCCCTGCTCCTTACTGCTTCCCCTCCGTGCCTGCCCAGGGCCATCCAGCTCCAGGCAGAGCCCTGCTCCTTTCCCATACACAGCTCTCTGTCTGTGGGTCACTGTGAGATTTTGAGTCAATCTGACTTTCCTGATGTCTCACAGAAAACCACCAGAGCAATGAGAATGGGTCCAGGTGTCACCCTGACACGGTGGAAGTGTTGGGGTGGAACTAGGCTTAGAGGGACATGTGCTGTGCACAGTGTGAGTGAAGTGCTGGTCTCTCTGATGTGCGTCTGTGTGAGTGTACAAAACACATCCCCAGGTGGAAACGAAGGATATTTGTATTGCCTGGCTTCTGAAGGAGCATGTTAGGTGGCGCAAAAACCTTAACTTTTTGCAAAAATATGAAACTCTTTTGTTTCAGGGTGTAACTGTTGATCTAAAATGGGAGTTCCTGTTTTCTAATTCACAAAGCTTAAAAGATCGCTCATTTTATATTAAAATGATAGCCTTTGCAAGAGACCTTCAATCTAATTAAAGCCAGGAGATTAGCATCCCTTAGAATATTTGCAAAGCGTGCAATGTGAAGTTAATGAAATGTGTACACTTTTATAAAGCTTTAATTTTTAATGAAATAATTCAGGACATGTACTTTGCTCCTCTGCCTTACCTGCTTGGTCCGAAACAGAAAATGTTTACAAAAAAACACTCATCTGAGAGGGGAAGAAAACGGAGGACAGGAGAAATGAAGGTTTCTTCACGCCTGCCCCAAGTCTGTTCTTGCCTCTTGTATTCAGTCTGAGAACATTCAGTGTTTCTGATTGGAGTTAATAAATGAATGGGAATATAACTTTAGAGTGGCGTTCATATTTAAGGTTGAGGTTATGTGTGTATGTGCATATACCACACAGCATACACATATATATAATGCATATCTAGATTATATATATATAAACCACTCAAATAGAGTAGATAACATGTAATACGTAACACACACTACATAATAAATACATAATATGTAACTAAGCTTTATATATTTATATATGCAAACCACTTGTATGTAATAGATAACATAACACACAGCATGAGCTATGGAATACATATAATAAATATCTAAATTATAGATTTATATACCTGAATTAAATGAATATATATATAAGGACAGTCAGTGTTAAGGGAGCTGAATAACACACACAAGGGAGAAGAGAAACTGGTGTTGCAAGGGAACGTCTCCCTCCATGTGGGAAATGGGTTGAGCTTGGAGGGGGCAGGGGCAGCCAGGTTCAGAGGAGGTCACTGAAGGAAATCCTGAGCAATTGAGTCACTTTCCAGGCTGGGCTCCTCTAATGATGGCCCCACTCCTCTGTTATCAACAGAGAAGGGAGATCAGAGGCAGCAGGTTGAGGCACAGAGTGAGCCCTGCTCAAACACGCCTGCTGTCCCCAGTGCCATGGGAGTGCATCCCAGTGGGGCCAGCACAACCCAGGGCTGCTCTGAGAGAACACAGCCCTTTTCCTTTTGCTCCCACATTCACTTATTGCACCCCTTGCATTGCTGCCTTTTGCATTTTGCCACCAGGCAGAGCTGGCTGCTGCATGGCATGCTGCGGTGTTATGGCACCAGCCCTACTTCACATTGTGCTTGCTGGGTCTTTCTGTAACCTAAGCGTTAGAATATCCTAATCTTGCTCTACATTTTAAAGCTGAAAGATAAACCTGTTGTTTAATGAAACCCACAACACTACGGGAATAGTAACCATTGTGTTCTTTCATTTCAAAGGGCGGCTGAAATCTAACATCTGGTGTAACTGTACAAACCTGACCTTAGGTCACAGTAAGTATTGTATTGCTGATGATGGATACGCTTTTTTCATTACAATGCTGTCTCCATTCTGTCAGTGTCCACGCTGTGAATCCTCAGTTATAGCCTGGACTATTGATAAATACTGATTTTTAACATACAATTCTTTTTTTTTACCCTTGTAGGCATTGTAAGAATTTTTTTTTTACATATCTCTTCTAGTTTGTTGTCAACAATATGCTATTATATGAGAAAACACTTCTGCATGATAGCTCCAGTGCAGAATGATCAAGGATTATCTGTCTGAAGATGTAGCTGTGATCCTAAAAGAAGAGTGTCAAAGGGAGGTGATTCACTCTTGCTAGTGCCTTCCCCTGCACTTTCCTCCTTGGATGCTCATTTCTTGGAGCTCTTGTAGGGACACGGGCTAAGTTTTAAATTGTAATGCGGATGCAAACGCCTGAAAATGTGTCTTTGCCCCAGTGTGGATTATTAATTCCCATTTCCAAGGAGCCTGCAGCAGTACAGACTGGGACCTTGCAGCAGCCTGCAGCTCTTATTTGTTTGCTTTGCTGAACTTTCCATTTCATTACTCATCAAGAACTTAGCAAGACTTTTAGCACTATAATTTCAGATATTTTTCTCCCTAAAGCTATGACAACCCAACTTTATTTTCTGATTTGTGGGCTCCCTGAGACACAGCTCCTGGGGACAGGGATGACTGGGCTTTCTGGCCACACCAATGGTGAAGGGAGATGTTCTCTTTCTTAAACCATACTCAAGGCAATAAAGCAGGCATTGTGTTCTCTCTAGGTGCTCATATGGCTTCATTATGTTGCTACATCACAAACAGAGGTAAAGCAGAACACCTTTGGCTCACCATACTCCCTGCTACCACATCTCCCCAGCCATCATCCCTATCCCAGCACCAACTGCCATGGGAAATGTCTGGAGGCACAGCAGCCACGCTTTTAGGAGACATCATCTATCCGTTTCAGTGCTGCCAAAGCTAAACACGTTTATAGATTTGTTCATAATTATTTTTGGAGTAGAATTCCGTTTGTTTAACAGCATCTGAAAAATGGAGTACCTGGGGCAATGTCGCTGTGTGCAGCTGGTGCTGCCTTCTCCATCACTCCAGGCAAGCTGCCAGCTGCCCAATGCCCCTTTGCTTATACCAGAGCATCCACACCTGATTGGACTGCTCACTGAAAGGCCTCTTCCTTGCTCCAGGTGTTCACACTTTGTGGTTAAGCAGCATCATTTTTTTTCACCCAGTGACATCAAAGCACTTTGCAAACATTTCATTAAACCTCTCCACCACGGGTAATGCTCCCTACAGCCAGGTAAGCAAACAGAGGCATGAAGCAGCACCAGCAATCTACAAATGAAACCCCCTTAAAGGGGTTTTGAGCCAGAGGCATCCAAAGTCAGCCATGGAGATGCCAGAGCAGAGCAGCCACAGTCTCCTCCCTGCAGCCACAACCAGTGCCCGTGGGTGAAGGACCCTGCAGTGTTGCTGCTGAGCGTGGCTTTGCACCGTGCTGCCAGCTGACATGCATTGGCAGGACAGATAGTGAAGCCCCTGTGTTCTTCCCACCCATTCTGCACTTTCCGTGACCCCCTCCTTTCATCAGTAAAAGTAAATGGAATGCAATACCTCTAAAGACTCTGTCTGGATCCAAAACATTCATAGCCACGCTGTAACCGTGAATGAAAAGTTAAGAGAGAGTATGGTTTGTACCCAAGGGCTCTTTTGCTTTTTATATGTTTACATATACCAGCCAATGGTCAGCAGATAAGCGCCATGGCTTGTAATGAAATGGTTGAACCATCTGTTTTAATCTGCGATTTAATTTCACTGTGAAGTATTAAAGTTGTTCTGACGGTTGGGTTGGCACGGCTGCTTCATATGAAAAGTGTTGAGTGTCCCAGTTACTCTGCATCAGGCATGTGCTGTGGATATTATATGCTGCATTGTTATTTTCTTCCTCTAAAAACATTACAAAGGGCTCCTTCATGCAGCACGACCGAGTTTTGGGTCCCTCTTTTTGGTTAGCAACAGGTAGCAGCTGCTGTGGGCAAACACTGCGGCTCTTTCTGAGAACAGCAAGCATTTTTCTAGGAAGTGCTAAAAATAAAAGAAGTTAAAACAAATCGAGCACCCAACCCAGCACAGAGGGACTGAGGAAGGGGTGATGCTCAGTGCCAGGTGAGGAGGAGCAGTTTTTTACTCCTGAAAGATCCTTTGTGAACAAAATGCAACATCCACCAGTCTGAGAGTTGTGTTGGAATCAGGCCACGTTCAGGACCATGGGGCTCAAAAAGAATGTCCTCATAAACAGCGGTCTGCACGTGACACAACCCCATCCCTCTCAGTGAGCAACGTCTCAGAGGATGGCCTCACTCCCCACTGTATGGATCCTTCATCCACACACTGTGACGTGTCTGTTTGGAAAGTGTAGAGAGGGACACACATTCTTCCACTACAGCTCCCTGGCTCCGAGGCAAGAAGCACTGCATCCCCATGAACTCAGTACTTGAGCTAATCTAAAGCCATGCTGGGAGTTGGGGCTAATTAACTCAGCACTGGGGCATCCTGACATAACTGCATGGCTTCTGGGACCCAAGCTTGTATTTCTGCCCATGGCCTGCTGCTCCATGCTATATATCTGCCTGCTCAGCCCCTGCTTGGGGCTCCCAGCAGAAGGAGAGGTGGGTAGAGCAGGCACTATGGACTTGGCGCCCACCATGCTCAGAGCCATGCTTTGTCTGGTGTTATTTGGAGTAGTTGGTGCTGCTTGGAATGCATTTTCCTGAACATAAGCTGGAAATTACTGATTTTTACCTTACACAGCTAGTATAAAAGCACTAATGTCCTAATGAAGAGCCTCACTTAGCTAAATGCTTCATACAGCTGAGTAAAACAAAGAATTTTACTAGAGCTTAACCCAGTCGTTAATAAGCTTTTTAACCCTGACCTTTCAAATCAATGATCTACCACTGGTTTTACCTTTCAAGAAGGAATTCCATTTTCAAGTGATAAAACATATTTTGCACTCCTTACAATCTAATGCTTATTCTCAGCGTTACTGGATATATGAGGCCATCAAACCATTAGAAGGTATAAAATGTATTAATGTACAGCATTCACGGCTACATTTGCTTTAGAGTCAATAAAAAGGAAACAATTTATAAAGGGCATTTATGCTCATTACAGAATATCGATAGATTGTTTCTCCCATCATTCCTGAAGTATGAAGAGCTCCATTTTGTGACAGATAGTAGAGGATTTGCATAAGCTCTTTGCTTACTTCATGGACTTCTCCAGCATGGAGGGCTTGTGGCCAGGCTTAGGGCTGAGCTGTGCACAGGGTGGGATGTGCTGTTACCCACACCTTCTTCTTTCTCCATTTGAGCAGCCCACAGCAGCTGCATGAAGGCTCAGTAGATATCTACAGTGATTTCAGTGCTAGGTATTAATTAGCACAAGGTTGTGGGCAAATCGGGCTGAGGTTAGGAAAGAACAAGGGGAATTATTTGTGGGGAAGGTCAGGGTTGAAGCACAGGAGTGCTGAAGGGCTCTGCAGAGCACCTTCCTGGTCAGCAGGGCAAGGGAGGCTGCTCCACCTGCGTGGAGGGAAAAGGAAAGGAGTTACAGGTCATGCGGAGGAGATATGGGAGCAGCAGTGCTATAGCTGGAGGTGGAAGCTTCGCAGCCTGTCCTAGGGAATAGCTCAATTAACTGCAGAAATAAAATCTATGAAGAGACAAACGATGAAGGCAATGGGCTGAGCCTCAGCAGACCTGGGTTCAGTTCCTGGATGTTTTCAGGTTTCTGCCTGACTTTCTGCAAGCCTCGTCAGCTCTCTGTGCCTTGGTTTCCCGTCTGTTAAAGAGGAATAGCGATATTTCCCCTCTCTCCTGCCTATTCCAGCAGCAAGGTCTCCTGGCAGGTGCTGCATCACTCACAGCACACACAGGGCGGTGGCTGCTGGGTTCTGATCTCTGCACTGATGCAGGGGCACAGAGAGCTGTGCCATGGCAGCCCCCAGTAGGTTTGTCTAACTTGAAGAGATTCCTTAATATCAGTTCTTCAACGACAAAAGAAGAAGAAAAAAAAAAATGGGTGTCCTGGCTGCACAGCAGTGGTGTGACAAGCATATACATCAAATGGAGTGTCAGCTGCTTAGCAGTCATAATTAGAAAGGCAAATGCCAGTGAAAGAGAGCGTGGCTGTTGATGGTGGACTTTGGGAGAAGTTGGTGTTAGTGCTAGTGAATTAATCTTTAAGTATGGGCTCTTGTCTTCTGCCTCAGCAGATGGTGAGACATCGCCGACCACAAAAACCTCCAGAACCAAAACAGTGTAGTTCGTGTGCTCTTGCTAAACATAAATATCAAGACTAAGAATTCTCAAGGTTTGGTTTTTCTGAGGGATGGCTCCTGCAGTGCTCCTCATCCCAGGGCTGTGCCCTCGCACTGAGCGAGAGTTCATGATGCTGCTGAGCCCCTGCTCAGGCCAACACCTCTGTTCCCCGCTGGCTGCGTTATTAAAATAACATCTCCTCTTCCAAGTAAGTAAATAAATCTCGCTGGCAAGTTTGTCTTGTGACAGCCAACATCTTGTCTCCCCAAGAACTGGGCTGGTGTCCTGCAAAGCCGCTCTAAAGGCTGAGAGCGATGGCCAAGAGATACACCAAATCCATCTTCTGAGGTAGCAGACACAATGGAGTAAGCAAATACGTTCTAGAAATCCTGTTATTAGTTATAAAAATCATTTAATTCCCTAAAGTTACAACGGCCTGCTGCCATTTTCCCAGCAAGCATTCCTTTTAGCCTTTGAGAAAACACAGTGCCCCGGGAGCTTTGCTGCCCTGAGGAGGCCGTGCTGCAGACCGACCCCAAAAGGCCCAAACTCCTGGTTTCAGGCACAACAGGAACATCCAAATATACCTTATCACGAGTACATGTGTGTGACATGAGAGCCCGCCGCCTCTTTGGAGAGATGCTGTAATTGACAGAACGAAAAAGTACAACAAAACTTCACATCAGTGGTGGATCAGAAGCACAGAGGTAACCAAAAGGCTAGGAAATTACAGGTCTGCTGACATCCTGCTCAACCTTACCCATTCTTCATTGAAAGGAGATAATAAGTATCTATAGGAGAGCTGTCTTAAGGCTCCATTCATTCCTTTCACTAGCCCAGCTGAGAGGTGGTATAACATAACACATACTGGCATCTGGCATGTCATTTAATTACACCTTCAGCTTGCCTGGGAAATGTTTGAAGTGTCAAGGTAAGCAAATGATAAAAATGTATTTCCCTGCTACAGGAGGGCTCCCGCAATGCAAACTGGGAGGGCCAGGACTGCTCCAGCCATTACCCTGGCCTGCATGAGGAGGTGGTGCAGAGGAACATTGTTCCCGGGTTGTTATCGCCCCTGGATAAGGTACCATGTGCTGCAGGCAGCTGAGTGCCAATTCCCCAGTGGACTCTTGGGAATTCTTCCCCCCAGCAACCACTGGTGTAAGAGGAAATCAGCAGCACTGCCTCTGGTTAAGCTCAGTTTCATCATTTCAGCACCGAGTGCGCCCCATTCCGTTGACAAAGAGGGAAAAGTACACCAAGGACAGTGAAATGCCAAGGGCCAGCCCCACAGCTGCCACCAAAGGCCAGCCTCACCACTTTGGCCCTGAGACCCAACCAATTTGAGAGCGGTAGGGCTGGACTTGTTAGCAGTAATCACAGTAAAAGGAATAAATCACAGTTTTCTCACCAAGCTTGGGGGGGTTGGGAAGAAAGGAGAAGAAAGTTCAGCACAGATATTAGTCACCTTGTTTTGTTCTCGCTGATGGAAATTTCTCAGAAACCAAAATAAAGGGTGTGGCGTAAGAACCTAAAAAGAATAAAATTAGCTAGAACCCACATCCTAACTTTTAAACCCAGTGCATGAGTGCAGGTGTCTGCAGCTGAGCGCAGTGTTTCTGTTTCAGCCCATCCGAGTATGAGTCATTTCCATCAAAAGAGGAGGATGCCTTGATCTGTGTGCAAGCAGCAGCTGTTGGAGCAAACACAAACATGCATGCCAAGGATTGTAAGGATGGAGTTTATCTACTGTGTAAACAACCACCTGCTGCAAATGAAAAATTACTCCTACACCACCTGAATAAGATAAGCATATGATGGGGGGAAATGAAGAGATAGATTTATTATTAATTTGCTGTAACTTTTGAACCAAACATCTCTTTTGTGATGGAGCAGTAGGATGCACCAGGAAGCAGAGCTCCTTGCCCCAGACCTGCTCAGCATTTATTTTGCCTAAGTGATCTTCCTTTCTTTTTTTTCCTAAGTCTGGTAGAGATGAAAACGCCAACCCAAAGATGATAATTAAAACCTAAATGAAACCACATACAGCTGTGCTACTGCATGGCTAATGAGCATGCAAATATATACATATGACAAGGATATAATGCAGACTGGCTGCCTTGAGTGCTGAGTACAGATTTCCAAGAGCTGGAAACACTATTGATTATAGCTGAGCTAAACTTCCTGACTCCGGACATCAAAGATCAGCCTCAATGTAATCATCACACAGCATATGGGAGCGTGGCTGTGAGGCACTGATGAGCGATGGCTCGGGGACCTGGATGTTTGCATGTAGGGTGAGACATGTCCCATTGGCCACCCAGCACTGAGCACCATACAGCCCTCCTCAGTCTTACTGTCTGCTGAGATTCTGTGGATTTGAGCTGGGATATTCACTTTTGCCTTCCCACGTCCCTTGGCAAGGTGCTGATTTGTGGTGGGCACAACCCTGGGACGATCATGCTGTAGGTAACCTGTACAAGGCAGAGCTTCTCGGCCTCTGTGAGGCAGTAAGCACGAGCACCTGGACAGGTTCTCCTTGGAGGGCCTTCTCATGCACTGACGTGAAAGAAGATCGAATCAGATTTCTCTTATTAGCCAGAATAACAACCAATTTATCATGAAACTTTAGGCACAGGAAAAGCAAATAAGAAAAGGGATGGAAACATCAGAGTGGGGCCTTGAACTGAGTGAATGAGCGTCCATTGATCCCTCTGAGCTCGTAACCAGAATACTGAATCCCAAAGCAGCTCCCAGTGAGCTCCATGCACATTAGGGTCCCAGCAGAGAAGGACCTCACAGCCCACCGAGAGATGACATGAGATATATACAGAGTAGAGGGGACCTGATCTCCTTCCCCTTCACCTTGTGCTTCATTCCCTAGCCACGCCATGATGGAGATGGCTTGTTCTCCTCCACGATGGCCACAGAAAGCAGTGCAGAAACTGAGGGACTTTCCGGGAGCATCACAGAGGGATGGAGCACAGCTCTGGAAGGAGAAGATGGCAGCAACTCCGGGACAGAAACCAAACTTGTGCCGAAGACAATGCTTAGTGCATAAAAATTAATCAAGTACTACAGTGACTTGCTTTATTCATAATACTTAATGGTCATGTAATAGGAGTTTTTATTCTGCAGTTAAAGTTCATAAGTGCAGGTTTTACATATAGAAAGGTATTATGCTGATAGTTTAATTACACACCTTTCTGCACACCAAAGGAAATGGGTTATGCGGGTTTTGTAATTAAAGAAGGACTTCTGAGGGGAAATGAACTTTGCAGGCAGCAGCGTAGTATTTGATTTTTATCAAGTGTTTTTGTTTTGAGTTTGCCAGCACTCGCTGTGTGGTAAACAGGTGAGAACACCCCGAACAGCACGAGGTGCCAGGGAAAAGCCGTGAGCATGCAGCAGAGCAGCAATGCTTAAGAGCAGCATAGGTGAGCACGAGGCACCAGCATCACGAGTTAAGAAAGTGCTCCAGAGCTCTGTCTGTGCAGTTCTACACCGTACAAGTCTGTCCAGCACATCTAGGAAACAGTTAATTAATGATGTGCCACATGTAGGATGTCAGGGAAGGCAGTAGAACCAGAGATCCTATAGCCTAACTGCAGTTCCATATAAAAAAAAAACAAAACCAACAAACGTACAAAAAGTATATTTGGGTGTATATATACATGTATTTACAAACTGCTGGGAGAAATCCATTTTCAAGCACAGGAAATGAACTACAGGGACCCGTGCTGGACCCAATCCGCTCTGTGCTGGCGTCTTTGATACAAACAGCTCTTACCAAGCTCAGCACAAATTAAAGAGAACTGAGCAGAATAGGCCAAAAAGAAAATTAAAAATGGACTTCACAAAAACAAATAGAAAAAACAAAGCCTGAATGTGACAATGCCCTTTTCTTTCTGGCAAGGTTGAATATTTCTGTCTGTGGAGGTGGAGCCCAGGTTGAGGGTGCCCATAGCCGTGCTCCTTTCTCAGTGCCTTGTCAGTCGCTCTTGGCCAGTGGTAACCTCTGAAAGCACACATCTCACACACAGAACCACTGCAATACTCTCAACATCCATTTAATTGCAGCAGACACTCGGTAATTACAACAGGAACAGTCGTGTAAAGGGAATATCCAAATGTAACTGGACATTTTTCTTTGAATTTTCTTGGCCAACTGCATAAATTAATGACAATGAGAGAGAATTGTAACGGTTTTTCTCTTATTAAATTCATACACTTTGGCTCTACTCATAGCTGCAACATATTGTTGAAAGAACTGTGGCTGCAGCTTTCAACCCTCATCCTGCAATCAAACCCTCACTGCACTGTTGTGGATTACAAATAGTCATTTGCTTCAAAAATGGTATTTGCTTGTTTTTTATAAAACAACAAGAAGTGCCAACCAAATGCAAACAGGCATAAATATGATTGCCCAGCATTAAGTTCAGGTCTTCAGCCACCACAATGTATAGGACAAGAGGGAATGGCCTCAGGTTGCACCAGGGGAGGATCAGTTTGGATATTTGGAAGAATTTCTCCTCTGTAAGAGTAGTCTGGCATTGGAATGGGTGGAGTCACTGTCCCTGGATGTGTTTAAGGGTAGGTGTGGTGCTAAGGAGCATAGTTTAGTGGGCAATATTGGTGGAAGGTGGACAGATGGACTGGATGATCTTAGAGGTCTTTTCCAACCTTAATGATTCTGTGATTCTGTATTAACTGGCGAGTGGGGATCACAACGCTTCAAGGCAAGGCTGAATTACCACGTAGGCAACAGACAGAAGCTGTGCAAATACACACACACATATAAAAAATCTCTACATAAGTTGCATTATGATTTTTGGGTGCACACAAATGATGCATCCTTTGCAGTTGGTAGCACAAGAGGTTCCCTCAGCCCCAGGCTCACTGCTCAGGCTCCCTGGTACCAAGTCAAGGAGCGGCGTGTGGTTACAGAGATGCTCTCCACAATGCACATTCCTCCAATCTGCTGAGTTCTCCACCCCTGCAGAAAAAGATACTGCTTCATTTTTTATTTTTTTTTAAGTCTAACAAGGGTAATTATAATAGGATTAACAGATTTTTTTTTTTTTCCCTCCACAAAGTACAACTGTCTCCTATCAGAGAGAGTATTACAGCAGACTTATGACTAGATGAGTTTTTACTGTATATGGAAATGTATTGAAGTGAATGTATGGCTCAAATGCACACATCCCTCACTGCATTGTTTTGTAGCAGCTACTTCTCCCACAAAGGGCGACCACATGTGAAGAGCGAGATTCCCACTAAGTATCTGGTAAACATTTGGAAATGAGAGACAAACAGCGCAGCGCAATTGCACCATCGTACTCCAAATACCCACTTGAAAAAAGTAAAAAAAAACCCAAAGAATAAAAAAGAATTCATTCTGCAACACGCCGAGCCTGGCTCCCCACACCGGGAGGAATCGCAACGCCGGTAAACTTGCAGAAATATTTTTACAATTTTATTAGAGGTTTTAATTCCGTGCTTTATCTACCTCTGTTAGCCTGCAAAATAGCTTTAAATATTCAAGTGGTAATTAATGAATCTTTTATGTTGCAAATCAAACATTTTCATCTGTGCTGTGGTTACGGTGGCGGCGAGGAGGAGGGATTTGGAGTGTAATTGTTTCTCCTGTTCCCCTCGCAGTGCTGAATGCCTTTTTACCCTTTATTATATCATTGGCTTTTGCTTCAGTTCATCAGCGCTTTGCCACATCTTATCGGTCGATATTTGCTGTCTGGTTGTTTTTTTTTTGTTTTTTTTTTTTCCTCTCAGTTCAAGATTTCTTACTGTGCCTTTGCCAGAGACATTCCTAAGGAGATGGAAACTCTCTGAATGTGGAATTTTCGCATGAGTGCAAAATAATAAAAAGCATGTGTGTATTAAAAAGGGATCAACTTAATGGGAAATGAGCATTGGGTTACATTAATATTCTATTACAGTAAAAATCATATTTAATAAATTTTCTCCAGATTTTTCAAAATCTTACTGTATTTTTCTAAGTCCTATGCCAATCCAAAGAAACAGTGTATATGATACATTTGATTTATGTTAAGTAAATAACCTGCACAGCCCGTTTTGGGGTTTAAAAAAAAAAAGTTAAGTGTGGAAATACACACCAGACTGAAATGTGTGCTTAGTTTCCATGTGCTAGGAGAAATAGTGTTAGTCTTGTGCAGCAGAAAGCCTTTATAAACAGTATTCTATTTTATTGATGCTATATGTGGAGGTTTATGTTATGTGGCAAGAGCATGAGAATGAAAACATTGTAATTTATCCTAAACCGTAAAATTATACTAGTACTAAAGTAATTACTTCACATATTAAAACACGGTTTCCTTTACTTTCCTTTGTCATCACGTAAAATTAGGAGCTGGGCGCTGCAGTGGAGCTTTTCTCGCCTTCCCCAGCTCGCACAAAGGATTGACACATCTGTGATGGCACACTATATCACCCGACCCTTGTTGTTCTGTGACCCTAATTAATATTATACTGGGTGACATTTATGTATCAGAGCAATAAGCTAAACAGGAAACAATTTATGTCACCTAAAGCTTTTTAACAAATCGATGCAACTATTTGTAATTGCTTGTTTCACAAGATTAAAAGTACTCAGCCTTGATCTTCGCCCACAGTTTTGTGGCCAACATGACCTGTGCTTCCGTTGTAAAATAGGAGTGTTGGTGATCAGCACCTATTTCCATCAAGTAATCCATATTGCTAATATTTCTGGAATTTTAATGTAGTTACAATTTATAGCCGATCAAATGTGGTTACCTAAATTGCTGTTGCTAGTAGACAGTTTAACTGTCTTTATTAATTACAGTATAATTTAATGTTTGAGTACAGGCACTTGTGTTGGTCATTTTTACAGCCAAAGCAGTTATGTGCCTTATGACGAACCATTTTAGCATTTTCAATGGAAATTTGCTAATATGATGAGTGATAAAAACGTCAAACTCTGGTAAATAATGGTTATTGCTTTGGCTGGAATTAATCCTTGAAAGGACGGTTACCTTCAAATTACCATTATTGCTCGAAGAAAAAAAAGAACACAACATTTTTTTGGCTTCTGAGATGCATCAAAAATGGCTGCTGGGGGCCGCCAAACAAATGGAGATGCAGCTCCAGCCACAGCAGTAGTGTTTTCATTTCTTTTTCTCCAGGTAGCAGAATTCCCTGTTGAGTAAGATCAGAGGAAAGGCTGTTTTGGGTTAAATACCCCAAGCAACACTGTTGATTACTTCTAGCTCATGTGCTTTGCAGCTGCCTGATGGAGCAGATAAAATGGGGCAGAGGACCTGTACCAGGCCTCAGCTCTGGAGGATGGGGACAAAGTCACAGGGTGAGCAGGGACACGAGTATAGCCCGAAGGGGATGTCACCAGTCCCCAGTGACGGCATTGGCCATGAGGCAGCTGGTAGTTGTCACCACCACCATGGTGGCAGTAGGGTGAAGGGCAGAGCTCACTGCCTCTACAAGGAATTTGAGCAGTGACCCGATTAACTCACCATCAAACCAATGTTTAACATCGTCACTGAACCCGCAGCCCGGTTACTGGGTTAAAAGGGCGAATTAGAGTTTGTTGTGATGCAGGGTGTGCCTCTGTGGGAGGCACCAACAGTTGGTCTTTCCTTCCATTAGGCCACTACTGCGAAACCTGCAGTCCTCTGTGAGCACAGCCCGGGTCAGATGGCATTACGCAGCTCCCTGGGAGCCACGTGCACAAAACACAGTGACCACTGTGCTGTGCGAAGCTCCAGCTCCTGTGCTAGGACACAGCTGTCTTCTGCTCTCCTCAGTGGCACAGAAGAAGCCCAGAGAGGCTTAGCACTGCCCTCTGGTTTTCTTTGGAAGTGGCTCAGAGACGCTTCGCCTCAACATGGACCGTGAAAGTGCTTTTCAGCTTTGGTGGATAACAGCATTTGGGACTGGGAAAGGTACAGCCACAGCAAGTCAGCAGATGACAGATGTAGGGCTCAGTGTGCAGTGGACACAGCACAGATGATCAGGGAGATGAAACAGAGGAGTCATTTGGGACACCTTCAGAGCACACAGGCCGCCTAGATCCCCTCCTGGGCTGAGCAAAGCCAAGGTGACCCCTATGGGGACAAGCTGTCCTCATCCAAGGGGCTGAGAGCCCCCTAGGCTTAATTCTGGGCCATGTTCCTCTACCTGGAGCTGACCCCACCACCCGTGCTTTAGGGACACAGAGCTCTCCTGCCAAAATAACACACTCTTCTTGCCTGTGACGTAGGAACATTTTCTTAACTACAAAAGTGAGACCTTTCCCATGTACTAAAATTTCACTAATGATAAAAGAGCAATACGTGACCAAACTCAAACTCCATCCTCTGCATTTTTTCTTGGTAAAATCTACCCATCTATACAATTTTGCAACACACTGCAATGAGTGTGCAGGATTTTCCCTCCTACCCCCTCAAAAAAAAAAAAAAAAAAAAAAAAAAAAAAAGTAGTTATCTGGTATAATTCTATGATAGAATATTTTTATAAAATCATTTGTACTAATTTAAGCATTTATCATTATATGCAAAAAGATTTCTTGATGAGAATATTATAGACGGTGCATGTTTTTGACATTAGCATTTTATTTGGATGACTAATCTTGCAGATGTGAAATTTTAATGAATTATTCATGAAAAAATCTCTCCTCTGAAATTCTGGCTTACTGCTAATGCTAGTTATTAAACATTTTATTTTTCTTTATAAAACTTGATGAAGAAAATAAATGTGTACTTACTAAAAAAAAAAAAATACCATAAAAAGGGAGAAGAAGGTGGGTTTTTCTTCTGAAGTTTGTCTCTGGTGACAGCGTAACCTGGATCCTTGTTCTCATGGTGGTGTGGACTGAGATCCACCTTGCAGTCCCAGGTCTGCTGAAGCTAGGAGGAACAGTCCAGACCAGCTCCCATTAAGGGACTGCACTTGGATTTGCAAGGTCAGGACACAAACCCTTATTTTCATCCTTTTGCCTCTGAAGCAGAGTCCAATGAGAAAGCAAATACCCCCAACTGCCTAGGAACCAAATGGGCAAAGTGATGAACTTGCTTGGAAAGGAGAGAAATCCTTCCAAATGACAGCATCCTCCTCAGTTCCAGTGCTCAAGGCCTACATGAGCACTCCGTCCAGCCAGGAAACTGCAGCTAAAACCTTGCAACTCAACGTGGTTGGGGAGACCCAAGGGGAGCGATGGACTGTGCATGGATGGGCAGGGACAGGGTGAGGTGTGAGCAAATGCCCCACGGGGTCTGCTTTAGGGCCCAGTGCCACTGGGGATGTGACATGGGGGGATGTAGGGGGGGTGGGGCAGGGAGGAAGAAACCAAAAAAAACCAAAAACGTAGGACATGGCAACTTGCATTACCAGTGTGAACAACCAGCATTTTTATTGCATTTGAGAATGCTATAATGTCAGTAATTAGTACTGACTACACAACATTTTTTATTGTCTGTATCAACAGACATGGAATGATGGAATTACAGTTGATGTAAGGAATGAGTTTCTTTTATGCCTTATCAAAAAAAAAAAAAAAAAAAAAAA
>VXAB01008270.1:347039-446831 GCA_013399175.1 Odontophorus gujanensis | reverse complement strand
CCTCCTCTCCGCCCCCCGCCGCTCCTGCCGGGCCCGTAAACATCCCGGCATCCCCGAGGATGGAGGCGGAGCGGCCGCCGGGCTCCGCCTCGCCCCGCCGCCCCCCTGCTGCCCGTGGCCCTGGGGTGCCCGGCGGCGGCTCGGCGGGGCGGGCGGTGCTTTCCGTAGGAGCTGACCGGGCGTGATCTCCGCCGCCGGCACTCTGCGCGGCTCGGGCCGGCTCCGCGGTAATGAGCTCGAGGAGGTTGTGAGGCAGGGAGCGCTCGTGCTGTCGGGCACGCTCGGACCTGGGTGGGCAGCGGCGCTGAAGGCAGAGCCGCGGAGCGGCGGCAGTACACGCTTAGGCCTCTGGAAGTCAGGGCGCTGGTTCTGCGGTCGGCAGGCGGCATCCGCCTGAGACTTCGGCCCTGGCTGCTTTTAACGCAGCGACGTCGAAGGACCTGCTTTTTACTTTCATTTTGTGGATAGCACTGTGATACTCAAACCATGAGGAGTTTGGTACCGACTCGGGCACACCAGCAGCAAGTGACCGAACTCCTTTTGCAGTACTTGGAGAAAGAAAAGCGTTGCAGACCGGGCTGTCCGCGTGTCCTGTCCCGCCTGGTTCTGCTCCGCACGAGCACTGTGCCGGGGTTACTCAGGTGCAAGTCAGTGACTTCCAGAACAGCGCTAGATTGTCGGGTTCCTGAAAGTTCATCCTGAAAGAGGAAAAGCAATTCGCTTCACAGAGTAGAGGTCGTAAGAACCAACGATGGGAAGCAAAAAAGCACAAAGGATACCCACACAATTTCTTGGGGAAGGTTACACAGCACTGTGATCAAATAGCTTCTTCCTAAGGTGAAGAAATCTTACATAAAGGACAACTGTCTTTTTTTCTTGTAACAGTTAAAGTTGTACTTTATCTAAGTCTCTTGGAGGATGTGCTCACTGTACAAAATTGCAGCCTGCTTCTGAGGCAGATCTCAGCACTGAGACATCTTTGGGGTGTATGGTGATAGAAACTCATGGATCAAAAATAAATTATTTTTTGCTGCCTCTCTCTCCTTTCTCTGATGTTAATGCATTTATCAACAGTTCCGCACATTTCCTCTTGATTATAACAGTATGTCATTTGATGTTTTTAGCCAGGTGGGTTTTCCGTTTGGTTTGCGTTTGTGCAAGATGTTATTTTTATACCCTCTGCACTTAGGTTCATTTTTATTCCTCAAGTTTCCCCATTTATTGTTTCACTGTCACTACCACTACTGCATTTCTGCAGTGTTCTGACCTCTCTGTTCAGCTGTGTGAACCCAACCACTGCTTTAGCCTGATACTACCAACTGCTGCAGCATCTTCTCTTTCCTGCATTCCAGCCTCACTTGGCTAAAAAATGCTTGCTTCCATTTTCTTTTTGGTGTTTTGGGAACCCAAAGACCTAAAGCTGACTACACTGCTTCAGTTAACCACCCATCATCACAACCAGCAAGAGGAGCCTTACAAAAATACAAAAAATGGCTTTAGTAAAATACTGTGCTAATTTTAAGTAAAATACACATTTAAAATTTGCAGGGTGACAAATCTGCCTTGTACAATGGAAGTCAGTCCTCAGACTTGTGCTGTGCAAAGGTTTGCTTATAAAGGAATGTTTTCCTTTGCTTTTTAGTGTGCATTTTCACTTTAATAAACCCATCTAGCATTCCTGGTAATGGAGCCTTCACATCCGACAGAATCAGAAAAGCAGAAAAGGCTCTGGAAGACTGACTAGCCTAAGGGATTGTTAAGGAGCAGGCTTATCTCTGGCAAGTGCTTCTCTTGGAGGCTGCAGGGGACACTGACTAACCAGCTAGCAAAGGCTTAGAGAAAACAGATGAAGACATGCTGGAGTTAGGGATCAGAGAGGAGGAGCACAGCTCTTGGACTAAACCTTACCAACTGCTGGAGGTGTGGCAGATGCTCCACACCTGGAATCAAACAGGCCAGAGGCAGAAGGAAGGAGTTAGGCATGCAATTCCCCGTACTAGAGCTAGTTGACAACTTTGGTCCCTATGGTTAGCCTTAGGTTAATGTTTGTGGAGATAGAGGGCTCTTGTAGGACTCACTGTCATTTTGTTGACAGCTCGTACCATCTCATTCTACCTCTTTTTGAAATACCTTTTGGATGTATTTGCAAGAGAAGCACACTAGTTTTGCATACTGAGAAAATGATCACTAGATAGGGAGAACGTAGAGATGGCAGAGAAGGATCCTGTGAATTACAGAAGGGTCCTAAGTAAACAACTATATTTTCTCCTAGATATTCTAGATGTGAGTTCTCCTACAATATATATGGGAGAGTTAGAGCAGTCCCCCACTCATTCTAATTTGGGAGTTAATTTTGATGATCACTAGCAGTCTGCAAGTAGTGATACTGGCATGCATAATTTACTGTTAAATTTGGTAAACAAATATGTAACAATGTTGGACAGTTGGTAACTACAGATACTCATTTACAGATGTTACCTAAGCTCCACTGGCAGATGTCACTCTGTCATTGTTGCTGCACTTCACCAACATCAGTACTGTCAATTAGGAAATCAATTTAAGAAAGCTCCATGAGTCTTTCTTTGGTCACTGAAATCCATTGATGTATATGACCTATAAATATGGCCACCATTCAGGATATCTAAAATATCAAATGATGACAAAAGATGTTATTTGCAATGGGATTGTTGTGTGTTATTATCATTGAACCAGAAACCTGGTTTTTGCCAAGTCTTGATTACCAGACTTGAAACCAGTTAGAGACTGTTAGGCAATGACATTTAAGTCAAGCAAGGACTGAGACATTTAGACCTATTCCCCAGGTGATTCCTAATGTGATTCCTGCTACTCCTATTTTCTAGGACTGCGTGCATCTTGCTTCCTGAGATGTTCATTAACAGCATAAACTTGAGACTCAAGAAAAATACAGATTTTAAAACTTTAACAATTACAGGCAAAAGAGTTCACTAGGACAGAGAAGCTTGGGAATAGATGTCGTCGGGGTCACAGACGTAAGAGTGTAACATAACTGCTCACTGGTTAACAATTCTTCAGGTTCTTCAAATCAATAAACTGGAGGAAATTAATCAAAAAGAGCAACTGTTCACCATAAAACCTTGAAGCCTGAATTTTCAAGCTTAAAGTTTCCCTCTCTCCTGGTTCTTTGTTACTATCAGTAAAAAAAACAGCTACCTGTTTCATGGCATGGAAATTAGAAAGGTGTGATGGCCGGAGTGAAGGGATATCTGTTCTCCCCGCGCTTGATAAATATTACGATAGGATATTATGCCAATTTTAAACTTAATTCATTAGAGAAGCTCAGAGACCTCTTGCTTTGAATGAAGCAGGGCACCAGGCCTTCTTCAGACCTTCTGTATCAAAGAACCATTTTTGAATTTTTATCACAATACATTCAAACTGAACACCCTTGTAGAAGTGAAGGGGACAAATAAATTTTCCATGGGAACAGTGAACTTTGAAAAGAGGACTAGAAGATGCCAAGGAAGCTTGTCAGAAGCAAATTAGAAAGAGGAGCCAAAGGGGAAAGTGACCTGCATTAGGATCGCTGAGTAAATGTATATCAGCTGTCAAAGCTTCTAGAAGGAACTCCTGAAGACCAGCAGAGCTCTGCAGGAGAATAATGGATAGAAGCAAAAAGGCATTCTTAAAAATATTATGTTCAGATGAAGGAAACAGAAAGTAGCAAAAGCTCTGGCTATTTAAACATAAAACTGTAAAAGGCAGGCCAAGAGCATTTTAAGGAAAATGTTGGTAATGGTATAAAAAATTATTGTGAAACCTCTTCCAAAAACATCAGAAGTAGGAAACCTGCTGTGGTAGATGTTGTGAGGCCAAGTAATGACTGTGATTTAAAGACAGAGTTTTAACAAAGATAAGGCCAAAGCTTGATGGCTTCAGTAGGTCTCATGAGACATTCCTACTGAGAGCCTGTCACACTACACAAGCTTGTCAGAGTTTTTGGGAATGTTTGTGGAAAGGATGAGAAAATATAAGAAAATGACCATGTTTGCCAGTGATAAAAAATTGTACAGGAGATAATGTAGAAATGCAGGTACCTCAGAGGAGTATGGACACAACCACTTACTGCTTTTGGCTCCAAATCATTTTAGCATTCACACAATAAATACTGAGGAATTGAACTGCTTTTCAGGGCCTGAGAGAGAACCTTGAACACTTAGAAGTATTGCTGTGCAGGGCTGTATAGACAAGTGTGAGAAAAACTCAGCTTAAGGAACTTAAAATCATGGTGAAATTTCACTAAAAAAAGAAATACAGTGTTGTCAGCAAGCAAATGAAATACCAAAATGTGCCTAATTTTACATGCACACACACACAAAACTATTGTTCTAAATTTTAAATGCAGTAATTTGAAAGATTTTAGTCCTTCTTTTGTTTAGAAACCTAAAACATTATTTATGCAATGTACTGTTTCTGATTCCTCCCTAGTTGTCACATGCGGAAAACTTTTACCATACGCAAAGTATGTACACTAAGTGTAGCAGTAAACTAAAACTTATATTCTACTTGCAGATTGAAAACTACCCAAAACAGCATCTAAAATATATCCACCCAGTCGAAAATCACAAAATGTTTTTGTGAAATATCACTAAAATAAAGCATTGGTGTAGGAGATGCAAATGACAAATCATAAAAGAGGAGTTTTTAAGCAGGCCCTGGCTGCATAGCAATACCTGACAGGGAGCCTAGAAGACATTGTTTGGACAGGAATTGCTGCATTCAATAACTCTTACTTGGAATATCCTGTTTAACAAATAATTATCATATAGTCTGATGCATCAAGCTACCGTTGTTCGTTGTTTTTTTGCTCTTCTGTTTTGAATCTCTGAAATTTGCTGACCTTGGGAATTCGGTGGCAGTGAAATTCTCATCACTGATGAGGCCGTATTCCCTCATATACATTTAAGTTTTACCTTGCAAATTTATTGATTTTCCTGCTCTGAATGCCAGAGCCTGGCTGCTAGCACTCCTTGCAGCAGCATGAATTACCTAACTCGTGTCCAGCAGTGGCCCTGCATGCATGAAGCTCTTTCACAGAAAACCAGAAACTTGTGTTATTCGTATAAAAGGAACTCTTATAGAAGTTGTTAAGCCTTACAACTTTCAAATAATTGTTATGTCTGTTTGTCTGAGGCAGCAGTGTTTACGATATGACACAGGATTAGAAACTGTCCTAAAGTCTATAAACATGCACTTGCCAATAAAAACTATAAACAATATACTTGGTGTCACTGAGGCTCAGATTCCTAGAGTTAGCCAGTATAGCTGCTCTGACTTCAGTGAAGTCACACTGATTTACACAGTTGAAGACCTGGCCTTGCCTGTGGGATCTGGCAATGTTCTTTTAACCAGAAAGGAAAAAAAATCACTTCAGTTTGTATTTTCCTTCAGTAAGTCACAGATACCACAGATTGTGTTCTGCTTGAGTCATTATTACCATGAAGTAGTAGTACAGTATTTAAAAAAATCCAGAACTGCAACATTTTATGCCAAACAAAATAAATTCCCATGATCGTACGTCCAAGTGATGAATCACATTAGCTTCATTGGTGCCTCGAAATTACAACACTGTGTCTAGAGAATGTACTGTACTGACACCTCAACCTAAACTTTCGTTTCCCCTCCCACCTGACTAAATTCTTGGGTACATCAGACATCCTCACCATTATAAGCCTCAGTGTCAAAGCCCTGAGGATTTCATGGAAGATATTTGTGAATATGGTAATACAGGTAAAATTTAGAACAGAGTTTGTAAAACATATGGGATTTCCCAGTGGAAAACAATTGACAGCACAAAGCATTTCCTGGTGGTTAACACACAAGGAAGTGAAGAAGCCACTGACCTCATGGCAGCTTTGCAGTTCTCCTCAGGGAGGTCACGATGTCATTCCAAATGTCCACCTGTAAAGCTGGCAAAATCAGACTGATGTTAGTGAGTTGTGGTTAGGATTTTGTTTTTATCTTTTTTTATTTCATCAGATATTATACCCAGCATGGGATAGGGCTATTGCACCAGACAATCCTCTCTCAAGCAGGATGGGTTATAAAGGGGAATATTCAGACTTAGAGTTAACTACTGCATCATGCCTGGTGATACAACTGGAGAGCTGTTCAAAACACACATTGAGATCTTTTCCTTACTGGAATTTAATACAATTTACACCTTTGGAGAAAGGCACCTAAGGTTTGTAATTACTTAAACGCTATTTAATTTTCATATTTAGTATCAGCACAAGATGAGAAGGTTTCTATGTTGCTTGGAGGCTCTGTCCCCAGATACTAACAAAAATCTTTGCAAATGTTCTGAACTACGGTGTTACTTGATAAGCTTTCTTCAAATAGCTTTTTTTCAGTCTTCCCATATAAGCTTGGTCAAATTTCCTATTTCAGATAAGAAGGAGAAAACAGCATTTGTTCTCCTGGCATCCTTTCTCTCAGCCTTTGTCACAACTGGTTAGAGTGTAACTCTTCCAAACAGGAATTGTCTCTCACCATGTCTTTGCACTTTGCCTAGTGGAATGGAGCCTACGCCTGCACTGCAAAGTAAATGAATAATAATTTATGATGATGTTGGAAGGGTGTTGACAGAAGCACAGCTAAAGGCACTAGTGGGGAATAACCGCATTTATAGTAAAAATAACTATTGTCAGTCAAAAAAAGCAAACTTAAATTCCAGCATTTAATCTCCATTAGCCAGAACTCCCAGTGGAAAGGACATGATTTTCTATGGTAATTCTGCTAGAATAAGGGCTACAGATTTTTCCCACCAACTTTGGCAGAATTTTGAGCCAGATTCAGAAGAAAAAAAATCCGCTGAACAAGTGAAATAAATATTGTTGGCATTTTACAATAAAATGTAAGTGCATTTTATAGGTGGCTAGCAGCTTGTAATTACCCTTAGTAAAACTAATCCTTTCCCTGTGCTTATTAAAATGTTTCATGTTTCAGCAAGCCGTGAAAAGGACTCGCTACCAATCTCCTAACTTGCAGTGAAGCTGAGAAACATCCACCAGAGTCACAGTTCCCAGTGCCAGTCCTGTTTCTGTGCCTGCCATTGGAATTCAAAGCCTCTAAGGGAATTAAAACTAACATATTAGTTCCTAATTAAATCCAAAAGGGGTGTGAAATGTAACCAAATAACTTTACCGTATTTCTTGGGAATACAGTCTCAAGAGAATAAGGAGGGAGAAGTGGCTTTCAATTAATAATTTTCCCTCTTCTAACATGCAGAAAATATCTGTAATATTCTCTTGACCTCTTTTAATTTCTTCAAGGGGAGCATTTGACTCTTCAATCGTCCTCTCACAAATGTATTAAAAAGTTGCTGCAGGTTTGTAATAATTTAGTAGGATAAAGAAGTACAGTCATCACTATTGCGGTCCTTTTTTCTTCAATTAGTATTTCTAATCACATTAGACATGTTTTCAGTATCCAGAGAGGATGCCTGATCCCTACAGCTATCGTGAACCATTAGCTTTAATTAAAATTTACAAGTCTAATGTTGTTACATCTGCTAAAAGCATTAACTGCCATGTTAATTACCAAAATGTTAATGTTGCGTTAAAATATGAATGTTCCCTTTTGACAGTTCATCTGTGGTTTAATTATTTATTTTTGATAGAATGTGTCCTAAAAAAAAGGGAAAGGCATAAAAGCATAAATGCAGGCAGAAATAACGAGTCATAATGGGAAAACTTCATCTAAATAGAAAACTCAATACTTTAGAATATCAACTGTCAGCAGAGAATCAGTTATATCTTTGCTACGTGTCTCAAATAAATCTGTAGTGCTTGTGTCACGTCTGAGATGTTATTTTTAATTGCAGCACATGTGCTATTACTTTATAGGGATATCTAATCTGTGAGACATAGATCTTAAATCCTTGAAGCTGAGCACCATCATTGTTGCAGCCCTAGAATAGAAGCTTCCCCCAAAACAAGAGCTCAGGATTTCACATCAAGAATTTATGGAACTGCTGAAATTTCCACATACAACTTATTTCAAAATACTCATTGACTTACAAAAGGAGCTGTATAGAATACAGTTCCAAAATTGCTGTATTCCCTCTCCCAAGAATGCCGGATCACAGTGTAAGCCTTCTAAAACTACTGTACTTAATAGCAGATATAGTAAAACACTTGCACTGATTCATCTAAAGAAATAAGTAAAACTTTAACTTGCTATATTTCATGGTAAGTTACTCCTGAGTTGTGATATTCTCACAGACATACATTGCCATTGAAATGAATAGATGAGAAAATCCTGGCAAACCAATGTCTTGCGACTGTTAGTCTTTAAAATCTTTAGTGACATAGGTGATGGGATCAAGTGCACCCTCAGTGAGTTTGCTGCCGACACCAGAGAAAGAAGGGATGCTGTCCAGAGGGAGTTGGCAGACTTGAAAAGTGGGCACATGAGAACATAATGAGGTTCAACAATGCCAAGTGCAAGGCACTGCACTTGAGTTGGGACAATCCCAGGTATGTGTGCAGACTGGGAGAAGAAAACCTTGAGAGCAGTCCTGCAGAGAGGGACCTGGGGGGGCTGGTGGATGGAATCTATTATTAACAGGTTTGGGGTCTTTTTTTTTAGATTTGGGTTGGTATTTTTTGCTGTTGTTGTTTTGGTTTGGTTTAAACAGAAGCTAGATATACAGTTCCTTCTCATAACATTAAAAGGCCAGGTTTGGATAGACCACTGCAAGTTCCCAGTGGATTGCTAGCTGGCAGAACAGCTAGCCCTATTCTGATACTCCTCTTCTGCACATCTCTCATCTGAAATGCAGGCAGGACCCTCCTGCAGCTGCTGCTGCCTGCTGGGGTCCTGCCCCATGAGGAAGCGAAACTCTGAGAGCACCTGGAGAGCAGCTCTGCTGCAGCAAGGGTTTAGCATGGAGGAGCTCCACTCTTTCTTGGTTTTGTTTGGTGGTGGTGGGTTTTGATTTTCTTCCCCCTCTAGCACCCTGATGATCCCAAGGAATCCTACATAAATACTGCTAACTAAAGCATTTTCTTTGCATCTTTAGTTTGTTTTCCCATAAGAAACATGGGTGTGTGACCAGGTTGATAGCACTACTTTGCACAAGGCTCAGACAGTACCAAACTATGGCTGATTATGTTCCCATAGGTGTGTCATATGGTGCATCAGGACTAGAGACAGAAGTTACTCTGATCCCAAGGCTTGTAATAGCACTAGTTCATACAGAAAATATTCCCAGTTAAAAATAATAGTTGTTATTTTGAATGCAAGTTTGGAAGAAAATGCTTTCTAATAGTCTGCCAGAAGGCAACCTATCTCCTGGGCTTTGTTTGCTTGTATAGATTTCACTGCCTGCAGCAATACTTCTTAAAGTCAAGTTTACAGAAACTTTTGTTTCTCTTGGGGAGATGAATACCTTCCCAAGCTCATTATTTGGAAGCATTCAAACACCCCAGAAGAAACGACATATTTCAAACAATTGATTTGCAGTTAATCTGATATTAACTGCTGTCTTGCAGGGCTCTAAAAGAACTTGCAAAGTTGTGCATTACTACCAATCCTGGAACGTGAAATTCACCCCTCTTTTTTGGAGTCTTCCAGTTCTTAACAATGAAAACTCTTTAACTCCTTTTTTTTTTTTTATCTCTCCTGAGGAAAAACTAGAAACACATTTTTTATTTGGTTGCTTGTCATTATAAAACAGAACATGAAGAACTGCTGTACAACCATGGAAACACACGGAATGACAAGGAGCTGCCCTGCTCATCTCTGCAGTAATCATAAATCCTCTTTATGAAATCGAAGTTAATCCCACAGTATGATGGCCAGGAGTAGCTCCAGCAGAAGGATTGCCCTTTCTCAGCTGTTCTGACTGAGGCAACGCAGGTTTTTTTTTCAGGGATGTGGCATTAAAAAAAGTATCTGTATTCAGCAGGTTCTGATGTGTCACAAAATGCACATCCCCCCAGAATAAGTGATATTTTGTGTTTAATAACAATACCTACCCTAAACTTTGCAAATCTTCCTTCTGTACCTTATATTTTTTTAACCTTTCCTTAATAGCACATGTACAACTAGTTAAAGGAAAACTGAAGGATTTCTCTTGCTCCCTGCAGCTCTCTTTGGGTGAAGGATGCTTGTTAGAACATGCTGTAATAGTGGCAACCAGCCTAGTGCCCCATCCAACAAAAAACTGTGTTATTGAACTGTAAAAGCAGTGGAGTTATAGTAATACTTAATTAAAAGGCCAATGTAAGGGCATTATTTTATGGTCTCTTTCAAGATATGTTCACAAGAGTTTTTCATCAGACAAAACATCAAAAGGCAAGCTGCATAGTTTTGCTGGGTATAACTTTTTGATAAAAGTTTCTAAAAAAGCAGTGACAGACTCAGCTTCAACAATAAAACTTTCTTTGACCTCTCTTGTGAACATGCATGCATTCTTGAGGAAGTGCAGCACAAAGCACTGCACTTATAATTACAGTGCAATTCATAAAGTCTATCTGTTGCAAAATTACTTACTGTAAATGTAGATTTATTTTAATGAGAGCAAGAGTGACCAACATATCAATTCTGTACACCAAGTTCCAATTTATGGGTATATGTGTCCATCCCTAGCACTCAGGACCTGATTTACATAGCAGTGTACAATTCACATGTTTAATTTGAACACAGGATTTATATACCTTCCAGGATAGTACCCGTATCTGCTTCATTGTAGGCATGCATTGTGTATATTTATGTATCCTGTATGCGTGTATATGTCTGCTTATATATTTATATACAGTATTCTATGTGTAATTGTAATTAGCATATCCAAATTAAATGTAATAAAAGTGTTCTATCAGGTCAAATGGATGATGAAAACAAAACTGACTAACCTTAAAGCTAAGGGGAATTTTCATTCAATTCTGTATGACCAGAGTTTCCCTCCCAAGAGTTCATTCTCACCTAGCACCATGCTTCCTGTTTTAATTACTTATTCTTCTGCAGTTACCTGAAATAATGTTCTAGTGATGGAACACGAACACTGTTTACAGGACATTTAGCAGATGTCTTCCATCATTGCTCAGATCTGAAGTTCATGTAATTCCATTTTAATTCTGAACTCCCGAGGAATCGTAGCATCACCTGCACAAGTCGGTGCTTTATTGTTAGGTAAACAAATCTTTTAGATCTTAAACAAATCTTTGTTCTCCAGATCATAAACACTGAAATGTTTACAGCATCTCCTTATCTGCTGTAAAGTTCACAGCTTCTCAGGGTTATTATGCAGGAATCATTTCATTTTTTGTATGCTTTGCCTGAGAAGTAGAGTATTAATCATTCCTCTATAACTCTCATACTCACTGCATTCCAAAATACTTTTTATTATCTCAAGTATTCCCAAGAGCTATTTCACTCTCAAAATCTAAGTATTTAAGATTATTGTCCTATACTATTTTAAAGTATATATTTGTATTAATTATTACTTCCTATATATCTGATTTTAAGGTCACAGACTTACTTCCTATATATCTGATTTTAAGGTCACAGACTGCTACATATTACATCCTTAATTCCTAGAGTTCCCGGAGCAAATGCTCCTGCAGGGACTTACATGTATCAGAGCTACTATAAGATAAGAAAACAACCCAATGTCCCATTTTAAAACTAAATGTTGTTCTGCATATTTTACAAGGTACCAAAGTACCTGAAGCACAGTGACAGTGTAACCAAACATATCATGGAAACAGAAGACAGGAATACAATTCATACCCAATTATGGCAATCTCTTACAGTGTGATTAACAATAACATTGAAGCTGGATACTCTTTTAAAGAGTCATACACAACTGTACAGATGTAATCTGCATGTCATTTCCTAATGACAAGATTAAAGTAGCACAATGCTGCTACACATGCAGTGCTATTAGATGAGCCTGCACACACAAGCTTATTACAAATCAGGGAGAGAATTTAGGACATGTATGTTACTGAACGTTCTAATCAAACATTCAAAATGCATCATCCTTAGTTATATAAAGTTCACCCCTATGGATGGACAAACATATTCAAGACCCAAGTCTAAATGTCTTCTCTTTGTTTTGTCTAACAAGTTCCCATCACTTTGATTTGTTGTTTAAATCAGTGGAAAATAGATATCTCTGGTGCTTTTTCCTTTGTGAGGGAAAAATGGATCCTTAGTTTTACTCCAGATATTTCCACAGAGGTGGAATTTATCTGGAGTATCTGGTGTGATACTACAGCTGAAAATGGATTTGGAGGTTTCCTGGCCCACTCTCCTTAATAAAATACATATTTATGAATGGAAGCTTCACTCCAGAATATCCAGTTCATATTAAACCAACAATGATTTTCCTACTCCTGTTGCCACTCACTTGCCTTTTTTTCCCAGTAAACGTCATTTCAATTAGACCAAAGCAGCAGAACAAAATGCATACAGGTAGTCTGACTATCCCCTGCTGTTCACTAATGACATAATGTTCACAAAGCATGTTGTTCTTCTTTAACACCTTATTCCATCTGATTTCTAAAGGCTGACAATTAGGTATTCTAAAAAACCAAGGTCTCCAAAGATAATTATTGTAGCGTATTGAATTAGTAAATATGGCTTAAAGTATATGGACCAAACCTTAATTATACAAACATCAAAGAACAGTACTCCAAAGAAATCAAACAGGGTACATTAATCTGCCCAGAAAAAAAAAATTCTCTCCTGTCAGTATTTCACACAAGTGAGGACAAATAGCTGTCAATTCAGAAAAAAATAAAAATCTGTTGTTCATTTTTTTCTTTTGAAAACATAGTTTGGCATCAGCATTACTGCTGTTTTATTGTTTTCTGTATCTGGTCCTTCCCCTGTCATTCCTTTCTAACTATAGCCAGATTACATAATAAAAATCTGCCTAATTCCTCATTCCTGCTGAAACTGGGGAAACTGATCAGATTTTATTTGACCGAAACTAAACAGAAGACACGCACCTTCCCAGTACTGTTTTGCAACAGTTCAGGAAAGCAAGTAGTTCAAAAACATTGAAGTATGGAAGAATTGGCCTCGTTTTCAGCTTGTGTGTTCTCCTGCAACAATAAAATGAAAGGAAGACAATTTTGCACTGAAAATCTGATATTCCTGATTGTCCTTTAATAATGTCCTTTAAGGCCTTTAATAAAATGTTTTATAGAAGCGTGGGACACAGAATAGAATTTTGTTCCCTCTAATGATTTTTTGGTTATTTCCCCCACACAAACTTTGGTTTACTGCTTATTTTCTTCCTCAGAAAATATATGAAAACATTTTGTTCTGCTGAAAATTTACAAATGCTCAATAAAAAGGGAATGCATCTCAGTAGCATGGAATGGGAAGTTATAAACATCAGGAATACCAATAAAATCATTGGGAGCCGTGGTGGCTGCTAGTATCTGAAGAGGAAAAGGGCTCCAGTTAGCTCCTTGGCTACAGAATAGCGATCACCCAACACAAGGGGATGATGCAGCACAGGAAGGTTCAAGGCATTCTGAATGCACGGGGAGCTGTGCATTCAGATATGGCAACAATAACCTTCTAATAAGTTAATACAGCCTCAGGTGGAATATTGCAAGCTATTCCTTTTCGCCCACTTTCAAGGAAGATTCATTGACTCAGATCAAGAGAAGCCACCAGTGTTACTAGGTGAGTAAATGCTTGGATGAAAGGGAGCACCAGAAGGGAAAATACCTGAAATAGCTAAGTAAATGTATGGATTCCTGTCCTACCAGTTAAGTCTGAAAATCAAAACTGAGTAGCACTCTACTTAGAGTGGTGGTAACATTAAGTAACATTTTAAACACAGGAGTTGTGAGGGTTTTTAAAGTAGCTCTGCTCTGTGGTGCCATCAGGTCACTGAACCCGAATTGGTGACTCTTAAAAACTTTATTGCTCAAACTCCCTCAGTTTAGCAGACCCACAACAGAACCAGATTTAAATCCACTACTCGAATCCTATGTCTATCTTGCAGTTATAGTTAATTAACCTTAATGTTGATTAAAATGGCCCTCAATATTCGGGCCGTTATAATCAATATTATTGCTGTTTCTGCAGCATAGGCCAAATGTCACAATGCTTCACAAAAATCCGCTCAGTTGATAGGATGATACTAGACACAAAAAATACCAAGAGAGTTTATGATCAGAAGTGGTTATTAAATCATCTTTCTTAGCCTATATAACAAGGCAAAACAGAATGAGTTTCTTCCTTTTGTGCTGCTGGCTCCAAACCACTTCTCCAGTCATCTTGAACCCTTGCCACTGCCTTAATGAATCCCAGAGACCATTGGGAGCAAGGTTTGGAAACACTTCAGCAGATGAACTGCTTTCCAAAAATTGAAACCTTTGTTTCAAGAACATTCGCTCCAATCTGACTCACGGAAGGGCTGAAATCAGAGTCCTGTTCTCTCTTTCCTGGACTCAGTTCAAGTAGAGAAAAGTTGGAGTGGAAAGATTGTTTTAGTGATTGGGGTACAAATCAACAAAATGTGTGTGGAACATTGGTATGCGTCTGCA
This sequence comes from Odontophorus gujanensis, assembly GCA_013399175.1. Lineage (NCBI taxonomy): Eukaryota > Metazoa > Chordata > Aves > Galliformes > Odontophoridae > Odontophorus > Odontophorus gujanensis. The sequence goes on along the minus strand of VXAB01008270.1, from coordinate 432,273 downwards.
CAGACACGAGAAAAGAATTAACATTCGCTCAAAGCTTCTTCTACTTTCTGACAGGTAATAATGATTGTTAATGGGACTGACATTTCCACTGTACAATCAAAACATATTCTTCAAAACCTATTGCATAATTAACATTACTTACACACATTTCACATCAAATAACATCATATTAGAAAGACTTATGAGGCTAGAGAATAGCATCCTGAAAACGTCTCGTCCAGGTGTTACAAGTGAGTGCTAATAATATACCCAGGAGTGCACTAAGTTACGTTTCTCAGGCAGAGAGATCCTCTCTGTGCTCTGTCACTGCTAACAGTAAAACGCTGCACACATGAGCACAGGAGTTACAGGTACGTTTCCTTTCTGCACCTTTGCCCAATAGGAGTATATTGTGAGCACAGAAAACACGTTACTATGTTGGCCATCCACATGGATGGCAGGAGAGGCAGGAACAGGGTTCATCCACATTACTTCTTATAAGGAACTCCACTTCTAGGTGACCATTACACCATGGGACAATGAGCCTCAGCCTTCTTGGCAAACCCGAATGGACGTGCATAGCTCTGGGGTTTGGGGGCAGGGAGGCTGCCATCACATAGTTGCTGGTATGCTAAATAAAAGATCTAAGTACAAAAATGAACCTTCTTCTTCTTGGAAACTTTGATGTTTCCAAACATCGATTGCGAATTAAACAAGGGAAAAAAAAATAAAAGCAAGCTGAAAATATGCTGTCAGGACTTTTATAGCACCAAGCTTTTTTATGATTTTTTAATGCTCCGATGACAGATATATGAAAATGAGTGCAAACTGCACAGCAGAAAAAAAATAAAACCTCACAGAATTTGCATACACAAAGAAGAAAGTATAATTTCCTAGCACCAGCGACAGCACAGGCAAAGAGTAACTTTCAGGAGAATTATTTTTGCAAAACACCACCATGTTTCACATGCTTCAGTTTCTAATATGTCATTGTTAAATCAAAGAGTATTTTTTTTATTTTTTTCAAGCATGTAGAAATGTTAAGGAATGTGAAGCAAATTATAACAGTACCAGCAAGGCTTGTAAAAAATATTAAATATCTTGTTTACATTATTTCTCTTTATCAAGCCAACAGATAAAATAGCCTGTAGTTTCCACCACGGTACACAGCCACACACAGAACATGGCAATTGAATCTTGCATTAAGGTCTCTGTAAAGTGTACTTATATCTGACATTTTAGTTTTTCACATTGTGAGGATTTATGCAGATGGGTAGTATACAGTCACGTCTTCTTACGGAGTCTGAGCAGGACTAAATTTCAATTCATTTAATCTTTGATTCCTCTACTTACTTTGCATTCCAAATGTAAAAAAGATCAAACTAAATTTTAGGAGCTTTACTCACAGGTTTTTACTGCTGAGGGCTTTTCTACAGGATATTATTCCATACTAGCTATAGCGTGTGATCCATGCTGGATTCTCAAGCATAGAAATACTGTGTTAGGAAGCTATTTAGGATTTATGCTTATTTAAAATATCGCAAAAAATATTATACTGTAAAGAAAGGCATCTCAACATATGGTTGTATTTGGACATCTGCAATTAAATTGAAATTGAAGTCACTTAAGAAAATGATCAATATATTTCAATAATTTTCACATATATCAAATAGTTTAAATTATAAGTCGCACATCATCTAGATCGCAGTTGGTGCAGTGTACTGTCGCTGGCCATCATTTATCCATACACTGTTATGAACACTGTAGTAAAAACAAAAATACTGTACTCAGAATTATACTAAACTTATATAGAAGCAGATTGATTTTATGGAGTGAAGTTGGAATGTCATATATTACTGGAACCACATTATCTTTGTTTTTAGAGTTGCAGTATAAATATACACCCTATTTTCCTCTGCATCTTCCTCATTATATTCATTTTCAAGGCTTCTCTATGAAGTACTTCTCCTGTAGCACCTATTTTTAGTAGATCAGCTGAATATGAGTAGAAATCGTGAAGACAGGCAGTGACATGAAACTCAAGCGCAAGCAGCTTAGATGACTTCACAAGTGAGCCACAGCCAAGTGATAAATAAACAGTTTGCTGGGGTGAGGGATAGAGGGGAACAGCTCCTGTGTATGATCAAAGAAAATAAAGAAATATGCTTTTGTTGCTACAAAGAGGAGTTTCCTTCTTTTCTCACTTCCTTCCTGCTCCACTGTGGCTCTGCCTCATTCCATACAAGTTCCTCTTTTTTCCTTTTATTTAGCACCAGAATTGAGGAACTTGGTATTCTGTTTAACATCCTGTTGCATGTCACTGAACATCTACTTTTTTGTCCATTTCAGACTCAGTGCCATGATGGATGCATCCAGGGAACTGTTGCTTTCCTTATTTTTCATAAATTCCCTCTTCATTGACCCAATCAGATCAAACTGCACCATCCTGCTGGAAATCCAAGAATGCATTTGTGATTATCATGCATGTGGGTTGATGGCTAACAGAAGCAAAAGACAAAAGAGTGCTCTCCAAGCAAGAAAACCTCCATTAAGTTGTTACAACATGTTTTTTAAGACATGCTTTTTAGACTGCAATGTTTTTTGATGGCTATTATGTTGCCATGGCAACTGGGAGTACTTGTGGACCACTGTGCAAGGAACTACACAAAACAGAAACAACCCTCGCTGTAAATTAAAAAATACTGAAAGAGAGATGAATAATTGGAAGGAAAAGGACAGACAGATTATTGATCCACAAGACAGTACACAGTATCAGACTAATATCACTGTATCAGACTACTAACTGGCAGATGTATTGTAGATATCACAGTGAAGGAGAGATTTGAGGAAGGATGAAGCCTAAGGGCACAAAAATGATAGTTTGAATATGTTAGCTGGAGCCTGAACATGCATGTAGGGCTGTTGGAAGGCAGGAACTGCCATTTTTTAGTCATTAATAAGAGAGATATGATTTAACAGTTTACTAAAATCTGTCTAATGCTGAGCATTTGTATTGTCCCTGACACAAATCATCACTGGTTGTGTTTGGTTGATTCCTTAACAATGCTACTTCCTTAACAACTATTTTTTAAAACTTTGTAACACTACAATCAAAACAGTATCAGAAAGAATTCTGGTACAATCTGCATGTTAGGCACTACATTTACATAATTTCAGGTATTGAATTTGAGTGTATTACTTTTGCATTTCAGCGGTTGTCATTGCTTTTCTGAATTGAAATTTGAGACTACAAAAAATCTGTCATTTAATTTTTAGATGTGCTTAGATTATTAAATTTCAAAACCAAGCAGGAAGTGAATTAAGTGCTTGAAAAAACTAAATCTGTCAGGATCAGAATTGTCAAATGCATCACTAAAAAGCACTGGTTTTGCCATTTTCCTGTTTGCCTCTAATAACTTCTTTGAGTAATATTCAACTACATTTTTGCTCTTTGCTTTGTTTTTCTGAGAGACAAATTAATCTTTTAGCTGGAATTTATGGGCACAAATCAAGCGAACCTAGTTGTGAAAGCATGATACAAACAGAGAGGGAGTTCTCAGTATTCCACCACCGCATCCTGCAAGTGACAACTCTCCGCTTTTCTGATGCTTCAGTATAATTCAGATACTTGTTTCTGTATTTTCTGGCCCTATTCTATTTTTGTGTAGAGAGTAGCCACACTTTCGGGTTTCTGGAAGTTGTGATAGAATAGCTGCTTTACTAATTCATACGATTATTTTAAATATCTGGTTTTTCAGAAGTAAATATGACAGTTGCAATGGTAGAAGAGAAATCCATTTTCAAGGAGGCTTATTGAGAAGTTCTTATGGCTGATCAACCTTACTGTCTTCCTTCTGTTTTTTTGAGTATCAGCAAGGTAACAAACCTCTGCTAACAAGTGATCCATGTTGATTTATAAATTAGTTGCTTAGATCCAGAATTTGGTGTGATTATTTTGTTGTTGGGGTGGAATTTTTATTGGCACATATGCACATGTAAGAATTGAAAGAATAAAGGTTGATTATTGTCTTCCAGAAGAAAGGTAACCATGTTCCCCCAGTTGTGATGAATTTATCATACTGACTCCAGCCAGAATACAAACAGTGAGTTGAAACCACTCTTGCATGCGGTGCGCAGATATTTTGGCAGCAATGCCATTTGCAAGATTATAATACATCTGGTTTTGTTTTCAGCAAATATGAATATTAATATTTCAAAAGAAAAAAAAAAAAAAGGCAAGACACCCTTTTCTGCAAAATCATTCTGTTTAGGAATACAGTGAGGAATACACAGTCCAAGTTGCAAAGTAGACCAAGAGGATTAACTTAGATTCTTAGACAGCTCCTACATATCTTCCACCAAGATATTGTTGATAAATGCAATTTTCATGAAGCGCCTTAAACTATTCCTAAATCCTAACCAGTAAATAGGCTTAAATAAAAGCCCAAACTGTAGTACAGCACCTCTGGGTAAGGAGTTTCAATATTTACCAATTTCATTTTATAAGGAGTATTTAATTAACCACGAAAGTCTCCTCAACACTACTTCTTTCACATACTCATACTCCCAACCAATGTATATAGAAAATACTCAGTTCTGTAGGTTACTTACTGTTCCAGGACATTAAAGTGATTTTCTTTTTCCAATAAGAAAAAAGGTTTTATTTGAGAACAGATAACACAGGAATAAAACAAAACATAGTTCCCACAAACCAGAGGATATGCTGAATCACTCAAAAAAAACCCAGCAGCAAAATTTCCTTCTTGGCAAAAGGCTTAGGCATATTTCTGTGATGGTGATCCGTCACTTTTTTCCCCTGGCACTTTACAAGATATGGGTGGCAGATTGCTAGCATTCAGATGTCTGGTTGCTCCTTCAGCATCACAGTATGCACACTAATAAATGCAAAATACTTACTGGTTTCCTTTCATTTCTTAAATTAAATGTATTTTCACCACCTGGTGCCCTAATGATCTCTTCTCATAAATAAATACCAGTGGTGAGTACCTCACTGATATTCCATCCTTTCTCTCCTTATTCCACCCACCCACTTTGAAGACTATCATGTAGCATAACACCAGAGATCCCTAAAATATGACTCTGGATAACAATCTAAAATGATGCTGAGAACTATCCAACCAAACATGAAGTTAAACAGTGAAGGAACTTGAAAATGGTGGAAGTAGTTTGCATGTAATATAGAGGTAAAACAGGAAATCAGATGAGTTTAAGGAACTGAGCAATGTGATCAGAATCATGAGAATGTAAAACATTTTTAGCAGCACCTCAGACAGATATAAGCAAAGCAGAATTTAAATGAATATGGACATAATCGAGGGATTTAACTGCAAGTTTCAGTTGTGTGAGTGAACAAAGAAATTTTAATTCATTACAAAAAGATGTGCAAGATTTGTCCATCACAGAAGTGCTAGCATCGGAACGCTGAGACAATGGTTGCTGTGTAGTGGTAAATGACAGGTTGAAAGTTAATTTTTTCACTATGATTGAAAAATGGAGGGAAGAACGGTACGATGAAAATACTAAGGGCTTTATTTTAGCCAACCGATACAAACTAAAATCCAAACAGGAAAAGGTAATGCTTTAGTTTGTCTGAAGGGAAACAGCTATGAAGTTGAAAGACATACCTGCACACCGTCTGCAAAGCAGTGATTCTTAGAATACAGGTCCCCCAGTTACAGAAAGACTTAGAAAGAACAAAACCATGGAGGCTAGGTAGAATAAGTTTTAAAGGAAGAACATCTACCAGTTTCAGAAGCAATAACAACCATGAGATTTTGCTTGAAGAAAGTTTGGCAAATGCATTTCAATTATGGTTGAGTTATAGAATTGTACTGAAGAGGAATTAAGATGAGGCCGTTTTTTTGTTCACATCTTCTCTTATAAGAGGAAAAAAAAAAAAACCACCAATGCTTGAGTATGTTTCTATGTGAGAAGCTAACCAGTCTCACTGGCTGTCTCTCAGCTTCCTTAATCCTACAACACTATATCAGTGTTTGAGGACCCAAGACTGATTATTCCTCAGTCCTATAATTTGAGAACATACTTAATGAGCACCGAAGCCCAACACTTAACATGGACCTATTTTCAGTGGAAGCACAGATGTGACAACTAAATGTGCCCTAAGACTTTTACTACAGGTTTTAATTTCTAATACTGTTCATGTGCTCATTTGCAGGTCTAGACCTATAATGCTTTGTTAGCTTGAACAGCTGTGTTTTTATGGCTGGACTAGATCTGAATGAAAGTTTAAAGGCTTGTGTGTAGTTATTGTATATGTCCAATTAATCTTCACTCTGCTAGAGAACAGTTTTCCCCCCCTTTTTGCTACCTCACCGTTTCTATGCTTGCTTTGGACTGCAGACCTGGCTCACACTTCTAGTTAACAAGGTTGAGGTACTGCACTAATAATCCCTAACATGTTTAAACAGATGTTTATAGCTGCTGGGGAGCATAAGCTCTTGTTTTAATTCTTGAAGTTACTTGTTAAACTTGACTAAGATATGCGGTTTCTGGTGATAAAGTACGATATTTGCTACATTTGATTGCTGGTATAAAAATGCCAACACCTGAAATGTCTCGAACTATTCAAAATGAATGACTGGCATAGGTAAATAGGATTTAAAATTTCATAGCAATACAGCAGAATAATTATCTTGTTCATGTTATAAGTCCAGAAAAGAGATCAGGACTTTGTTCCAGGTACTAGACGTGTTAGAACTAGGCACTTTCTACAGCAATGGACTAAGAGACAATGGAGAGCCAAGGCCTCCTCCCACTAACAGGCCATAACTGAGACATGGGCAGACTACTTGTCTCATGCAGCAGCCCACATCTGAGTGCAGAGCACGGTCCTGGGCATATCCTGGATCATTTCATCTTTCTGCCACTCTGCCACCTTTGCTACAGTATTCCCATGATTCCTGAAAGCACAATTTATGCCAATAGGCTTTAGGTTTTAGATTTGCATATTTGCTATCCAATGTATACTCAATATAGGTGTTCACAGCTTGCATGCCATGCTCCACGCGATCTGCTATCTGCTGATAACACACAACACAGTTGCCATGGCCAGCATGGGACAGCAGACTGGTGCATCTGCATTTTTCCCATCAGATGACTTCACACTGGTATTTTTAAAATCTTATTTCAAATATTTGAGATCTCTGTATATATCAAACTAGAACAAAACATCAGAAAAGAACATCTACCAAAGATTGTCACCATGTAACAACTGATTTTTTGATAAATTTTCAGGGTTTAAAAAATTAAATTAAAAAATCCAATGCTGACTTTATAAAATCCATATGAACCTGTTTATTCAAAAAAAGGCCAACAAAAGATTTTAGTAAATCATTTAATTCATCATATTGCTCTGCAGATGGCAATAACATTTATTTTCTATTTAAAGAGTGTCTCGTCTCATCATAATACTACACGCTCCAACTTAACCAAAAACTTGGCAAGGAGAAAATGCTGCACTAGCACCAAGTAATCCCATACGAAAAGCCTGTCTCCCATCTTTTTTGCTTTTGCTATGCCAGAAATATTTTTAAAAGACCACAAAATAGATTTTTCTTATTTTACTATGAAACATTTGCTCACTTTGGACACGTGTCTGGAGAATACCGCGGCTGGCTCAGCCCAGGCAGCAGCACCCAGAGCCCCAGAGGTGGCTGTCCCTGGGAGGTGGGATGCACGCAACCCACACTGCAGTGCCACAGGAACACAAAGGCATGTTCCACACCTCCAGACACAACTGCTTCTAAAGGATGTGAGGGCCAGCGACAGCAGACCCAAGACATCTCCCAGGAAACAGCAGGGAGCTGCAGATGGGCAGCAGCCTGTGTGAGTGGCATTAGCAGAAAGGTGAGCTGTTTCCATGCCCCTCTGAGCAGAACTGCAGGCAACACAGAACCACGTGCAGGTGGCATATGGGCTTTGTGAGTTTGCTTCCCAGCTGTGACCGTAGGGGTGAGTGGTTCTCCAAGGCATGTTTTTTGTTTGTGCTTACATGCTGTTTCTGTTACAGCATATTCAGGACAGTCATCCTTACAGTGCTTTAGCAAAACTGCTACTCCAACTCTATTGCCATTGCTTGGAGCCAAAAAAGGGAACTACCTTTACTTTGTGTGTGAAGCTCGCACTTCCCAAAAGCAACTTCTACACAAACATTTCACAGTAAAAATTAATGTCAATTCAACATGCCTTCCCAACATTCAAAATGTGTGCTGCTGCTGAGAACAAACCCCCTTGCAGAACAGAGTGCAGGGGCTGAAAGGTTAAAAAAGAAATAAACGTATGCTTAGAATGGAGTTCAGTAAATTTTCCCCTTCACAAGGAAGGAAGCTAAGGATAGCAGCCTAGATCATACACTATTTTGAATTCTAACTGTAAGTTTTTATAACACACCAAAGCCTTACTTGATGTGAGCACTGGGTGCCAGCACCTGGCAGCTCTCTTCAGCCGGGCTTCCCTTCTAATTCAGTTGCTAAACAAATGCAAAATGACAATGCCTAAAACAAAACTATTCTTTTGTTAAAGGTCGAGATAATAGAAACTCTACATTGTTTAAAATATCTTGAGAGATCGTAGAAGCTTATGCCTGAGGCAGCAAAGAATAATAAAACTAAACACGAGTCCTTCCTGTTAGGGTACTGGTGCAGTGCACCAGCGATACCACCCTGGGACTGTCATCAAATATACATGCAAGAGCAAGCCCCCCACTTGACTGTACAGAGCGATCTAGCATCACCTCCTCCACCGCAGTGATACGATCATAAACAGATTATCAAGTCCTGTGGTGTGATCAACAACAGATGTAAAATTAGGAGCTGACATCGTTAGCAGGTAGCTGAGCCTTACAGGTCTTCTGCCAAACTTAATTTTCACTTCCAAAAAATTCTTTTTTTGAAAGACTTAAGGAAGTTCTCTTTTCTATTCCCGCAATCAGTACTCGTGTCCTGGAAAATAAGTATACAGATGCTGTTTCGTTTAGAACAATTTGCTTTTCATTTTCCCTTGCCTTTATTTTATTTTGTACAGAAAAAGTAGATCCAGGAAACGGGTCGCCTTTATTTGTAGCCACAGCCTGATTTACAACACACTGCGTGAACTAAGGCAAACACTTAAAACTGTAAATGAGGTATCCTAACCCTCCCTTTTAGGAAATGTATCGGGAACAAAGACGTGCTCTAAGGGAACATTAAGGTCAAGAACCAGCAGCACAAGAAAGCGCAATGGGAAAATCACAATTTAGGCCCATCTAGTAGTAAAAGACATGTCATAGTGACAGTCCCCAGCTAATACCCAGGTTGCCTAACCAGGATATTAGCACGGAGAGAATGCTGCACGCAGTTCTTTATCTTGAAGAAACTCATTTGGTTTCACAACACTGAACGATGAGAAAAGAAAGTAGGCTGACCATCAATTCAAACTGCCTCAATCATAATGCTACGCAGTCGAATATAAATCTGTACCAAACAAATACCCATCTAATCGCCCTTGGTATGACATAATACCAATCTAAACCCTAACAAAGCGAGAGGGACTGTGTGTGGCTGTAAGGGTGCCTGTCAGCCCATAAAGGCTTCTGTGTTAGATGAAATCCCAGAGCAGTCATTCTATCTAAGAATTCTTTCCCCTCTTGTACTAGATAGTCATTATATTTAAATCGGTTCATGATATTATATTCCGAAGACAATTTTGTCCCCCAAGTTTAGAAGCATACAGGGCTCAAATACAGTTTGTGAATAATTCCAATTCTTGTAAAATAGACATAACAATTAAGCAGTAAGCCATGACAGGTAATGCACCTATTATGCTGTGATGGCTAACTCTTGTGGCTTTATAAAGCATAAGGAACCAATGAATGTGTCTATTCCCTTTGGGTATAATTATATTTCATAAGCCACATCCCAGAGTTGCTGGTATAGTTCCCCTTCAGATAAATGTTTCTCTATCTTCCATAGATTACAGCTGTACTTTTCTTTGGGAAAAAAAAAAAAAAAGGTATACTATGATTGACAGGCATTGACATGAGGATTTAGTTGTGCTATGTCAAACTTCAAGTTTAGAGTTCCATCTATATGGCTTAATCATGACATTATTAAATTGAAACATGACCATCAATATTCCAAACCAAATATTTTACTGTAAGATACTTTGCTACATTCATACTTTACAGCTAAATCTGTTAAAAATGTATCTGTTCATTAAATTCTCTGGAGGGAGTAGAGTTAAAACCCATGTAAAACCCATGTAAATATGAGAGAAATAAAGGCAGTACAGTATCACATCTGTATAATTTACTGAGATCTTAAATTTGTCCAGTATCAGTGTAAACATTTTTAAATAGATAAAATAGACAAATCACAAGCGTGGGAAAAATAAAAGAAGGGACAGAGAAAGGAAGGAAAGGTGAACAGTAATAAGGTTCACTTCAAAATGACAGGAACATTGAGCCCTAGGCATTGCTGTGGCCAGAGCCTGATAGAAAAGTAAAGTTTTTGTAATTATGGTGTTCAGAACATGTAAGGTAAGACAGGTTTTTACCTTAAAGGGAAAATTATCTAGTATGGTAGCAGATAAACAGTATCTTTAACAAAGCCACCTTCTCTCTCAATAGCACTGAACTTCTACATCACTGCATGGCCAAGGAGCGAGTAACAGCCACACCATCACCATGATCATGTCAAAGATGTGAACCTATATTGGCCTTTTTATAAAGCATTTAATTATCTTGTTTGTATTGTCCAAATATCTTTATGGATTCCTCTATTTGTTTTTTGCTTTAGATTGCAAAACTGTTATTTAAGATTATTTAGCTGGGATTCTGTGTTTAAGTATATTCCCTCTTTAAAATTTCTCTTTATAATCTTGTGCCAATCACTCCTCTGTACACACATTTATAAACCTAATTTTGAATCTTGAAAATACCTTGGATTTAACTACAGTTGAAGACTGCTCATGAAATGGACCATAAAGTCCAATGAATGTTTAGATCATTAAAAAAAAAATCAGGAGCTTGAAAACATAACTGAGATTCTTCATAAGGAAAAATAATTAAGGTAGTGTTATAAAGTACAGTTAGTGAAGTACCAAAGCAGATCAAAAGGTTATAAAATCAAGCATTATAAAAAGGTAGTGATAACTATAGGTAACTAGGAGAGAATATTGGAATGAAAAGGTGATAATTCTTTTTAATATGCCTGGAACAAAAACTGGGAATTGCAATTAATGAATAAAACAGAATTGAGGGGAAAGGGGGAAGGCATAGCCATAAAAATCACATAACATGAGTTTGTCGTTTCCTCTAGTGAATGATGGGGACCCAGACAAAAAGCGTTAGGTTTGATCTGTTTTGCTATACTTTTTCTTCACAAAAACAAAAACAGAAATCTTGCTGACAGATTCAGGGCACACTTTGCAGCAGTTGAAAGTGGTGATTGCTCGACTACTATTCCTTCCCATTTTGTTCTATTCAGTTATGACTTCCTTGACCTCTGTCTACACCTTCCCAAAAATGATTCCAGGACACCTAGCACAGGAAGGTAGTCCTATCCAAACTTATTTCCAGTTATTAAATACCAGATACTCTAAAGCTGCTTCTATTATTATTATTTTTTTTTTACTTTCTGTAATACATTTACATGCTTTATCTTCTTGCTGCTTATTTTCATTTTTAATTAAACATTTCTTGTATCACCTTCCAATTATCTCTAAAATCTACCATAACCCAATTACTCATTTTACTTTGTTAAGCTACAGCAGAAAGCTGCCACCAACCTTGCATTTTTGAGACATTTTACTCAGCACATATTAAATAGTTTGTGTTTCTTCATTCATTAATAATTTTGTGCAATGGCTGCCTACTAACATCTGTGCAGTAGTTTCCCTTCTCCAACCAGAGGACTGAAAGTCACTCCCAAAGATCTCACCTCCATTTTCATTATGAAGCTACCCTCTTAAAAAGCATTTTCAATTTTCATCACCATTAATTGCCTTATTTCAACTGTTTCAAAACATTTAATATTAAATTACAATTTTGACTCAGTTCACACTTCCAAAAGTCAAAACTACAATATGCCTATATTTGGTAGAAGAGTGTTACCAAATGGAATGAATCATAGATAAAAATGAAGTCGACTAATTGAGTTACTACTTCATTATCTTTAGGTCTTCCCAATTGTTATGGAAAAGAATATACTGATTCCAGATCTCATGATCTGCCAATGGCTTTTATTTATAATTCTGATATTCTGTGCAGCATAAAGAAATAGCATGCTTTGCAACTCATCTGCAAGTAAGGAGCTCCATGCACAGAAGCAATGTATATGCAGACCATCTTCTTTCAAGAAGCTTGAATACACTTAAATAGAAGTTTCAAAAAAAAAGTAGAAAAATCACTTAATACTTTTACACAGAATAAATGTATGCCAAGCCTTGCACAGAGCACTTCAAAGTCTTTTTTTAAAAACCTTTCTCAACACACTGAAAAAGGCATCTCATTTAAATGGTCGATTTAGTTTCACATTATGGTATCAAGCAACATTCTCTCCAGACTTGCTGCCTGGCATTAACGAGATCAAACAATCTACTTCACATCACCAGGGCTGGAGACTTAACCACGTTGAGTTTTTGGCCCAGTTCTCTCAGTTCATCATGACAAAGATGCAGCACTCTCCCCTTCCTTCCCTCCCTCTGCCCCTAGCTGTCGCAGGCCTTGCTATCTCTCATACACGAGAGAAATACAAGTCATCAATTCTGATGAAAAATAGGTCAGCGCTGTCATCATACAAAGGCAAGAGCTGGCCCCAGCTCTTTGGAAACTCCAAAGCTAAACCACAGAAAAATCTTGTACCATCACCTGTGAAGCAGCTGGTGTCAGAGCCACCCACCACTCCTGCCTGGCTGCTCCACCACCACACACTGCACTCCTGTAGCACCCTAGCGAGTCCAATCCTCACTGCTGCACCTTCTGCTGTCCTCAAAGTGCTTAGGATGTTTGCCAAATAGTAACAGACTAGCACTTCATCTTCCCTGAGTTACCAGCAGGGACTGCCTTCGTGAATTAAGAGCTGCCACAGTTTCTTGTCAAGAAAACTAGCATCCAGAAAGGATTCACAGAACTTGAGTGCTTGGACTGAGCTGGGTAATAAGTAAGATTTCAGTTGTCTGCCTTCTCCCTCCTAACTTCTGTATACATTGCCTGGAAGAAAATAATATTTAATCTTGCCAATAACATGTAAATGCTGTAAAAATGGGTTGATGAGTAGATGGAAAAGGCAGCCTGTGTATCCTCAATGTTTCTATGCCTATGTATCAGGTATTTACAGCCTGTTTGTCCACACTCCTAAGTTTCCTATATCATATCTTTACTCATATGCAAGTTGTGTAAAAGACTTCTCCAAGTGCACCAGCATTATATTGTTGGTAAGCAATAACATTTCAGCCACAATGTCTGCACCCGCAAAAAAAAGTAAAATGCTTAAATAGCACACATTCAATTCCAAGAATTCAACAGCATACACAATGTTAATTTTGTTTTAGATACACACAATGATGTTGCTATCATGATTTTCAGCAACCTGGATGCAGACACCTCAATTCCATACATTTGCTAAGAATGGACCTCAAACATTGAGCAAGGGTCTAAACAAGCATAACTTTTCCCTTAGTCTCTATTGCAAAAGTAAACTTCTACCATACTGTCTTATAACCAAGAGAATTTTAGCTTTTTTTTTCCCCCTGTAGTAAGCAAGAAGTGTAAATAAAACTTGACAGTCTGCAATGGTAATATTTTTCACATTGAGCTCAGCTTACACAGTAGGTAGTTCCCCATGTACAATGCAGTAAAAGAAACAGACCCTTACATGTATTCTATTTTTATTACTTACTAATCATTATGTTTTGTCTCTATGCACAGAATTTAGTGCAGTTAGAAGCATGTCAGATTCATAGTGGGAAGTTTTCCCCTCCATAAACTTTTTGCCTGCTAAACTATCTATTTAAATCTTTCTTCTGCCTGGCCTGGCAGGAATAAAATAGAATGAGAGTGGAAAATTGGTCTGTTGGGTTTCAGTGTCGTGCTGCAAGAGAACGAATGAGTAGAAATAGATTTTGAAGTTCCTATTGGTAGTTCATCATGTATAACTATTGGTGAGAATTTCACCCACTCCTTTACCACCTATTTGTTTCTGATAGTTGCATAAATCAGAGATTAAAACGCATTTTCAGACTACTTATATGATGTGCATGTTCTTCTTAATGTTACAATATGACCCAAAAATGTGATAAATTCAAAACTAAGGATTGAGGTTCTCCCCTCTTCCTTCCCCCACCTTGTCTGATTCTTGCTGTTCCTGTTATTATCATCTTCTTTCTGAGACTTCACTGCCACCCTCGAGCTCTTAGAAATTTCATAGCTGCTGGATAGATGCTATTACCGTGACACATTCAACCTTTAAAACAAATAATTTACTCTGAAAGTTGAAAACTGTTAGAATGATTAATTAAAGTGTTTACCATCAAGTTCTTCAAGCCTAAAAATACTGTCATACTCTAAAACACAGAGGTGTAATAAAATTATGCTTATTTGCAAGGTCTCCAAAATGGACAGTATGGGATTTCTGACTTCTCAGTCCTGTAGCAGTCTGCCTGGTCAGGCAGTTTGCAGAACAGCATGCTCACTTTATCTGATGACCACATCTGAAACAAGTAACAGTGCTGTTACCTGCACTTCAATTTTCCATGGACAAAAATGTCAGATCAGTAAATTCTGTTGGCCAAGCCACACAGGGAGAAGAGAAGAATGCCAGACAGGGTAAGAAGAGTTCCCTAAGCCCCAGAGCAGGGGTGTGGCACCAAAGCAACAACCTCTCTGTTCCGAGACAGCTTGAGGAACTACTCTGCATGGTGGGGGACCTTCAATGAAAGGAAAACAGTGTTCAAACAGCTGTTCCCTCCTTACTGCAACAGTGTTACCCAAAACCATACAAACAGCTTAAGTTTCACCAGTTTGAAGGGGGCTGGAAAAATTTAGAACCTTATGGCTCCATCAGGCATGCCCCTGGTGAAAAGATGCATTCAGTAAGTGCTAGTCTTGGGGAGATCATTTCCTCTGCTGGAGCCCCAAAGCCCCTCCATTATATAACCACATGAGCAGAGCTCTACTGCAGCTCCAGAACAAGTAGACCAATAATACCAAAATTAGATCATGAGAATGAACCTTTCCTGAGTACTCTTCTCTCTCATGGGTTCTTTTTCTTTTTGGAATTTTATTAACTTGATTAACAGAAAAATGGTAAACACCACCATCCCTCTCCTAACACCAATTTTAGGCATCATACCAAAAAAGAATGTTTTGCTGCCTCAGGTACTCTCATTATAGGAGAGACAGAGGAAAAAAGAAAAAGCAATGCCTTAGAAACTGGAATTAAGGCCAGGCTTTTTAAGCTCTTTTTTCTTTAACATCAAGTCACAACTCCTGCCTCTCTGAAAAGGCCTTTCTGTTAACAGTGTTTTGTGACTGAATTTGATAGCAAGTTTTTAAGTAATTTAATTTGGCATCAAGCCTAGCTCTGATCTAGCCTTTAGAAACCAGTAGGCAGCTAACTTCTAGTATTGGTGCTGTGACAATCTGAGATAAAAGCAGGAGAGACTTGCAATTTTCCAGGCTGTAACAGCTATGTTCCACTGTCAAAAATAAAATAAAGTAAAATAATTGGTGTGGTATATGTTCTTGCAGCATGTTTAAATAACTACAAATCTTTCAGATATCGCTAAGATAATAAATACTACATGGAAGAAGAAACTGTGTAAAATACACTAGTGTTGGAATAAGAAAACCACTTTTTTTTAGCGCTTCATATTTTACATAATATCCAGAGTAGCAAAACAATGTTCTAGCTGATTGTTCCATATGATTTAATTTCTACCTCCCAGTAAAGCTTCTGGATAGGTTTGGGGTTCAAAATCTCTTCTGAAATGAAGAAAGCAGTCATTGCCTCCAACTATAAACGCTCTATTACTCCTATGGTATTTAGGACACTAAAAGAAAAGAGCCCACAGAAAAGGGCCAGGGTTTTTGTTTTTGTTTTTTAATGTCAGCACAAGAGAATGTCATCATTTGTTTCACTTCAAATCTTCAAAAAATAAAGAGTAGCAAACACTATCTCAATTATATATACCTTTAAAAGAAGAAAAATATTCTGCAGTTTCTCCAACAATCACATAAATATTGTGCAAGAATCACAGGTAAACTAACATATAAACAGCAGGACAAGTTTCTACTGAACTTCAGCTTAGCAGTGATATTTACTTGGAGAACATCCAACAAGGGCTGGTTTTATGCCTTAAGTGTGTGGCCAACAACATCTGGGCAGGCAGCTAATCCTGGGCATGACAAGATGTCAAGCCAGAAAAATGCAAAATCCAACACGTAACTTAACAAACTCACAGGTTAGTTCCCCTAAAATGTAAATGCCATTGATAAGCAAAAGAATTTACAACAAATTTCTGATCCATCTGTTGCTCAGAACCATAATTGCCCAAACAAAAGTGGATGCTGCTTTTTTTTTCTGACCAGAACTAGCATCTCAGAATTTCGGTGTAATTCTTGTCACAGTCATCTTTCATTAAATGAACCACTAAAATCTCCCAGGCAATAATATAGAACTGCCTACAGTACTCTTCTTTGATTTTGTCTCTTTTACTACTGCTCAAAGACTTTGTTTTGTTTCTCGTGACCCCACACAAAGCTTTTTGTAGTATTTTTTTTACAAGTTTGATATCAAAGTATTTCTGGACCTTCACGTTGCTAAAGAAACAACAACATAACAGTTAGACAGAGGCACTGTCAAAACATTTAAAGTTGGAATTCTTCAGAGACCTTTGTAAGATCAAAAAAAAGAAAAATAACTTGATAATACTGTACTCCATGGGACTTCATTTTGATTTTAAATCAGAAAATACTGTTCCTGAAGAAACAGCATATTGATTTGTATAATCTGATTTATCAGTCTCTCTTTTATCAACTGAAAGTGAATGGTATACTTTCTATGTCAGGGAAACTTCATAGAAAAGCATCTTCTGAGAGACTGCAAACATCAAAACTTATTTGTAAAATGTATTGTCAAGAAACATAGGGCATGTTAGTAGGAACTAGTTACAGTTTTCTGCCAAGACTACAGAACATGTGGCCATACTGAACTACACAAAACAAAGATATTGAAAGGTACACAGGGCAACTGCATCAGATCATTTCGTAGTGATCAGTGAAAAAATTACTGCAGAAATCAAACTGCAAGAAAACTAAGAGAGCCTTCAGTATAGACAGTACTGATCAAAGGGAATGAGGCAGAGACCTGTTTTTCAGATATCTGACTGCAAGGGAGGGAAGCATTCTAAGCCAAAAGTAGTTCTTTCTTGAAGCACAACAGTTGATTCAACACTTGAAACAAGATCAGAATTTATTTTTGTAACTCTGTCTCACAAGACTCAAAATCTATAGTCTAGAGAGTAAGTTTTGTTCCACTGTTGTTCATTATCACAGATTGTTTCCATATTTCTTTTCAGCTCTGGATTGAAGGATGTGAAATCAACAGAAAAATACTTACTATGCCCACAGCACGCATCTTTCTTTCTGAAAATGAATAACCAAGGTAACGCCCGAGGTACTGTCCTCATGTTAACTCACTTTTGTACCCTCTTCGGAAAGGACTTAGGATTCAGTATTTGGTTTGTAGTTGTCTCACCCTCTAGTGGCAGAGAGGCCTTAGTTCTCATGGAGTAAGAAAAGGGAGAATTATTTTTTCCTTTGAGCGAACTGTGCTCAATTGCCTATTTAGAGCAAAGAAAATAGATTTATTTTTTTTTAGAAAGCTACAGATCATTGTCTTCAATATGTGCCATCATTGCTAACAGAGTGATGCAAAATATGCTATCCTGCAGGCACTAAGATGATTAAAAAGGTGTTAATGAAGGGTAGCTGTGTACTCAGATGTATTCCTTCAGTTATGAGAATGACTGCTATTCAAACCTTCCTAAGCAACCACAATTAGGAGTAATACTATGCCACTGCCTGAAGAGTCTAATAGAGAGGGAAGCTCTACTTTCCTCTAAAAACTCAAATTCCTTATCAAATTATAATTTAATAACAGGAGACGCTATTTTTTTTTTTAACCTGAAGAAAATAAAGCGCATTTTTAATGCAAATAGAATGCTGGTCAGATTAGATGGAGTTAGATGGAGTTTTAATATATTCTATCCTGCTTTTGATTACAAAAAAAAAAAAAAGAAACCCCACAGTTTCAAATAACTTCTGCTCCGAGGGTAATTGATCTTGAATTTTACAGGATTAGACCCTTTAAAAATAATGAATTCAATCCTGACTGATTTCAGTTGGAAATAGTTATTAATGCTATTTTATGTATAGGGTCAGACCAAAAGAGAACTGAGAAGACTTTTTTCAAAGCAAGTATGTGGCATTGCCAATATTTAGCTACATGCAGCCACTGACAGAATGGAGTACTCTGGAGATGACTCATTGGTTCACAGTTAGTTTCAATTTATTCAATTAAAAACTGTAGAGAATCATTAAAGTTGAAAAAAAAAAAACGTTAAGATCATCTAGTCCAACCATCACCCTGTCACCACTGTGCCCACTAAGCTGTGTCCCCCAGTGCCACAATTACGATATCCTTGAACTCCTCCAGGGACAGTGACTCTGCCACCTCCCTGGACAGCCTGTTCCAGTGCCTAAACACTACTCTGAGAAAAAATTTTTCCTAATATCATACCTGATTCCCTCCTGAAAAAAACCTGAGGCCATTATCTCTCATCCTGTCTCTAGCCACCTGGGAAAAAGAGGCCAATCTCCACTCCACTAGCACCTCCTTTCAGGGAGCTAACAAGAGTGCCTCTCCTAAGCCTCCTCTTCTCCAGAATGGAAGATCTCTGTTCACTGTATTTGTCTGTTTTGCTCTATCCCAGAAGAGCCAAGGTCCCCAGTCACCAATGCTCTATCCAGTAAAACTCAGCAAGATGCAAATGTATTATCAGAAGCATCAAAAGTTTCTGTACAGACATTGACTCAGCTGTCTCATCTTCTCCTGCCCTTCAAGTACATGGTAAAAATGTTGCTCACAATACTGCATTAGGATCTATGAAAGTAGAAAACACTTCTCAGGGTCCATATGAGAAGCCCTGTGAAAAAAAATTTGTCTTATTCTGTCTGAGAAATGCTCTGTCAGGGCCAATGACTTGTCATTCCTCCTTATTGTGCTCTGGGTATCTGTTGTGGCTTCCATTTAGATAAATAGGAGGCATTACTTCCTGAGACCTTGTACTTCACAGAACTTTACCATGACATTTTATTCACATATATTCATATCTAAAATACCCTTGAGAGTCCTCTCTGCTTGTCTTTAAGATTCTAATTGCTAATTATTACTTTGCCTTTTCCAATCTTGAAATAGTGGTAAGTTTTCTCTTTTATATTTTGTAGTTTTTCTACTACTAGAACTCCTACTTCAAGAGAGATTATCCTCATCCTCTAAGAAGATCCAAGCAAGGAATTGATATAAAAAAAGAATACCAGACTGCAATGCTATAAAGGGATGGAAAGCACCACTGGCTGTCTGAAATGCCTGATCCCCTTCCATCTCTGCCTTTCCTCTCCAGGTAGATACTATGATAGCACAGGCAGAGGAGGCCTTTGATGAGCCATTCAGCTTGTGGGGATCCCTGGTGGTCACTGAGGTGAGTTTGGCTGTCCTGCGAGCAGTGTGTGCCCGGCACTGCTTTTCTGTTTACCAATCTGACCCATGCTGAGATTCTTGCAAATGAGCGGCTTCCAGCTGTGGGCAGCTCTCTGGTGCAAACACAGATTTAATCCTACTCCAACGTAAGAGAGGTGAGCTCAGACACCATGCAGATGGGTGCTTTAGAAATCCCCATACTAGTATTAATTAATCAAGGGCATCTGTGCTGCTTGTGTCAAAACTTCCAACATTCAAAGGCCCAATCACCACGCTTCTGGCTGACCTAAAATATACCAAAAATAGCCTGTAGCTAAAATAATCCTTGCTGTGCATTCCTCAGAGCCACATTGCTGAGCACAACCAAGCGTGGCCAGAGACCAAGATGGTTCAGCAACTGCTAATCAAATGAGCCAAAGGCCTTCGGCCATATTTTAGAGGAGGATGTATAAAGTACAAAACCACAGGGAGCAGTAGCTTACTTGCCAGTGTGCTAGCACTCTTGCTAAAGCAGTTGTTTTACTATTCTTAAAAATCTCTTTAAAATCTTAATTCGTACTTGCATGGTGACACTGATATTCAGATATAGTTCTACCACATCACATGAAAATGTGATTTTTCAAATAAATATAGAAAACTGTGCATTGTTTTAATTGCCCAAATTGACAACTACAACACTTCATTTCCTTTGTTCTTTGCAACTTGGCCAGACCTCGGCCAATTGGACTTGTTTTTCCACATCAATACAAGATAAATATCTCTGAAGATAAAACTATGAAAAAAATACAGCATTTTTTATGCATCCTGAAATTCTGCTAGCATATCAGAAATTTTTCTAGTGGAGCAAATAAAAATTTGCATCTGTCACAGCTATAGGACTGTGAAGCGTCTACAAGAAGCATGACACTTTTTATGGCTGCTCCAGACACCCACATCGAAGCAACCATGCAGGAATTTGAAGACTCACTGAACCTAGGGAGCCAGTGTTGTAGAGTTAGGAGGCAAAATGGATTTAACAGCCCATGCAGCACATGATGCCAGCGCTACTGTTCTAATTCTATGCATGCTGTAGCTTGTATACAGCAATCAACCAGGTATTCATATACACCTTCTGGAGGAAGCAAGCCTTCAGAGCATAACTTCAGGTCACAGAACCCAAAGTTTAGGCTCTGACTGAATTTTTGACTTGGAAGTCAAAATTTAACCTATTACCACACAGCTGGTTGCAGTTGTTTCTGGCTAAGTCTGAAACTGTGCAGCCACATTGTCACACCATGTGATCTAGGGTGAAAATGCTGCCTTAGGTAAAACTAGTTCACTTAACCTACTGCCCTACTTGCTGAATACTTTCTCAATTTTTCTGTGTAGTTTAAAAGTGTCTAATAAAAATGTTTTACTTAATGTTTCCTCATATATAAGTCTCAAAGCTTAGATAATGGGAACCAGATGACAACAGCACATACAAGCAAACTCATTTTGTAGATATGAAGTAGCTTTTGGAAAAGAGATTGAATTCTTGTGAGTGGGATGGGTTTAATTACACCACAGACTTTGATCCTGTTCGCAATTCCAGTGTGAATCTGGGCAAAGCTTCACTGAAGTGATAGGGTTACTGGCAAATTTAAAATAGGAAAAAGTGTTTCAAGATTCACGGCTGCAGCCAGCAGTCTCTGAGGAAAGAAGATGCTATTAGATAGGTGCTTAGAGCACACATGTTGTACCTGTGTTCCAAACTCCCACCTTTATTTCCTGCAGTCTACACTGTGAGTGTTCCAGTCAAATAGGTCCGTTAGAGAACAGCGGTGCAGTATTTGTGCACAGGGAACAAGCCATACAAGAGCTCCATCTTATGCACCGATTTTAAACGTTTGATACATTTGCTATCATACTGAGCACAAAAAGATATCCATATACTGGATTTCACTTTCAATTATGTCAGCTTAGTGATAATAAATGTACTGTAGCAACAGCTTGTAAGCACCCACATGCACAGGAGGGCTCTCCCAGCATCAGTGAGAGAACTGCAACCACTCCCTGCTCTTAAGGGCAGCAGACAGACGCCTGGTTAATGCCTGTTGCACTACTGCCTTTCACGAGCTACTGAACTTGAGGGTTGCTGCAAGCAATGTTGAATAATTCCAATCATTTTCTTTATCTGTGTAACAGCAAACACTCACCTATGATCCTACTTCCCTTCCAAACAATACACAGCGCATACCCAGGGCACATGGATGAGGACTTGCTGATTGGAGTCTATAGGCCTCCTTGTCTTGAAAGTTGCTTAAGTGTAATCACTGCCTAACTTGATTAACAACAGGAGTGGCATTGCTGTGTGTGAGGTCATACTTAGCTGACATTCACCACAAAGGAATTTGCACACTAGACAAGACTATCTTCTGCAGAGCTAAGCCTCTGAACACTTCTGCTCATGACATTCCATCGCCTGAATTCAAGCACATAACACTTCCTCCTGGGGAAGTCAGATATTTACCTGTTTGAGTCTCCTGGAGCTATCATATCACATCACAGAGGGTTCAAGTCTACCTTGGATTAGAGTCAGAATAGGTCTGCACATATTCTGAATTTCGTCTGAATGTGACAGTGTAAATAATTTACAAAATATACCCTCCATGGACACAGGTTCTGACTTGAGTAACTGGTCAGTTATCCAAATAGCATTACACAGGGGAAAAAAAAGGCTTTCTGGAAGGTCTGAAAAGAGGCCTCTCTGAACAGGACTGCCATTAGCACTACAGGTGAAGAAGCATCTTAGGACACACTCTCCTATTAGCCAGGGAGGAGACGGTAGCCAGCATCCTGACACATGTCAGCATCAGTGTTGTGCAGGGAAGCAGTGATGCGGATATCAGCATGTGTTCCCACCACTGTTTGCTCTCACTGCATTTTACAGTCGGAGTCAATTGACAGTCACCACTCAAGGGAATTCATGCTCTGGGCAAACCATTATCCTACTGAGGTGACCATGTGGAACTGCACAAGGAGGGTGGAACGGTGCTTTACATGCTGTTAGCGTAGTTGTTAAAAGATTGTTGGATCCCGCTTTCCTTCAGAAGCCTTGAGTTGCCTGATGTGTTTACCTAAAGGGAAGGAGCATGAAGCTCCTTTTGCTTGTGAGCAAGGAAATGAGGATTAAAAAACATAGAAAAATTGGCTTGAGTTTGAAACAACAACCCTTCTGCTCAGTATTCAAAAAGCTGCCAAGGCTGGTTATTGCCCATTCTTTGTAAGGCTCAGACAAAAATAAATAAATAAACAAAACAGGAAAAAAAAAAAAACCTACCTGTGCTTTATATTCATACATTAGCAATAAATCCCCAAATCTGTGCATTCTTTTATCACTATCTGTCTCATATATAGCTACTTTAAAGTTGTGGTGAATGTTAAGTAACATAATTTGTAAGCATAGATGAAATAACATCTGCTGTAACCTGGAATACCAGAATTAGGTCTTTTCATTCCATGCCAGTCAGCAAATAAGAATGTATGGACAGAATGCACTTCACAAATATAATGGGGAAATATTTGCAAAATATTCAGGTTATCATCTTCTCATCATTTGTACTCTTGACGATTTGTGCTACAGCTTCCAACTAAACTAATGCTAATTCCTGTGCAAATTTAAGCAACAGACAATGAAGCAAAACTCAGCAGTTGCACAGACATTCCACCAGTACTCTAGCTACATGACAGAGTATGTCTTTTAGAAAGAAACATGGTTGATAAAAACTGTACATTAAACTGATCTTATAGGTTTATACCTCTGTTCAGCCTTATTAGTGCAAGTAATTTGATTTAAATAGATTTCAGTAGTATCACACAGAACAAGAAAGTTAAAGTTATGCATAAATATTTCCAGGACCAGGGTCATAGCACATGGATGCAAGTTGGAAGCAGATAGAGGAAGTTAAGCTAGTTTTTCCATACCAGGGCTCTGCTGTATTATAGTGTTCTGAAGAGCTGCACAAGGCTAGCAACTTTACCCAGCTCCCACAGCAAGCCGTCCAAAGGTTTAGAACAGAAAAAAAAACCTTCAATTCCACATTTTCTTGCATCTGACAGTTAATATTAGTAGTATATGAACTTTATAAAATATGTTTAATATATTTTAGGGTTAGGTTTTCTTGTGCCTTAGTGACACCTGGAATGCAAGATGGCCATTGCCTTGGAAAATACGCTTAGTGTGTGAGCACAGCAGAAAGCAATGTGAGCACCATGTCAGGGCTCTCCCCTAATCCTCTGAAAGTGCTTTTCTCCCAGACAAAATAGCATCAGATAACACTGGGAGAAGAAAATGTGTGTGTTACTTATTGCAAGAAATTTTAAATTGCCATTGTTCATTTGGGCATAATCCCAGAAACTGTTTAACAAAGTCCACTGAACAACACCTCTGTGTGTTCCAGCATTCCTCATTTAGCATCTGACTTGTATTTCCTCATCTCTTGGGCAGTTATGAAGTTTTAAGCAGAAAGTTATTGACAAAGGCTTGCAGAAAATAAGACTTCCTTCCTCTAGCCTGTATTTATTTGCTTTTTAATCTCAACTGAATAATTTTTTCCTCACCATATAAAACCCAAAATTCTTCATACCTTTGGAGTTTGTTTTGTTTCGTGTTTCACATGAAGATGAATAGATCCATCAGAACTGTTTCAGGAGAATGGCCTCAGGTGACCCAGGCTGAGGTGCAGTGCAGCAGCAGGCCGCACTAAAATGGCTCCCAGGCTGTGGGTGGTGAGGGCCCAGGTGGGGCTGCTCACAGCAGCTCAGGTGGCACTGCACAGGCCACATACACCATTTTTTCTCGTGTTCCAGTAACGCTGTGCAGCCTGCAAGGAGATGCTGGTCTTTGCTGGGGTGTGAGATTTGGCATAATCCATAGTTATGCCTCCCAACAGCAGAAACAGCAAGGAAAGGGAGATGGGTGCAGCAGGTGTTGGTTTGTCTGAGGAGGCAGAATAAGAGCTGGAGATACGACTCAGGAGTGTTTCATTTTCTACTTTCTACCACTGTGGAGCTTTTTTTTTTTAATCCTTATGGAAAGGACAAGTTCTGATCAAAGTCTGTGTGAGGAAAGCAGCTGGGAAGAGGTAAGTTCTGTCCTAGGGTGTACAGACGGTAATGGCTCCCACAGACAAACCCGAGGTGCTGGGGAGGCTGCCTGGGATCCTGCACAGACAAGTTTACCTGTGCAAAAACAGTGCAGAAGCACAAATGCTCAATTATACTTAAAAAGAAAAAGAAAGAAATTGGAGGATTGCACCAACTTGAGGTAAATTTTTTTTGTAACAAAATATTTAACAGCAAAATTCTCCAGAAGCTCAAGGGAGAGGCCTGTCAGGACTGGTTGCTGGAGAACATAGTTTCCTCTGCTACTTCTTGTTCTTAAAAAAATGGCCAACAAATAAAACATAACTAACAAAACCTTCTGGTATTTTTGGAACTGTTCTGAACTGAATATGAGTTCTATAACACTATTTTTTCATTTCATTTTTCAGTTTTGCTAGAGACTAAAAAGTGCATTAAAAGACTGTAAGGAAGTCCAAGAAAATTGATCAAAATGCTCTTGATTGCAACCAATTTTATAAGTCAGTTCTTGAAATCACACTGAGTTTAAGACAGTTCAAAATAAGTACAAGGACAGAACCCAATTTGTAAGTTTATTACATTTGCACTTAAAACGCAATGTGACAAAGGTATCTCAGTATGTGGATGCTATTTATAAATGATCTAAGCACTCCAAGTCAAACTGCCTTTTAACACCTCCATTTTAGTGATAAGTAGTGATTTTGAGAGCTTGTCAATTTGGGTTCATCCACAATGATTGCAGTTTTAGGTTAGTGCTTTGAAGAACTAATTTCTGATTAACGTGTATTTAGCATCACATTACTGCTCTGTGGCACATCAAATAGCAGTAGAAATTAACCCACAGATAGAACAATTCTATCATTGCTGTACCTACAAAGCACTCCTGGGTAGAAGATAACCTCTTTCTAATCATTCATAATAAACAGCAGCAGTAACTTTTTAATTTGTTCCAACATGATTCACAAAAATACAACCTGTCCAAGTGTTTTATTTAGAAACAAAATTATCAAATAGGGCAAAAAAAAAAAAATTCAGTTAATATAGTTAAGGCTCATGTAGCCTCACAATGAAGAAGAAAGGAATCTTCAAATTAAAAAGAAGAAGAAACAGAAAGAAAGCAATAGCTTCTTTAAGACTGATATGAAGAGCAGTATTTTATACCAAATATGCTTGCAGACACACAGTTGCATTTATGCACTTCAGAGTGTTCATTTCACTTCCTTCTCAAAAGCCCACTTTTTATCAAGCCAAATAATACTGCACTGGGTAACCAGGAAAGAAGATGTGAGATATAGTCTATTTACTTTCAGCTGCTGCATGAACAGTAGTTATGTGAGTATCTTTGTAGATTAAAATATTCACCTGTGAGCTGCCAAATTGGCTAGATTCTAAGCTTGTCTTGCTTCTCCTGCTAACACTGCATACCTCCTTGGTGTGATGGGACACATATTTGTTTGGTAAAATTAACATATTAAGATATGATACTGATGTTGTCAGTTTTCCTGCTGTCTTCTACTGGTATTAAGTTATTGGATAACATTTTGTTGTTTTACTGAGATTATTATTCCTGAAAATTTCTTGTTATGGATTGTTCCCAACTGCATCTCAGTCATAGGACTGTTACATGTGGCCATAAAAAGTCAGTTGGTCATTTATACTCAGCTGAGTCCAAATTCCTGAAGGAAAATGGTAAAGTAAGGATTCATAGGATGATAAATCACCACATTTCCCTCCGTGACTGCTTATATTTCTAGTCCAATAACCATTACTTGGGCTGTTCATTCCTGTGTTATTTATTTGCTGTATTCAGCAGACTCATATACTCAAAACACCATGCATTTGTTCAGACTCAGAAATCTATACTGAAGTGCATATCTGAAGTACAAATGAAAACATCTCACTTTTATTTTCAAACACAAAATAATTACTGACGTTATACTTAGCCTCAGTTGAAGTCCAGTTTGAAAAGAGGGCAAAATAGAAAATAGCACTGATTTTCATCGAGCTAAATTAGGACCTCAGTCTAGTCCTCTCTTCATAGCAGTAGCAAATTTCAGACATTTCAAAGGATGCTTGCTCACACTTCCATTTCCGAAAGCAGACTCTTGTCACAAAACTGAGTGCAGCCAAGATAACATTTATCACATTAGAAAAAAAGTACAATGCCTTTAATGTAATTTTTTATGATTAAAACTATTTGTAGACTAGAACAGTTTTAGAGAAACATGCAAGCCATATATTCAACGATTTCAGTAAGTTTGTTTTTTTTGGGTAATACAGGAAAAGCTGTATAGCATAATGATCTGTACATGCAGATGTTTCAGGCACTGCAGTATTTTGAACCAAAGCTATGGAAGGAAAAAAAAGCATACAGAAGTACAAATTCATAACCTAAAACTGCTTCAGATAAAATATTTTACTTTGGAGGAGCAACAAAACAGAAAATTATGACAACTGCTTTAGCTAAAATGTGTAAGCCTGGAGAGTTGCTTCCTATACATTTGAGTGACTTAAATAGATATGAAAGTACTAGTTATCTGAAGGCAAGACAAGGATATGTATATAGGTATGTGTCAAGATAAGTCTGTGTCAAGTGAGAAGCGCAGAAGAATTGTTCAACACTGCAGAATAACTGAATAAAGTCTCCAACACTATAATAGCTTCTGGAATTTCCAGTAGTATAATTTGTGTCCTGTATTTGGGTGAAGGAGGAAGAAATATTTTGAAGTCAATTTAATGCATGTGCCAGGTGCTTGGATTAGCAGCTCTGAAGAATGAAATCTAAAGAACAGAGCAGCATTGCTGTCCTATACATTCTATCTCATTCTGAAGGTTATGCTTTCTTAAGAGACAAGAGAATAATTTAGTCTCTATGTTCATTCAGCTCCTGGCTCAAAGCCCACGGGATCAGGGAAAGAAAATGCACCAATTCCAGAGGGCTTTGGTGTCAGCCTTCTGTCATTTGACCCAGTCCTGCAAACCATTCCTCTGGTGAATAATTCTGGGTCAGATATTCTAAAAGTGCACAGTTTGACTTTTTTTCAAGACCAAAAGTGAAAAGAAATGCTGCATCTAGGTGTGGACATGTATCCACTAGGAAGAACCTTAACACATTTCTCTTAGACAAGTGAAAACTCAGGTTTGTCTTGCACTCTCACAAATCTTGTCTGAAATTATTCCTTACTTTTCTTTCCAGTATAGTGTTGCCCTTTGGACGTGTTTACTCTCTAAATGCAAGGGACAGATATCATTATCTTGCAAAAAACCTTGGAATAGAAAATGCAGCTACTCAAACAAATCAGAGCACTATGTGCAGGTCTGTCTCCAGACAAACAATAGCGCTGTTAAGAAAATGAAACCTCGACATCACTGATCATACAAGGAGACACAAAATTTCCCTGGTTGCATTCTGATCAGTTAATTTAATTTTACCATTTACTTCAGTGGAGCTTGTTTTTCATTGGCAGTATTTAATTCATTTATTTTTCTAATTTAATTCAGATGAGAAAAGCAGCACATGGGCAATAATTTAGACTAGAAATATGCCTGTAAGTATTACACTGGTAGAGAATGAATCCAACTTACTAAAGAATGCAGTGATTTACGGAAGAAAAATGATCCTAGATCTTCCCAGTGCCCTAAACACCACCCTAGTTCTTTACTGATTTTAATAATTAAAGTTTGTAATATTTTCTTGTGGACAACACAGGGAAACCACATTATGGCTGTGATATGAATAATCACTTTCCTGCATTTACTGATTTTCTACAGTAATAAATGCACATAAGGCTTGGTTTAAGAATTTCACAGTATACTTAAATTTCTGATCAAGCTGATTTGAATTAAGTCCTCTGTGCTAACCTTTTTCAACAGAACTTTACAACAGACTATAAAACTGTTGTTTAAACAATACTTCCCATAATTGCCACCAATAAATGATGCCTTTTTATTGCTGTTAGAACACTCTTGGTTACCAGTTTCCAGAGATCGCTGCAGTAATCTGTGTGTAACTTTGTGTTATGCTGTTAATAATTGTATGGTTTTCTTTTTAGAATCCAGAAACTGGAAGAGTTTAAGAAAACATGCAAGATGCTGAGGATACAGGTAAGTGAAATATTTAATGTCCATCATTCATAAAAGTTACATTGTTTACATAGGGTTCATTAGTATATAATAAAAATGTCATCTTAATGAAAGATTTTCTGGCTAGTTTTTATATGTTAATTTGTTTAACATACGCTTTGGCTATACAGCTAAATAGGAATATATTTTAAAAAATCTTTCTGCAAATAGTTGCTTAACGCTTACAAAACCTCATTACTAATAATTGGTTATTGTTGCACTTGCTTGTCAGCTTGTAAAAATCATCTGCGTTTTAGACTGGGAATCTTAGGAGCAACTATTTGTAATGTACTTGCTCATTGCATAGTGACCTTGTAAACAGCTCAGGGATCCACAAATTATATCCATTCTAAAAGTCATTGAGGGTTTTACATACTGCTTACGTTTTCATATATTGATGAAGGATCTGGGGGCTGCTTTACTGCTGACGCTGATGGGATTTTTTAAAAAAAACACGTCAATTTTATACAACAGGTTAAAAAAATAAAAGGTAAACACCAAAGGAAATACTTTATGCTGCGTAACAGTATTGCTACCTCATTCTTTTTGATGCTATATATATATAACATTTTGGAACTGCTCTGTACTGCTCCTTCCCAAAAGAAAAGTTTAAATTATCTGGAACAATTAGCTAAGTGTTTACATAAAGTTAACTATGTTTGCATCAAATAAAATGTTTATTAATGAAAGCTATTATACAAGAAACATCAAAGAGAAATTCATCATACAGAAATGTACACTATATGTGACAGATGGAAAAGTGCATGCAGATTTGTCTCATTAAAAAAAAAAAGGATTCAGAAACAATAGTACTAAAGTTACTGGGTTTTGATTCCTATGACTTTGAATGAGTGAAAAGTTCTCTTTGAATTTACAAAAATCCATTTAACAGATATGACTAGTACACATTAGCAAGCAAGTGGAATGAATGCACTCAGATTTTATTTTACAAGTACTTGTGCTTGACAAATGTGATATTTTTAAAGAAAAGTTTTCTTCAAATATGGGCTGGGTAGACTGCTGCCAGGTTGCTCTGGTTTTATACATAGTTTCTCTAAATTTGTTTTTAATACCACACAATTTGTTGAAGCCTTCAGTTCTGTTAATTAGACACCATAAAATAACATATGTTTTGTTAACATTCAGGAAATGACATCAAGTCTTTTATTTTTATTTTTTGGCTTAATAGATTTTTAAATGTATGATTATCATAACCTAATATTGTCTTTGTCTTCACTGCAGTGGATTT
The DNA here is from genome assembly GCA_013399175.1 of Odontophorus gujanensis. Classification (NCBI taxonomy): domain Eukaryota; kingdom Metazoa; phylum Chordata; class Aves; order Galliformes; family Odontophoridae; genus Odontophorus; species Odontophorus gujanensis. Next base: position 402,042 of record VXAB01008270.1, on the reverse strand, counting down.
CCGATCAAACTTTTCCCCTTCTTTTAATACTTTAGGGAATTTTCAAACGTCGGGATGTTTGGCTGTAATGCCCCATGATTTGTTCTCCCTGAAAGAAATCATAGTGACAATTTATTAAACTACAGAGCAACCTGGCTTTTCAGGGTCTGCAATTCTAGTTTGTGTTCAATATACCTAGCATTAAATCTTGCTTCATTTCATCATATTATTTAGGTTATATTCGTCATGCAATTACTTTAGCTGCTAGCTTTCTGGCTTTTTTAGAAGTCTATGACGGGGTTTCCATATCAAATCAGTGGGGCATTACTTGGCATGTTCAAGAAAGGGGGGTAAGAGACTAACATCTAAATTGCACCAGCAGTAGCGTATACATTGAATAGGAAGAAATCAAAAACCTAAGAAGGAACCGTATTTTAGAATATTTAAAAGGCCGGATTTCCATGTTTAATACCAATTGTTCGCAGGCACCGTAAAAGCAAAGAGACACACCAGAACGTGTAGGCTTTAAATTAAAAAGTAATAATAAAAAACTGATGGGAAATAATACTCCTTAGATTCAAAATGGTTTATTCACACAAATTTAATAGGATATATCACAATTGTTTGGTCCATAAATATTTAGGGGAAATAGTTTCTATACAATGCATTTATCAATAAACAAAGAAACATGGACAATTTTGCTAGACCACTTACTGTACTATAAACACGAAGCTCAATATATAAGATTATTGGATTTATCAACTATATCTGAAAGAGTGCACAACTGCTTTCTATGACATGTTTGTCCCCTCTAACAGGATACACCATAAAAAGAGTTTCAGAAATAAGAGGTAAAACAGTACAAAACTAGTGAGGTGTCAAAAGGGCTTAAAACAGTTAATTTAACAAACAACACATATATCCTGATTTTTCACAAACTTACTCCCAAGGTATATCATAAGGCACATAGTAGAACTGAGTTTTAATTAGTCTACTTAATAAAGTAGATCTCTAGTACCATATATTGTTCTGTCAAAGAACAAAATTTATAAGTATCAATATTTTTACCTGTAAAAGTGTATTAATAAAGATCTCAGCCTTACCAAGGTTGTTTGGTCTGGTTAGTGGTAAATGCCCATAAGATAATAGAAATAGGAAAAGTCAAGATTTAATATCCGTAGAAGATGATAACCATACTTGCTAAATATATAATGGCAAACACACCTTTCTTCTATTACAGTGTTAACATCTCTTCCATCATCTTTTTTTAAAAATAAGCTACTTTTCTGTGCTAATTTTCTAAAAACCCTGAGCAAAAATTACAATAATGCACTTTAATGTGGGCAGTGAACTGTCAATATGTAACCACACATTTATACAGCCAAAAAGGACACCTTTAAAATATATTAAATAGCCACTTTGACCACCAAAAAAGAGATTTGATGGTGTCTAAAAAGTGGGGTATATGTGCAAAGTTATTCTTAACAATCCACTAAAAGCAAGACATAGATCTTGACTGGTTTTTGTTCGGTTTTGTTTCTGAGACTCTCCACAATCTAATTGGTGTTCAACTACAATAAGAGGATACAAATGAACATTCACCACTGCCCAGACCATTCAGACTTTTAGCTTAAATAAAATCAAAAAAAAGAAAGTTTGCTATTGTAAACTAAGAAATATATTGAGATCAGCATCCACAAGGCTTCTGAGTTTATCTGCTTTAAAATTATCCACTGCCAATTCCCAATTTCATAAGAATTTTCGCTAGCATTTTTTCTTTTTATACAAAGTTAAAAAAAGGTAAAACGTATGTTAAAAATAGCAAGGAACTGAAGATTTTAAGTTTGTGTGTTAAACAAAGAGTGATACAATCTCAGGAAATGGCTACAGTAAATTCCAAGTAGTAATGAATAAATTGTACTAAAATCATGTTCCTTAAACATCTTAATAAATTATATTTTGCTTATTTCCATTTCCCTGAAAAACTGTGATTTAGCAAAAGCTTCTTTTAACAGTGCACGTGCTTGTGCATCATTGGAAATCATTTTTGTGCTCACTGAAGTAGCTGGACGATCCCCTGTTTGCTTTAACTGTATGGCATCGAGGCAGCAGCACACTGCCCTCTTTTTGTTTTTTAATTTAATTCCGAATCGGTGCTGTTTGACTGCAGAGTAGAATGAAAACCCCTCCCTGCGCAATATGTCAGATAGGAAGGACTCCCACCTTGAGCTGCTGGTCTGCTCTAACAATACCTTTACAGCAGCGAGCTCATTCTGGAGCATTTCCCACCCTTGCCCTCCTTAACTCACAGAGGTGAGCTGGGGGACCCACAGCCTCAGCTGCGCTCAATGGGTCCCGTTCCAGGTCCCCACCAGGTGCAGCCCTCGGTGTGGGCCAGGTATAGGGCTGAGTGCAGGGCTGCAGGGCAGCACTCAGGGCTCCCAGTGTGCCCGGGGGGTTGGCCTTGGCACCAGCACATTAGAAAGAAGCACTGGGACTTGCAGTCTGACTACGTTAATGATTTAATCCATGTTGCATTTATTTGTCTGCATTTAAAAAATAAATCGTACAAAACTTTTAGATGCATTATAAAAATAAAAGGAAATCTTGGGTTCTGGAAGTGAACATACAATCGTGAAAGCAGCATTCTTTTGTCTATAGTTATACTGATTTTTATCTGGTTATCGGGGAGGGAAAAGAAACTTCTGGGCTTTGTAGTAGTAGTGGCAATCGGTTTTTTTTCAAGATTGTGGAAATAAGTAACATACAATTTTAAGAGGCACTTATTAGAATGATTCAGAACTTCTGTCATCTGATGAATTAAAAAAATGAGTACAATTTATCAACAATAAATGTTCGTTTATTATAGCAACATATTACTTCAAACTCATTTGCCAAGTGGCTGCAGATGCTACACATCAAGCTGTTTATTTTCCCAAATATTTTGTGGGTTTGTTATTTTGTTTAAAAAAAAAAAGGCTTGAAAATAATCAAAATAATAATAATAATAATAATAATAAAGAAGAAGAGTAAGAATAAAAAAAAAAAACGGCAATGTTAGAAAAGGTTCGTTAAGGTAGTTTGTGAGGGGCTCCCGGGTTCGTGGCTGTCCAAGTTAGAGGTCACTGATGTCACTACAGTGATAGTGGGATTGGTCAGGTCTGTTAAAGTGGTCGCAGTGCCGGGTGGAGTGAGAGCGCCGCTGTCTGCGGAGGGCGGTGCCGGAAGTGAGGTGCCGTCCCCTTTATCGACACCCCCATTCTCCTGCCGCAAAAGGTTCCTTCTGAATTTGGCTCTTGCGTTTTGAAACCAAACCTGCAAACCAATCCCAATTGATTTCTTTACCGATGCTTGTTTGTTTGCTTGTTTGTCTTTGTTCTTGCTTTTACGTCATCTTTTTGATGTTTGATTTGCGTGGCACTTTGCCCACATCACTCTACAGCCTCGCTTGCTACTGGTGGTACTGGCTCTCAGGCAGGCCGTGCACAGGGCCTGTGGCTCAGAGCCAAGCCTTGGGAAATCTGCTCACTCACTTGCCCAACACAAGCAACTTTTTGAATGGCCACTGGTGTTTGCTTCGGTTGGGAAGCTTTAGGATCAAGAATCAAAGATGAAGGCAAAGGGTGAATGAGCAGATTTTTGCTAAGGCTTAAAGTTTACTTTAATCGTTTTAAAAGACTGACAAGGCAGGAGGAGAAACTACGCCATCCCTGTCATACAGCTTGTTGATGTGGGTTACCTAGTCTTTCTTTTCTGCAAGGTTTACTGAAAGTGTTTTAGGTGATTTGTAACACAGACAAGCAATCACTGCTAATAGATTCTTTCTCCCTCAATTGCCACCCTGCACACAGCATACAACACATAGCTCACTTTAACTTCACTGAGCTAGCACATATCATGGTGCAGATTTTGTTAATGTCATTTGCTGGGCTCTTTTGCAGGGAAGTGAATTTGCTATGGAGGCCCTTGGTAGTAACAGGGAACAGGCTGATCCTGGAAGATCATATTGGTCAAAGTTTGCCTCTTGTATGCTGAGGATCTGCTCACTGAGGGGCCACGTTAACTGCCTCACAGGAGCTCAAGGGCTTCACCCAGTACATGTAAAATGAGTAGATTTGCTACCTCTGTCCTTAATAAGGTCAGCACGTGGAGATTACGGATCCCAGGATGCCTCCCAGGTTGGTAGACTCTGGAGATGGTTTCAGTATCTTGAGGATGCAACTACTTATAAATCACATTTCGGTATTTGGCTGCCTTCAGGTACTTTTGGCACTGCTGTCATGTAATACCACACCCCTCTACACACCCACTAGGGACAGAGCTAGCAAAACTATTTATACATTGCTCTCGTTACACATATGGGAAACGCTATTGACTGGCAGCGGAAGGGGAAAATTCTGTCAAGCCTGTGATGGTGGCTTCTTACCTGCAGAACTCTCTTGGTCAGGCCTGTTTTCTGGGCAAGCTGCTTGAGGTCCTTGGCATCTGGGTTGTGGTTGATAGCAAAGTAGGACTTCATGGTACGAAGCTGGTGGTGTTTGAAGGAGGTGCGCATGCGCTTTGTCTTCTGGGATGGGGGATAAGGCTGCTGGTCTCTGTCCATGTGATCTGCCTCGTTCTCATTACAACCTGTTCAGTAAACCAAGCAGTGAGTTAGCGGCTGTGCCTCATGTAGGGTAAAGGAATCAAGGCAATAGTTATGGCTGATGTGCTATTTGGAGGGAGAGAAGCAAGCTAGAGAGCAAGAGAGGAAGGAAGAGCTAACATGGTGCAAGATTAAGTGTAGATGTGATAATTAGATCAGACAAAAAAGTACTAGAAGATGACCTTTTCCCATACTTAAGACAAGATATGCCCCCTAGGCCTTTACCTACTAAGGGCAGGCATAGAAAGTTCTCTCTCCTTTGGCATTTTTTTTTCAAACAAGTCTTTTCCCTGTGGTGATGGTTTTGCTTTGGGCATCCAAAGAGTCATTTGAAATTTCATTCAGATTTTGAAATCTCACTCATTGAAACACTCTTAGCTTGAGAGAAGAATAAAGGTCAAGTCAGTATTCTGAACGTTCTTAAGCCTTCCTCCAAATCACAAGTACCTTTTAAAAAGATGTACAGCAGGAAAGTTTGTTATGACAGTTGATCAGGAAAGCAGAAAATCTGGACTTTTTTGCTGATAAAATAAATGCTTTTGGACTCTGCCTGAGAGTTTAAGTGAACTACCTGAAAACTTTTCCTCTGTAAAGCATCTCTAGAAAGGAGTTGGTCAAGGCTTGATTCAGGCCTTCCTCCTCAATCCCAACCAGCAGCAGCTCGTAGCTGGTACTGATTTATGAGATTTCTGCAAGCAATGAAGTAAATAGTGACTCCAAAATTTAAAAGACTTTCCCTGATTTCTCTGATTCGAGATTTTCAAAGTACCTGTGAAAGATTATTTTGTTCCAGATTACATTTCTATGGGTGTGACTTGTACCCTAGTGTTGCAGATGCTCATGGACTTTCATGGACTTGTGGCATCACCACATCGCACTAGGAAAAGACATGACAATATTGGCATAAAAATTAAAACAAAAAAAAAAAAGAAGAAGAAAACCACCTGTATTTTTCTTTTTGGCTTAAATACAACAGGGTTACTTTCAGGATACTATTTTGTAGTGATAACTCACACAGAAGAAAATTAAACACAATCATAGCAAGGAGTACTAATGACTGAACAGCTAATTGAAAAGATTTCAGAATGTATGTAAAACTAGAAGGAGACTCATTAGCTGCTCATTTGAATTTATGAACAGCTCTTGGAGCTCAGATAGTTAGTGGATTATTTAATAGGCCAAGTTGATTTCTCAAAAAATGGGGAGAGAGAGAAAGCAGACAATGGAGAGGGACTGATGTTGACAGAGCTAAAAACAGAGGGAAAACAACTTAAAACCAAGAGAAAATAGAAAGGTTCTTGAAGGTGTTTTCTCTTTTGAATTATAAGACAAGTCAACATGAACAGATGCTGTTAAGACAACGCTTTGACAGAAAATCAGGTGAATATTTAATTATAGTTAGGTTTGCTTCAAGTCTTGGAAAGAAGTATATCTGCACTTTCAAACAAAGCAAAGTGACACTTCTGAAAACACCGGGAGTTGAAATTTACCTTAAAAACAATTTCAGGCTAGATTTGGATTGTATTTACTCCTTGTTTTCACAAGCCTTCAGTCAAACTGTGTGGGCAGTAACTCATCATCTGCCATAAAGCAGATCATCAAAATTCAGCCCTCCAGTTCTCCATCAGACTGTTGTAAGCTGCTTGTGTGTTTCGTTTTCCTTGGATCATTCAGATGTACAGCAGCAAAGCAAACTTCCTCACACCCCTCTGTCCTGCTTGCTGCTTTTTTTTTCTTTTTCAACTGTGATCTACTTTGTTTGGACTTTTATTTTCAAGATAAAATGAGAACAGGGCTCGGATCATCCTCAGACAACCCTTGTTCATACAGTGAACAGATCCATCTCTGTTTTACATGGGTGAAACAACATTGCAAGGCTTGCCACATCATCCTGCAGAACTTTCTACCATTGCCTGGAGAACCAGGAGAAAGCAGAAAATTAGGCAAGATATTGTTGCTTATTTCACTGCAATGGGATCAGGGAGTTGCTAATTTAATTTTGCTTTGGAAAGAGCTAGAACTGTTCGCATTCTACTGCCAAGAATTTTTCAAGTGAACTCTTAGTTTTTCACACACATATTTATAATGAAGCAAAGTAAGCAGCTCTTTGAGCAACAGCTGTGTAGAATATTTTCCTAGGTAAATCTTCTTCACCATCTCATTTCTATGTCCTGTGAGCTGTAAGTCAACACAGTTCCCTCAAAATATATATTAATTCTATGATATAAGAGGTAATACAGAGACAGCTTTGAATGTTTTAAGTACTTTTGAACAGTTTCTTCCATTTTTTTCACATTAATTCCAGACAGTTTCACAAGCACGGATGGTTTTAGCTCACATTTTGAGTTATTTACTGTTGTGTTTCCACTTTACAGATGAGAAGCAGAAATCAAACTGCTAAATAACATGCAAAATAGAAAAACCGTTGTAGATGCGGCAGCAGAAGCCCATTTCCCACCCTGTCCCCGTGCCTGGCTCCTCCAAAACAAAACATGTGCACAGATCTGAGCCTGATACTGGGGGCTGTTTGTGAATACACAGACTTTTGTGCACAGCTCGGTGAGGTTGTTGGCTTAATCAGGGTCAGCTGCACGGGTTCATTTTAGAAGTCTGATTTATTTCTGTAACAGCCAGCTTTGCCGGGCCCATTCTGCCTCACTTTACCAGGGGAGGGAAGTGCTCAGTTCCCAGAAAGCCGGGAGTGGTAGGAGCACACTCAATATGAGCGGAGTCTGCCAGCATGGAGCACACGGTCTGGGCCAGACATGTACCAGGGGCTGCAGGGTGTGAGGCTGTGTGAGACTGTGCAGGGCTGTGCAGCAGGCTGGTATCCCTGGGAGATGGGGACATGCAAGGATGGAGTGAGGGACAAGGGATGGAAAATGCATGTAGGAAGTGGCTGCTGGTTACTGAGAGACTTTTTTTATTTCTCCTCTAGGAGGAACAGTTTCATCTATTGCAACTTGTTTCATAACTGTCAGAGGGTTGCTTTCCTCCCCTTGGATCTGCAGCATCGAGGGTCAATGGGCTCGAGTTGTTTGTACCAGATGCACGCTTTGGCTGCAGGCTGTGTTTTCTTGAGATCATGTAGATAAGGCTTAAAGCAAAAAATACAGCCCAACCAGATCAAATTCCTCAGCCGTCTACATTAAGAGCAAAGCATCAAATTAGAGCATTTTAATTTGTTTGCTCTAAATTATGTGAGATCTCGATGAAGCTGGCTGTATTTTCATAGTGGGCAGTGGGTTTTAATCTCACTTTGCAGTCAGTGAATATTCCATCCCCAGGGGTAGTAATGGAGGAGACTTTCAGGACTCGCACCCAAAAACTATGATTTCACAAGTAATGCCTCTTTCGAGTACTTAAGGGGTGTCTTAACATATCCAAAACTTTTCTGATCCTAATTCTAACGGTAACTAGTCCCTAGAAATATTTCCGTTCAGGTACCTGGAGAATTCGCGTGGACAAGTGAGAACTCGAGAGAGCACGGACTGCAAAGCGGGCAGATGGGGACCCCCCCGCCAGGGGCCGGCACTGAATGAACCGGGGCTGTGCCACAGGTTCGCTTTTCTTTAGCAGCTTTCAGGACTGATTGGAAACCGCTCCGTAGCCAGGGATTCCAATGTCATCTTCAATTAACAAGGAACAATTAGCGCAGTGATTACCCCTGCTCCAAGGCCTACGCATCAGAGGAGATGAAATAGCCTCGCACAGCCACCCCGTTCCCAGCCGCGGCCCGTCTCACAGCAGCCCCGGAGGACGTGCCGGGGAGGGCTGCAGGCTGCGCGGGGGGAGCCGGGGGCTGCACACGAATCTCTCCGAGCAGCGACCCGAACTGGGGCGGAGGGAGGGGGCTGAGGCCGGCGAGGAGCTTCCCCGGCCGCCTCGCCTGGGGCAGCCGCTGTCCGCTTCTCTCCCGTTGCCCCCACCCCGGGGGCTGCGGTTCCTCCCCAAGCTTTTGGGGAGGCGGGGGCTTTCTGTTCGGGTTTGTCCCCTCTGCTTTCGGCTTCCATCTAACGAAATTCCTCTTAAAGCAGCTGATAGCACGTAAAGCTCGCTTCCCTCCAGCCCCTAGCACGGGGTGCTCGGGCACGGCGCGGGTACTGAAGTGGCCGGAGTTAGGGAGGAAATTTAATAGAGGCCGACACTTGTTTCTTTCCTACCGTTAAGAGAGTGGAAACCGTTCCTGTTAATTGCATTTGTTAAGGTTTAGTTACGGGGAACAACATTTATTCGTTGGCCTCTTGTGCAGTTTGATTGTTTATGTGCCAGTAAACCGGGATTGTTTAGCCCGGAGAGTTCAGTGCTACGAATCGGAGACCTGCTCTGCCTGCCTGCACACCGCGCCAGCCACGTACTATACCTTTTTCCTCTAGAATTATTTTTTTGCCGATCCTTATGGGTACTTATAATTTTAAACCTAAATGATGAAGTGTTTTCGTTAATGAAATACAAATAGCGGCAACGGTATATCCGAGTTTTCTACAGAGAAAGAACAGTGTGGTGTTTCTCTGTTTTTTCTGTCGTTTTTGCCTTTACTCCGGGAAGTGGCTAAGTTTGGGTGTTTGACATTAATGGGCAAAGACAGCCTTTGAGGAAGGCTGCTGTTAGCTTTCCTGCAAACGCTCCAGCCCTCAGAGGGCCGTTGGTTACGCGAGATCGGGCCCGGCTGAGCTCCCCTCGCACGGCCCGGACCAGGGGAAGACCGAGAGCGCTCCGTGCCGAGGGCGGGGGGAGGCCGTGTGCGCTGCCCACCTGAGTTGTAGTTGACGATGTCCACTCCCAGGGCAGGGCTCTTTCGTTTCCTGGGCCTCCCCTTCTGCACGGTGCCCGTGCCGTTGAAGTAGGGCAGGGCCAACCCTCCGCTCTTGGCTGCCAACTCGGTGTAGCTCAGCTGAGGGGGGTATTCTCCTTGCAAAAGGGACTCGAAGTGGGCCCTGCAGTAAACCAGGTTGTCCTTCATGCCAAAGTGATCGCCTGTGGTCAGAGTCTTGTTGCAGGTGGTGCAAGTGAAGCAGCTCAGGTGATAAACCGACTCCCTGGCTCTCATGACCATTTCAGAGGCTGAGATCCCAAGGTGGCAGCGGGCACATCTCTGCACGGAGAACCTTCTGAGGGAAACAAACGGTGGGCATCAACTAGAAAGGTCGAGGAAGACCTCGCCCGAGCGCAACCCGCCCCTCTCCTACCGCGGGAGGTCGGCAAGGAGCCCGGGACAGCGCACGTCCCTCCCCCGTCCCGGGATGGCTCCCGCTGTCCCCGCAGGCACCCGGCACCGCTGCCGTCGGGCGAACACTTCGCGTTTTCCGCTCGGTTGACCTATTCGCTTAGGTCGTGCGGCGTGCAAAAGCTCCCCACCGCCAGTGCGCGGAGAGAAACGCAGGCAGGGCGAAAATGACGTGCCCCCCTCCTTTCGGTCGTTTAGAGACCAGAAAAGCCACGGAGGAGACAGGAAGCGGGGATCCGAGCCCTGGGGAAGCCGAAGCGTTCGAGCAAACGGTGTCAGCTCGGCTCCAGCCGGGGTCGCCTGGGGGCAGGGCGTGGGGCACGGACCCGCGCGGTGCGGGCCTCGTCGCTGCCTGCCGGCCGCTCCGCGCCGGGGAAACAGCGCGGCGGTCGGACGGAAACTTTCCGCCGGGCCGCGGGCTGCTTTCCTGCGCTTCCCCGGAGCGGCGGGAGCGCGAGGCACGGCTCCTTCGCCCCTTCCCGTACCGCCACGTGCTCGGCTTCCCCGGCCGCTCGCCCGGTGTGTAATCGTGCGAGACTGTTCCGAGGGGACGCGCGGATACAATCAGGGAGTAGCTGGCGGCAAGAACTACTTTGCGAGCTTCCCGTGCGGAAGAAAAGAGCGGTTCGGTTCGTAATGCCGGGGGAGGGGACGTGATTTTGAACCCGTGAGTACTGATTTCTGTACCTGTAGTAATCCTCCTTGCAGTAAATACTGCCGTCCTTGGCAAAGCAGGTGAGTTCTGACTCCAAAGCCAGTTTACATTCACAGCACTTAAGACACCTGAGGTGCCATTGTTTGTCAACAGCCAGCAGGTAATATCTGTCTGAGATCTTCCCTCCACACCCAGCGCACAAAGCAGGCTTCTCGGGGCTCATGGGGGGCATGTTCTGCAAAACAACCACAGCGCAGGGATCAGGCACGATGCAGGGCGGCCGTGGGGCTGCACAAAGGGACCCTCCCGGGCCCGGGCCGCCAAGTTCAGCTCACCGGGCTTCAGCTTTCGCGTTTATCTCATCGCATCGCTCCTAACCGCCTCGTGGCTTTGCAATAGGCGAAAGCTGCTGGTTAGGCCGCAGCGAGGGGAGGAATGCCGATTCTTCGGGTTTCTGAAGTTAGTCTGTTGTCTCCCCATCACTTTCACATTTTGATATTACAGTGCTCCCGAAGAACAGCGTTTTCAATTAGAGAAATGCCGTTTTGCCACACCAGAAGTTTATGGCACATGGTGCACACTTGCAACAATTTTCTGGTAATTTTTCCCCGTGTTTAGAACAGCCTAATCCCGTGCTAGACACAACCAGCCCCTTTAAAGCAGAAATCAGAGAAAGGAGACAGGTGGCGAGGCGAGGGGCAGTGGTGGCTGGCGCTCAGCGCCCTGCCGGGCAGGGACACGGGCCGGGGTCACCCCCACCGCGCATCTCTCAGCCCGAAGCGGTGCGGGTTCCCGGGCAGCTCCGGGAGCGCCGCTCGGGACAAAGGCGGGTGGAGGAACCGCGGCAACAAAAGCTCGGCCGGGAGGCTCCGAGCAGCGCCTGCTGAGAAACGGACTGGAAAACAGCCCCGAACTTCTTGTTCTAAAGTCGCAGCTGTTTTAAAGTTGCAACTCCGCGTTCATTTTTTTTTTTTAATCCGAACTCGTTTCCCTCGCCCCCTTTCGCAGCAATTGAAAAAGCGAGTGGAATTTACATTGCAAATTTTCACAGAACAAAGCGGGAGTCACTTAAGAGAAGGGGGAAGACCCCACGACAGAAGCGGTAAAGCGGGCTGCAGGCCGCTACTCTGTGCGCTGCTCCTCGTGCGCGGTGGGCGGAAGCCCTACCAAGTTGCGGAGAAAGGGATCCCGCTCTCCATCGGCCGTAGCGCTATTGAAAACCTCGGACCTGGCAGGAGGAGGGGGAGATGCTGCTAAGCGGAATAACCGGCTGGAGCTGCATTTGGAAAGAGCAGTGCCTCTGTACCGGTCCCGCACTCGAGACCAAAAATGGTTACGAACAGCGAGTGGCCGCGGGTTGCGGGTCCGTCCGAAGGCGCCGGGGGCACGGAGCGCGCGGCTCCGCAGCCTGCCTGCAGCCCTGCTCCCACGGGCACGGCGATAGGACCGGGTCCGCCGCCGCAGCAGCTTTACGAGCATCCCTGCTGCGATTTCAGACGTTGCCCCCTTACTCCAGAGAGCACTCGCGAGAGCAGTTGCGAGACAAATGTCTAACGGAGCCCCGCAGACATAGCACCCAGCGCTACTGCAACGGCGGCGGGACTCTACGAGCGGGGCAGGGGCAGGGGCAGGGGCAGGGGCAGGGGCAGGGGCAGGGGCAGGGGCAGGGGCAGGGGCAGGGGCAGGGGCAGGGGCAGGGGCAGGGGCAGGGGCAGGGGCAGGGGCAGGGGCAGGGGCAGGGGCAGGGGCAGGGGCAGGGGCAGGGGCAGGGGCAGGGGCAGGGGCAGGGGCAGGGCAGGACGGGGGCGGGCAGCTTCTCCCTTCCCCGGGGCCGGATTGTGCCCCGTGCGGGGCCCACGCTCGCAGGGATCCCTCTCCAGGAGGACCGGCTGCTTTCTTACCGTTTCTCGGCCGTTCATCTGTCCCCCTTTGGCCAGGCGGGACTCGGTCTTGGATCTCCTCTCCATCTCCTCCATGATTCCTTGGATGTGGCCTCCGGAGATCCCGTGGAAAAGCATGGCTGGGGGACGGAAAGGACAAGTATTTTCTTCTGCTCTGCACCCCACTATTTCCATATACAGACCCCAGAGTCTTTAGATCATCCAAAATGTTTACACCGAGGTGCACGGCACAGGGAGGGTGGTTGCAATAGGAGCTTCTCTTTGCTCGAGCACCGAGGGCTTCCTGAAGGTGTGCGGAAAACAAACAAGGGGAAGAAAGCGTAATAATAATTAGTTTGAAAAATCAAAGAAGAAAAGCGAGCTAAAGGATCTGTTACTGTTCTGAAGAGTCGGGGCTCCTGACCGGAGAGACTCGGACCTGGGGCAGCAGAACCGGTCGGGAGAGGATATAGTTTTGAATACAAAGAAAGCAAAAAGAAGTGCTATTTTCAAGCAGTCCCTGGTTGCTTTAAAGTTCCCAGTGCCTGTAGGTTGGATTTGGGACTGCTGCCTTCCGGAGCTCTGTCCAATTTGTTAAGAGACTAAAGCCAGCCCATTTTTGATAATTTAGTAGGAGGAGTTCTCTCCCTTGAGCTGCCACTGATTTTTATTCAGACAACAAAGACCTGTCATACTCCTCTCAACCCCTAGTGATGGGCAAGCAGTGACAAACATCGCAGCCGGGCCTGTGGGTGGGGTGGGCTTTATTACCTCCCCCAAACGCCGAGTCCCGCGAGGCGGCGGCAGGGCCGGACTCCCCGGGGCCGCTCCGTGCAGCGGGGACTTGGCGCTCCCGGGATAGAGGCTCAGGGGGCGGCGGGAGACGGGGGCTCCGCTCGGGTCCCGAACGGCCCTCGAGCACCGCCCGCTCCGCCGCCGGCAGTGCGGGCCCCGCGAGACCCCCGCCCTCAGCCGAAACGGGACGTCACCTCCCCCCGTCCCTCGCCCCTTCGGCCGCGAGCGGTCATTGTGCGCAGGGGTCCGAGCTGCGCATTCCTTCCTGGCTAATCTCTCTCCTGCTCCCCTTCCCCTCCTCTCCCCTTTTTCCTACTTACTTTTCACACCGCTCTTCCTTGCCTTTCCCTGGAACAGCTGCCGGCTGTTTCCTGACACCTCGATCCCTACCGAAGGATCTTCCTGGCGGCAGCTCCGCGCTCCCCGCTCCCTGGGGGACGCTCCACACCGAGCCCCAACGCGGCTGCTGGAAGGAGTGCCCCAGCCCCCACTTCCTCTGCAAAGCGTCCCAGAGCCATCCTCGGGGGCTCCTCGAGTCACCTCTTCCATGTAACCCAAGATCCAGGCAGCCAGTTTCCTCCCTTCTCTTTCCCCCTAAGTAGCTAAAATTAATGTTATTTGCAGATTCAGTGTTGCTACATTCCTCTGAGTGCCAGAATACAGCTCATAAAACACAATTTCACACAAAGATGAAGTCAATCAAGTGAAATAAGCCGGGATTTTTTTTTCTCTCTGTTGGCACACTAGACCCCGGACAGCAGGGCTGCTATTTACTGTAAGTAATGTAATTAGCCCTTTTGGATGGAAATCAATGCGTTGTATGTGTGTGTGTGTTTTAATAAGAGAGTAATAGCTATAAAATCGACGAAGCTCAAAGGAGTGAGGGAATCTCCCTGAAAACGGGCAGAAACCCCCACAAGCCGTGGAGTCCCGCAGAGCAGTCCCGGTCAAAGATGAAAAGGGGAAGAGGAAAAAAAAAGAAGAAGAAAAAGGAAAAGAAAGAAAAAAAAGTGTGGAGGAGGAGGGAGGAGGGAGAGATGGGCTTTCCTTAGAGAAAACAAGTCAATTAGCACAATGAGCCATCAGGAAAAAATAAAGGAGGTGATTCGATCCGGGAGCCGGGAGCCATTCCGGGCCCCCTCCCTCGCGATGCCCTGCTGCCGGCGGCCGAGCCGAGCCGGGCCGGGCCGGGCCGGGCAATGCAGCCACTTCGTGGAGCAGGGGCGGCCCGGGCAGAAGGAGAGAGCGGGGAGCGCTGGCGGCCGGCGCCGGGGAGAGGGTGGGAACCCTCGGGAGGAGCGCTCGCCCCGCGCACGGCGTCCGGCTGCGCGCAGCCCTGCGCCTGCCCGGAGGGTGCTGCGGTGCTCGCAGCATCTCTTCTAGAGACAAGTTTGGTTTTAGTCATTGCGGTGAAATCTTTCTACTGTGGTGGCACGTTCAGAGTTTGGGTTGGTTTGCTTTTCTAGTGGTTTTTGTTTGTTTGTTTATTTGCTTTCCTCTGAACGAAATGTTCCTTTATTCCCGTCCGGCTATTTTGGAGGGGATAGCTGCCCCTGTCTCAGAGCAGAGAGCAGTTTCACATTGGCTCCGCACTTCCCCCCGCGTTGTACAACGCAAGCCGCGCTCTCTGGTGCCGAAGAGGGGCACCCCGAACCCCGTCCTCTCTGCGCGGTCCCTCCGTGTCCCTGCCGGGCCGGGCGCTCGCGGTAGCGTCGTGCTGCAGGTGCGGGGCCGAGCACCTCTCCCCACCAGCACGGAGCCCGTGGTGCCGCATTGCCACCTCTGCTCGGGCTCCACGGCGCCGTTAGGAATAATTGGGCAGGCTCAGAAGCAAAGTCAGGAACGACGGAACCTCCTCCAGGCGGGCGCGCTTAATTAATGAGAGGGCCCTTCCCTTCTGCTCCGTCAGGTACCGTTAGGGATCCGCCGCTCCGCTAGCGGAGGCCGGAGGTTTCTAAAGCACTTAGTGATTAACGTGCTGCTTACCTAAAGGGACACGAAAAGTTTGTTGCTATCATCAGACGTGACTTCTCCGTTTCCGAAGGCCCGCGGCAGCTCACGGTACACCCGGCTCTCTGTTCTGGCACCGCTCCGCTGCGGGCGGGTGGTGGGGGTGCCCCGGGGCCGGGCTGTGCTGGGGCCGCTGCCCTTCGAGCGGGGGAGGAGAGCCCGCAACGGGGCTTCTAAAGCCCAAATCGAGCTCTTCATCCCATATGAAGCCACTCGCATTAGCACTTAGCCTCCGAACGCAGTTTCTCGTCGCGGGGTGCCGCGGCACTTTGGGAAGACATCAGCTGGGCAGTGTTCGAGGCGTTTCAGGCAGTGCCGGCTCTTTCCTTTCCTTAAGTACGTGCTCGGCCTTCACAAAACTCCCGAACAGTGGGGTCGGGGGGCTCGGTCGTGGGACCCTGCAGCCCGCAGTAGCCCGCAGCGGCACGGCCCGCCCTCCCCGGCCTGACTTTGCCATCAGCCGCTCCCCCCCCCCGCAGTCCCCATGCGCTCCGGGCGGGCTGCGGCACGCGATGCCGGGACCGCTCCGCTATAGAGCTCTCATTCTTCTCGGCCACGGGCTCCAGGCTAAAGCCTATTACAGCGTGAACGATCCTGCGCTCAGTTCGGCGGATTTAGGACAACGTCTACATGCAAATTAATAATTGACCAGCAATAATTAGAAGAGAGGGGAGGGCACTGCGGCAGGGAGGGGGCAGGGGACAGAAGGAGTTTGATTCAGCCCCCCCGTTGCGGGTAGCGCCAAGGAGCACGGCCGCGGGGGGGCACCGGGCTCGGTTCTACTCGGGCACCTGAGCCCCGCAGGCACTGCCCGGCTCATCGCGTCCGGAGGATCCTAGCACACAAACGGCGGCAGCGAACGGCGGTGCTGCTGGCTCTCAGAGCCGGCTCTGGCTTCAACACCCTATCGCTATTTTCTGCTCTGCCAGCTCGTTGCGGGGCACGGGGCTACTGTCGGTCGGCCTCACCGCCCTGTGGAGTCCGCGGCTAGGACAAGCGTCTGCTCACAGAAACACAATTTGAGTCGAGTCGCATCTCTCGGCGGTGGTACTAAATGTAGCCAAGGTTGCTTTCTGCATTTAAATTGATTGCTCTCTATATAAAAATATAATCTCGGTATTGTTTTAAATTTCACTCTGGTGCCCATAACATCTTTTACCGCCACCGCCTCTCTCCAACCCCGCACCCGCGGGGCAGAGCCGCTCGGGGTCACCGCACCGCTGCCCCCGGCCGGGCCGGCGCTGCTCGGGCACGTGCGGTGCTGCGCTACCCGCACGGAGCATCACAGCGAGAAAAGCGAAGCTCCGAGAGCCCGGTAATCTGGAAACACGTGCATTAAGCCACGTATTCATTTGTGGAAGGAGATGATATTGAAATAAACGACCGCGATGTGCTTAGAATGGTTGTGCCAGGGACGCGTCCCCACGGCCAGGCAGCAGCGAGCAGGGCGGCAGATCGCGGCGTGCGCAGCGGCACCGCTCACCGCGACGGAGCGCAGCCGGTTGCTCCTCGGCGCCTTGACGGTAACCCCCATCGAATGCTCACTCCGAGTGTATTTTATGCAGTACCCTAATTTGCTGCTTTTGGAAAGGATGCTCCTAACGGCTAGGTTCACAGACAGGTGAGGGGAGCCCTTCCGTGGGAAGGAAAAAAAAAGATGAGAAAGCAAAAGAAATAAAGAGCTCAATTCCGTATTTATTACACAGAACGTCTCGGACTTCCCGGGCTGCTGTTTTTACCAGATTAAAACACCCGCACCGAATGCTGACTGCGAACACACCTGGGGGAGCGACCATTCTGGGCTGTTGGTTTTTAAAAAAAACAACACGACGGCAAAGGAACACCCGCAATTGGCATCGTGAGCTCTGAACTGCCACACCGCTTACAGGGGCTCACGCAAGACCTTACCTTGCGACCTTTGGAGCTTCTTCCCAAATTGTGCCCTCCTTTATGAGCGGCAAGGGCTGGGGTCTGGGTGGGAAGAGGCGCGGTGCTCAGTCGGGAGATGGAGGTGGGTCCTTGTTCCTGGCGGAGGATCCCTATGTTAATTAAAATAAACAAGCTGCTGCGTGGAAAGATTGTTTCCTTCTCCCCCTCACGCCTCTCTCCCCCTCGCTACATCGCCTCTGATACGGAATTGACGCGAATTTCTCACCCTTGGCCCCCGCAGCACGCACGTATACCTGCCTTTTCTTTGCTGCCTGCTTCAAAATATTTATTTCGAAACAAGACAAACAAATATGAATAAAAAGAATGAATGAAAACAAACCGGGTCCCACCTCTCAGCTTTGGCCGCTTTGCTGGGTTTTCCTGCTTAGCTGTCTCAGCTCCTCGGTAATCGGGTGAGGTGTTAATGGGAGCTGGTTGTAAATAAAACTAATAAAGCAAAGAGCATATTAGGAAATTAAAAAAAGGCGAGGGCTGAGAGGCTGCTAAAAATATTGCAGCGAGCGGAGCGGTTCCCCATCGTGTCGCTTGGTTCGTTCTGTGCTTATTCACAGCTGAGCAGCGAACCCCGTGTTGTTGCCATCTCTCCGCATTTTTTTTTTTCCGAGTCGTGCAGAACCAGCCGCGGACTGCAGCAACCCTTCCCACTTCTACAAAAAGCGACTCGCAAATGGAGTCGCTAAACAGCAAACTTCAGCCTGATCTGATGTGATATGATATACGTACTCGCGGAGCAAGCTCGCTTTGCCAAACCCGATGAAATTGTGAGTTGTCATGCAATACTAAGCAGTCAAACCTGGGATAATTGAAAAAGTGAACCCAATTTAACCCATTAGAATAAAATCAGATGCCAAGTTGAATCGGAATCACTGCTTCTTAGGTGACAGGACTGATGACAATTGATCCACCGACTCAAAACAACAGAAAAATAGAGGCTCGAGGCTCGCGTTTGCCACCCGGAGCCGCTCTCCCCGCGGTGTGATGCCCGCCCGGCCTTCCCCGGGGCTTTCTCTGAGCTCCTGCGACAGTCTCAGCTCCTCTCCCCTGAGCCGTGTGACCGTCAGGTCGACGTGCCCAGCTTGGTGATCTATTCATATAAAAAGAAAGAGGGGGGAGGGAGTGAGGGGGGAAAGAAGGAAAGCCGGCAAGGGATGCTAATGATCTGCCCATGGAAGGGAACCGGGCGGCGGGCGCAGGCAGCGCTCCACTCTCGGGAAGCAGCGAGCGGGACCCCGCCGGGAGCCGCACCCGGGGCCCGCTCCGCCCCGCGGGCAGCACAGGGGTCCCGCGGAACGGCAGCGCGCCCGGAGAAGCGCTCGGGGAAGTGTTGGGAGGGGAGGACAGTGCTGCTGGCGGAAGGAGAGCGGAGAAAGCCCCGCAGGGCGGGCTCTGTGCGCAGGTGACATAGGGTGCGCTGTGCCGGCTGCGGGACCGGGCCGGTTTGATCCCTCGGTAGATCGCTCCTCAGCGGGAAGTTTAAGCCGGGGCGGCCTTAGCGATAGAGCAGCCCGGGCTGGCGGCGGGGTGGCTGTTGCGTGGCTGCTCGGTGCCCGGCCCCGCTCCCTAACTCGCCCGAGGCGTTGCCCCTCTCCCGGCTGCAGGGGCACGGGCCGAGCTGCGGGAAAGCCACCTGCTGCCAGAGCTGTGCCCGAGGCTACAAAGCCCCTCGCAGAAGGATCCCGCAGGCGGCAGGAAGCGGTCCCGGGGCGCCGAGGGCCGCGGTCTGTCCCCGCCGCCCGCTGCGGGCACGGCCCGGGCAGCGCCGACCCCGCGTTCCAGCACAGCCCCCCAGTGTCCCCAGGACTTCGGGCTCGCCCTGCTCGGCTAACACGGCCGGGACAGACTTCAGCTCTTAAACGCGCTTCTTTCCCGTCTGACGAATGTTCATATAAAAACGAAATCCATTTATATGTGTTCTGTTACCAGAAGGCTGCGCTGACGTTCAAATGATCTAGCATCTGGAAGCCTGTACGAGCATCTTTTTGGAATAGGCTTCGAGACATTTCGTTCAACCGGAGACGAGGATGGAGCAAAATGGGACACCGAGCAACTGACAATAGCTTCCAGCCCAAACGAAACCGCCTGCTTCATCTGAAAGTACGCAGATGAAAACTGCCTCTCCGCGTAGCGCGGCGCCTCGTGTCCCCGTCCCGTTCCGTAGCGGCCCCGGGACGCCGCCGCCACGTCGGGGCAGCGGGCTGGGACCGCTCGGGGCCGGGCTCCTCCGCAGCTCCCTGGGCGCCGCCGCCCATCAGCACCGCGGCGGAACGCGTCCGGGTGCCGCTCGGTCTGGGAGCTGATGCGGGGGGGATGCTGTGCCAGGCAGTAAGCGCAGCAGCGCAGATAGCAGTGGTTGCGGTAGGAAATAGAGGGGCTGGCGTGTGCGCGGAACAAAGGTGGAGGAGCTCCCGCTGAAGGTCCGTCCAACGCGCAGGAGGGCTCGGCACCTCCCGGCTGCTCGTAGATTTCTGTAGCGTGCTTTACACTTCGTATTATGCTTGCAAACGGAACACTTTTGTCTTCCAAAGCCTTTTAAGAACTTGGACACCGATCAGATCGACGTTCAATCAAATACAAAGAATGTAAATTATTCAGGAACCCAGGCCAATCTGCCCAGCCGGTCCTCCTCCCATCCCCATCGTAGGGCGGGCGCTCAGCCCAGTGCGGGTGTGTGGGGGAGCCCCGGGGCTGCTCTGGGTCAGACCCAGCTGGAAGCGCGGCCCGGCCCGGTCTGATCCGCGGCACCCGGCAGGGACACGACATCCTCGGGGAGCTGCGGGCCAGGCTTAGCCCTCGGGGCAGATTGCCCTGCGTGGCAGCTGTCCAGGGGAGCGCCGCCCACATGAGGCAAAGCGGCACAGTATCATCGTCCCCTGACCCCTCCAAAACACAACCAGAACTCCAAAACGTACCCAAATCCGCAATATTTCTTCCACGTAGCATCGCCTACAAAAGTGATGTTAAATACACCTTAAGGATGTAAATTATTGCATATACCTGCTTTCTCAGCTTCTTTCCAAGTGAAATTCATTGTATGACCAGTCTAACAACTGATAAACCCTTACTTGTAGTGCAAAAGAAAGGGCAGGGGTGATCAGTAACGCTGCACCAAAACACACGCACACACGGTTGTCTGTGCTTTATTGCAATGAAGGTGCATTCAGGGTGCGGTGGCAGGCACGGTGTGGGGCAGCATCCTGGCAGCAGCAGCCACACAGAGCTACGAGGTGTGCACAGGTCCTGCAGCCGTTCTCACAGAGCACAAGGACATCCATGGTCACACATAGAAAAAAGAGTTGAAGCGCTTCTTTTTCGACTGGTCTTTTACGTTAACTTGCTCGTATGGACACTGCTGAAGAAATAAAACAAGTCGTTATTGCATCACTTAGTAGTCAGCATGGAAAAGCCCGGCCCTGCTTATGGTTAACAGGAATTGTTAATGATATATAAATCATTTGATCTATTGTGCCCTCCAGACTAAAAGGAAAATAATGGCAACCCCAAGCAAATGGTCCTAATTAGCGTCCAAGAAACCACTTCCTAAATGTATCCTTCCAACTCATTCCAGTTTGACTGTCCAGAAAAATCTTTTGTTCTTAAACTTCTTTATTTTGTATGTTACTACAGAAATGCTGCGCATACCAGAGCTCCCAGAATAGCTCAGCTGAGAGCACAGCACGGCACCAGGGGCACAGGGGGGATGGTAACTATGTCCTGATCAGTTGAAACTCCCTGCCCCCAAAGCATTGCGTCCTGTCAGCTCCCTTATAGGAAGCAAGAGATTTCATTGGAGAAACAAGTCTTTGTCACTTGGGCAGCAACTTTAAAAAGGAAAAGCTAAAAGCAGAGCCACAATCAGCTGTGCATATTTGAGCTGTGTATCACATGTGCTCACCCTCTTTTCCCACAGCTTTCAGTGGGATCTTTAGGTTAAATGCACCGTGGCTGGCCCCGTAGGTACCACATCCTGCGTGGTACCCACATGAAGGCTCAGGCACGGCTGTAATGTGAGTGTGGCCTGGGGATGACCGTGGCCTTGTCTGCTCTGGAAGCGACAGCACTGGTGTTCCTTGGACGTATGGAGCACGAATCAGCAGTTTTCATCAGATGGAGTGCTGGATCCTATTGCTTAATGACATCCACCCACTGTTCTATCAAATCCTGCATCTTTTGTCACTTCTCAATCCTGCTACGGAACATAACTTCTAAAGTTTTAAGCACCGTTCTGGAAAACTGAGCTATCTTTGAGACAAATCCCACCTCACTGTCTCTGAGAAGGGAACGCTTGCTGGACATGGGGTTTGTGACACACTGTTCTCCTTGGCTGATGGACTTGTGAAAGGGAACAGAACTTCCACAAACCAACAGTCAGCCAAATACCTCCTGTACAGCGCACTTCATGCCATCTCAACAAGATTAAAGTAAATGGGAAATGCTCCAATATTTCATTTTAAGAAAATCTGCCAATGACCTTCCCTGCACTTAACATGCCTGAGTCCTACTCCAAGGCCGGGCAGGACACACAAGATGTGCTGCCAACTCCTGCTGCCCCAGCACTAACCATGTACAAGTCACAGGGCCATGCTCAGGTGGGATGAGGGGGGACACAGCCTCATACTCACGTGTCTGCACGCAGAGCCGCAGCATTTACCTCTCTGCAAGTGGGCGGCCTCGGTGAACACCTGGTATCCCGTGGCTGGGTCCACATAGGTCAGCCGGCCTGCCTGGGGACAGAAACACAGCTCAGCCCGGAGGGCATCCAGACCCCCGAGGTCCCGCACTGCACGCGGGTTGGGTACCAGGCGCGCTTCCACTTCAGCCGCTTTCCCTTTCCGCACTATTTCCACTTCTCTTTCCAAATTCCAGCTTCTCGCACTTTATTAGTAAACCATCTCACGCACTTATCGGGCAGCATCTGACATCTTTCACCGCGAAAGAGCTCCTCGATCCGCAGCCACGCCCGCCCCGCNAGGAACGCGTGAGCTCGTCGTCCACGGCGCGGGCAGCGCTGGCGGCAGTGTGTCCTTGTGCCCCTGCGTTTGGGTAACATTTACAGGTGGACGGTCACATCGTTCCCGTTCCGTGTTTCAGCACGGTCTCAGGTTGCACGTGGTGTTTGAGTTCAGTGACGTGCTCTCGCCTTTCACACCCCTCTTCGTACTTTCAGCCGAGTCACCACCAAGCGCTCGCAGTTTCCCTAGTCTCCTTGGCTCTGACCCTGGTTTCACCGAGCCCTTTTCCTCTGGCCACTGTCTCCGAAGAGCAGAGTGCAAACCGGCAGCGCAGGAGCCTGGTGCAGCTTTTCCCCCCCTTGCACCTTTTGCTCAGCCTTCTCCAGACCTATGTACTATGTCCCACTTCTCCAGCCTCGAGGTGCACCAGCTCCCTTCTTGCTTCCCCATCCACTACTTTTCCAGGCAGTGCCTTTTTGCTCCCTTTTTTGTCCTTTCCAGACGTGATAGTTCTTGGGGGGGACCCCAACGCAAATTTTTGGGAAGAAAAACTGGAGATAAAGTCATGTATTCTCCTGAATCTGAGCAGTCCTACTGAAATACAGCCATCAGAGAGTTTGGCTGCAGGTACTCAGCTGGCACAGTGGGATATATGGGTACATGCAAACAGGGTTTGTCACCATTTATGACTTGGCTGGTTCCAGATATATTTTCCTTTGTATGGCACAAGGCATACGCCTGAAGCATGTTGCTTCCAGTGCACTGACTCCCTGCCAAACATGCTGCTGCTGCAGAGCAGGGGACCCAAGTGCTGCCTGAAGTCACTGCAACTACTAATGTGGCACAACAAAATATTTTTCTCATAGCCTTATCTACCTAACAAAAAAAAAAAAAGGCTACATCTTTGTTGGCTAAAATTCTTTATTACCTAAAATTTTGCAACTCTAAAACAAAGAAGGAGCCTGGAAAATAAGAGATGAATTGATTAGAAGTGGAGCATTTCCCAGGAGCTGAAGACAAGCGAAACATAGGCAGCTTTAAAGACATTGCATTACTAACTCTACCTTTGTGTTTATGAAAAAAGTATTTTTCAGCAGCACTAAATAACTCTAAGTTATTATCTTTAGGACTGAGTAACTGCATTAAGTCAAAAATTAATTTTATTTGTAAATGCATGTAATGTTCTGTGGGTGCTTTCCGTGATCCAGAAATATACACAAATGTAGTGCCCAATCTGGAAGCTAATTTTCTTTCCTAAGACTGCCTTACATTCCATACAACAATTCCCTTATCACTCAACTCAAGAAAAAGAATTCGGGAAGCCAGCAGCCTGACAGTGCCATAATCTTAGCAGTGGAAGTTTAAATCTTCATGAACAAGTGAATGTGCCGCCACTAAGCACCCAGTGACCTCACCAGGCTCAGTCCCATGTACCACAACAGAAGAAGAGATGTTTGCTGACCTCCCAGCTCTGCAGCAGTCTTTGGGCATCCAGCACACCTGCCTCCTGATGGCTGTGCCACTAATTGGAAATCTAAGCCCTACGTATCCTCTTATTTGAATTACCTGAAAAAAAAATTAATAGTGATATTCAAGATAGGTATTTCAGTTGGGTTTGGATGATGACTGAAAAGGAACCACGTGCAGGGAGTGCAGGTGGAGTGCTGAATGTCGGCCACTTACATTGTTCTTGTGGACTGAGTTGGTGGACTATGCAGTTTAGCACTTTTGACCATAAAAATTAATACTAATTTAAGTAAATCTGTATTTACTAAAATGTCAGAAATGGAAGATGTGGTGGTTTTTTGTTTTTTTTTTTTTTCCCCAACCCATTTCACAGTTGGGTGAGCTGTACACTTCAGTTAGCCAACGCAGTGAAACCAGGCTTGTTTTGCAGATGTTGGTTCCAGTTCTTTAATCCTAGTCTTATGTAGCTTCAGTAGCAGCTTGACAATATCTCATCTTTCAAGGAAAAAAAAAAAAATGTTTGAAATGAGCAATCAGTGTTATTGATTTATTCAAGACCACCCTACATTCTGAGTAAGTAGTGACTGGCAGGCAAGGCCCATGTTGTCCACTTGGCCTGAAATATCTGCAGCTGACAGCACACTGTTCTGCTCTCACAGAGCAGCTGGTGACAGCACTGCTGAGATACAGAGCTTCAGATGGGCAGTGCTGGCTGCTTGCTCACAACATGCAGCCCCATGCCTGTGCAGGAGGAAGATCCCACCAGCGACTCTGGGGTTAGCTGGGAAACTCTGTGTGGGATGAGGCTTCTGCAGTGAGGGCCTTGAGATCAGATTTGGTGACTGAATTCAAGGTGGAGAGTCACAACCAGAATCTGAAATATGTATTTCAGTGGGAAGGTATTGCCAAAGTCTGTTCTTGGCTGGCAGTACCTCCTGCTGGCTTTGTGTGGCTGCACACAGTGATGCATTGTGTGGTGAGATGAGGGCCATGCCAGCGGTCACATTCACTATTGAGCATCTGGAGATCATCAGTCTGTAAACTCTCCGTTGCAGTGTAATGGTTCCTCTGAGATGATGGGAAGTTTTGAGGAGACAATGGGGAATTACAGCTTCAAAGCTTTGGTGTACACAAAGATACTGATCTTATAAAGATGCACTGCAGAATGCAGTCTTTACAGCACGTTTTGGGGGGGACTGGAAATGAGCATCACCCGTCAAGAATAGTATCCTCTGCATGGTTTCTTCTGTGTCATTTCAATTGAAATATGTCTTTGTTTGCCACTAGGCCCCTTTGCACAGAGCGCGGACAACCTGGACTGTGTACGTGTTTGTTTATGGGTTTATCTTACATGTGAATTGCAAGCCACAGCACTAAGCATTTTTACCTCTTGTTCATAGTTTCCCCCTCAGCTGGCAGCCCTCCCAGCCCTGCAGTCCCCAAATGAAGCCATGGTGACATCTTCCACATTGGTCAGCCCCCTTCTCAGGGCTGCTCGGAGAGTTTAAGCTCTGAGTAATGGGAGTGCTCCCTACAGCTCTGCAATTTGCTTGGTGGAGCCTGTTCCCTTCTAGTGGCTGGCACTAATTTCTATATTTTTTATGTGTTCTGTGGAACACAGATCAGTATTTTTTCAAATCACAGTTTCAGACAACCATCTGTGACAGACATTTGGAGAATATGCAACATATAGAGCTTATTGAGCATCTTTTAATAGATTCTGAGTTTTGTTACGGATTAACCTTTCTTTGGAGAGAATAAGAAAGTTCGGTGAAGTTTTTCAGTGAACCTCCTCACCATATCAGCTCTCTGTGCTAGACAATACAGGGGAGCATCGTGGGGGGCTGAGAAGTTGTCACTGCAGCACTGAGTCCTCCCACTGCCGGTTTTGCAGGCAGCAATCAAGAAAAGGAAAGAGCATAAAGGGAGATGCAGCTCAGTACATGCTTACTCACTGCTGCTCTTTTTTGCTCTCCTTATTTTTCCTTGTGTTACATAAGCTTGTTGCCCATGTCACTTAAATTAATGTGCATTTATGGTGCTTAGCTGCTAATAGGAAAATACAGTTTTAGATCAAAGAGTAGCTAATGAATAAGAAGCACTTATTCAACAGTTGCTGATTGCAGTACTTTGTTGTGTGTGTGTGTGCCAACAGACAAAATCAAAGTATCAATACTAATTGAAATGCTGTATACAGTAGCATCCAGTGTGAAAGATGACTTGCTTCAGCCTTTGCTTTCCCCTGTGATTCACTGCTTTTTCCCTAGAACGTATGGAGGTGGTCCTTTGCAACCCATTTCTTTGCAAGGAGTCATCAGTTTTGTTTGTAAAAGGAACACAGGAATGTAGAGGGCTCCACTTCGGAGGAGCAACACTTTTGTCTGCAAGGTGGATGAAGATTCTATTATTTCCCTAACTGAAAGAAAATCATAATCTTTTAAGACTATTTCTTTACAGATTGTAAATGAAAAAAAAAAAAAAAAAAGATAATTCAAGGGCGCCTGTGGAAGAACTACAGATACCACATAATTTTAGTTCCAGTAAGGAAAAGATGCAGTACTTCATAGTTTCTAGGACAATTTCTAGGTCCAAATTAAGCTAATAAATTAAAATAATAAAAAAAATGAAATAACCTAGTAAAAATCTAATTCAGTCAACTTCAAACTAGCTTCAAGCTTCATATTCTCCCAAACCATGGCCAGAAGTAACATAAGCCTGCTTTCTTCTAATACACAGGCAAATAAAATGATATGATTATGCTTATCAGATAGGGTAATTGTAACAGCACTGACTTCTGCCAGGCTGGGAATATCGTTTAGTGGTACATACATCAGAGATATAATCCATGTAACCTGGTATCTGTTGGCTGAAGTCACCCTCTTGGAGCCTATGGGAGTGTACACGTTTGTTTGTTGAGCCCTTTAACCTCTGCAGAAGCAGACAGCACTGTTCTATCACACCTAAAATCTCTTGTGTCTCAGCTGCTGCCTCCAGCAGTAGGATTAGGAGTGGTAGCAGTTTGTGCACATTTCTTCAGCACTTTCGAGATCTTCCTGCTTTGAAAAATGAGTACTCTAATTGATTGTGTGGTGTTAGGTCCCCTTTAATGGGTTTACACCTAATAAGATTGCCTTCCCCTTAATGCATCTTGGTTACCCTTGCTGAAGCCCTCAATCTCTGCTGGCAGTAGGAAGGAAAAAGGGCGGAATATGCATGAAACAGGTCAGCTCTTCCAAGTGAGCTGCTGCTGCTGTCTGCAAATGGCACAAACCTGTGCTGTGCCCAACTGAACAGCACCTCTTGCTGCTCCTTCCCAGCGTGGGGCAACTGCTCCAGGGCCTGTCAGGGTGCCTCTGCTCCTGCATAATCCTTCCAATAATATCTGTGCTTTCTTATCATGAGGAGTTAAGAATGGCTGCATTTAGATCTTTTGCAAGCATTCACTGATGATATGATTATTGAGTTAATTTTTACAGCATTCTTCTGAAAGAGATTACACTCTTGAAGCCTAAGGAATTATGAAACATAACCATGGAGCCTTTCCTATACTTCTCTTCACTCAGCACAGCACCCCTGTTCTTCTATTGTCTGCCATGGAGCAGCTCCCTTTCGGCCCTTGTTTGTTATGGCTTGGCAAGAGCTGGAAGCAAGCCTCTTCACAGGGCTTAAATGGTTAGTGTAAGCATCAGCAGGCTAAGATATTTACTGCTTACACCTGGCAATGGTATATTAAGGAAAGTAGAGCTCTGATTGACTTTTTTCCTTGAACTTATTCAAGCTAAGAAGAAAGAAAAGGATGTTTGTTTTACTGTACTTTTCAGGGATCTCGAGCCGCTGTTGGTGGGAAGAGGTTTCTTGAGGTCCACAGGTTCCTTTTCCTATTTCTCCGGCAGTTCTGGTAACATTTTCCCATTTGTACTCATGTGGGACTTGGGAGATCCAGAATCTAAAATTTGCCTCTTCCCTGTAGTCTATCCATGTCTGGCAAGAGCATTGCACAGCAGTTTAGTAACAAAAGTCCCCGTTAGCCTGGCTGATCCAGTGCCTTGTCTTCCTAACCTCTGCAGCCCCTGTGCCGGACCTGGTCTCTGGAGAGCTTTTCTCCCCTTCCTTGTTGCCAACGGGATGATAAGCCACCTGCCTGCCTGGATCAGTGAAATTCACTTAGTTCTCACTCAGAGGGATCAATATGTGCTAGTGGTGTATGGATTTCATGTGAAAACTGCCAGCTTGATACAGAAATATTTTTTTCCTTGGGGTAGTGCTCCAGGGTAGTATGAAAAATGAGCTCTCTTGCTGGTTGTGTATATGAAAAAGAAAACCAACAAAAAAAAAACAAAACAAAAAAACAAAAGAACCCATCCAAACAAAAAACCAGCCAACAATATTTTTGTATAGCAATAGTATTGTGGAACATAGGAAAGAAAAGTCTGTAATTGTGAGGTGAATATTGTTATTTTCCTAAGGAGCACAAAGTGCATCTCTGACCTTTTTTCTGCCTTCCTAACTGCCCGTGACTGCCTATAGCTGTTTAAAGACCTTACACTCTAGGCAAAGGTGTAAGATTTGATTTAAATGGATACCAAGGAGCAATATTTCATTTATAACTATCTGTGACCTTCCTGCTTTCTTTTTCTGTCATTAGAAAAACAGAACAGAATCAACTAAATAGGAATGAATGGCTATTATCTTAACATGTGGCAGATTAAATGTCCTACAAAATTGCCTTCCCACATGCCTTAGTACTGCAGCAGTGGCTAGGGCAGTGCAAAATCTCTTAAACACCAAAAGCACAGTAGAATAAGTAAGGCAGCAGTCTTAGTCTTAGTTCAATTAAAATTGCACAAGGAATTGTAAGAAAAAAACACCCGAGTGATATTTTCAGAGGTGAAATGTCTTTTGCTAGGAAAATGCCCTGTTGTGCTTGGGGAAAAATGCTGGTGGCATCACGTGGGTGAACAGGAGAAAAGGTATATCCTTCTTCTTGTTTTGTCTGGGCTTTGTACATACCAGTGATAGAACTGGAAGGGAATAACCTTCCTAAGCAAGCTCTTCCCTATCCAGGCAAAGGGAAACCTCTGGGGTATGGAGGCACTTGTAGCAATGCTATCAAATCCTGTTTGTGCCAAGGGTTTGGATGGGGTCAGTTGCTTGGCTTTTTGAGCAGGTGCTTGAAAAATATGGCAGTCTTCAGGAATCTGAAGGATACAAACAGCAGACTTATCTTAAGAGGTTAAAAATAAGTGGGGAAAATAGCCAAAACCCTCTCTTCTCAATACGAAAATGTGCTGATACTTCCTAGATTTTTTTCAGAAACTGTGCTGCGTACTCTGTTTTTACTCCCTATATGTGATAGGTAAAAAATGTCTTAACTAATAAGATTCCAAGCAGGATTTTGTGGTCAGGGCAAATGGTATTTCAAAGCACTGTGGCAACTGGCCGTATTCCTGCTTGTTTCTCTTGAGTATGATGTGCTGGATGACTTGCTCCATGTTGGGCTACCTGCACTGCAGGTTCCCACATCTGAGCTGACAGCTACTTTGTTTACAGCCAATTTCTTATAGTCTTCAAGTACGTTAAATCTCTGTGAAACATCTTTCTTGCGATGAAGTTATTTATGCTTTTCAAGTGCTTATTTTCTGCATGGACTGTGGCTGCTTCTGGCCCACTTAGCTATGGCTCTGGGATCTGCAGTTCAGGGGGTGCAGTTCCACTTGCCTCATCCCTCTTGTTGTGCACAAAGTACACTGACAACTTGCTCATTTATGTGCACGGGATATTTCACAATATAGCACTTTGCTACTGTAATTATAGCTTAATGTTAAAAAGAATGCACTTTGTTCCCTGCACTTCCAGGGAGCTGTTCTGCAGCTTTGTTTCAGCCGGACACTTCAGCCTTAGAATGAAAATATAAATGATCTCAAAATAAGCAGCAGTTCTTTAGCAGATTATGTTTTCTGCACACAAGGTGGCTTGGTTTTTAGAAGTTTGCCGACCTCTATAATCACTTTATTTTGTTATTTGTTTATTTGTAACATGGCAGTGGCACATGTATAGAGAAGGGGAGCCGGATGGGCTGCGGTGGGACTGGTGCCCTGTCCCTGGAGTGGGTAGGAAGTGGCACAGCAACATGTGTGAGGCTAGTAGCATGCAGCAAGGAGGAAAGGCGGGGTAGGAAGGGAAGATTCATAATGGAAAAAGCAACGTTATCCTGTCAAAGTTAGCTTATAAGGAGTGATTTTAAAAAACCATGACAAATACAGCTGCTGCAGCCAAGTGTAGGATTTCTTGCTATGTAAGGGAGTCTTCCATGCTACACTGGAACTACTTGGAATGATATCCTGAGTACTGGGCCCCCTGTGGTGGGACTGATACGAGCTGGAGGAGGAGTATACAGTATAAAAGTTTACTTATTTCTGGAAATCGAAGGCCTGCCTCTGTGCTGTATGGCTAGGACATCAGAATGGTTTAACAATGAAGAAAAATACTAAATCAATGCTAATATGTTCTAGTTTTACATTAGTGAATCTGCTGACAGTAGTGGGATTGGTCTTAAATTTTTGTGATATAGGATCAGAATTAAGAAGAGTTTGCACTTGAAATCTGGGCTTTTATACTCTGTCAATTTGTATCACAAAGACTGTATTATTCAGGCATGAGTTTTCACATTTAATATCATGTTACATATGTCCCTTGATGAACAAAGGACTGTAATGTAATTGGGTTCAACCATCAGGTTAAATCCTCAAGAGAACAGAGTTCAAGCTGTTAATAAATTGCTTCTGAATTCCAGCATAAAATTGAAGGTTGGTGATTCCATCTGTTGTTTTAATAGAGATAGAGAATGATTACTTAAATATTTTAGGAAAGCTCAGCTGAATAATGACCAAAGAGATGCTATGGGACATAGTTACCTACAAACCTCAGAACTAGTAACTCACTATGATGGCATGATTAGACAAAAACGACGGGGAATGATTCAAAAATCTCTGCTTTCTTTTTCCTGTCTACTTCCCCTCTTCCCCAGAGATCCTTCATTCTGGAAAAACCTACATATTGGATGGAGCCTCTGCTTCATGTATGGGGGTGTTATTGCTAAGACATGGCAAGGCCCAGTTGTGAGCTGGGCACCTCTCATCTCAAACATCCTGCTCTGAAGATGGCTATTTCAGAGCTTCCCTGGGCATAGCGATGAGCATACTTGGAGTATGAATGGGATGAAGAGAAGGTAACAGCTGCCTGGCTGCTTTAAAGGTGGGTGGCAGAAGGAAGGAGGAATAATTGGGTAAGCAAGCAGAACTTATGCAGTAGGAAAAGTTCTTTAATCCGTTATATTTTATTGCGATGTGGGCATTTTTTTTTCAGTCTTTCTTAGTTGTTTTTTTTCAGTTCATTCTGAAAATCAATTGAGAGCTCAGCTCAGTTCTTAGAATGTAGAACTGCTTAGATACACAGTGCAGAAACTACAGCTGCTGTGCTTGAAGCTGTAGTGTGGGTGAAGGCTGAAGGAGATGGGCAGTGCTCTTTTTCACACGATTTTCCTTTCACTGTGGGAGTGATGGGAAGTGCTGAGCGCTGACCACGATTCCCCTTCTGCTTTTCCTTCTGGTGGCAGTGCCAGTGGCTCGGTTGCCCTGCAGGAATGCTGGTTGTGATGCCCTTCAGCGTTTTGTCCACAGCTGCAGAGCCTCTGCTAGCTCAGGCAGGCAGCAGAGGATCCCACCCATCCGGCTGCATGCTGCCTGCGTTACGAAGTACAGCTGCTGCCTAGGTGAGAGGTTGGCAGGATTTCTTTCAATTAAAACTGAATTTGTGTTTCTGTGCCAGGATGTACAACAATTTTGCATAACAGAAGGTTTCTTTGTTGAAGTGCATTCAAAGACTTTACAGTGTGAGGTTTAAAAATACATTGTATTGAATTTTCTAAAACCCCCACATTTTTGTAACTGGGTCATCTATCCATTAATTCATACCCTTTATTGCAGAGATATTAGTATAGATATTTTTTTTCATAGCATTAATCTCCTGTAATGGGAATCTTTTTGCTTCTAAAATGAAAACCCATTAATCATTTTTTGGTTCATGCAAAAATACAATAACGTGATAGCCTGATTAAAAGTTATTAAATCTGCTAATGGTGCACAGTGGCTAGGGGAGGACTGTTAGATAAACAAGGGAGAATTTCTCTATTAAATAACAATTAATGTGTCCCCTGAATCTATCCTTAAATAGACCTCCCACTTCCTTGGCAACATTATTAGGAACAGATTAATGAAATCTGGGGAATGATTTACATATGCAAATTGCACATGTAATTATTTTATTTTTTGTAGTCACAGCAGACGTAGGTGACAACACAACTGCCTTTAAGTTTCTGCCAAAATGTAAATGCATCCTGTTGCATTTGGTAAGTCAATGTGCGTCCAGAGAGAATGAGCAAGGATGGCAGAGAAATTCAGCTGTGGTCTGTGTATAACAAAGTTGAACTGCTGGTTCCTGTGTCCCTGTTTTCTCCCTCCAGTGTTCCTGGAGCTGCAGATACACCTAGGCTGCATCTCAGCCACAGGAGCAGACCACAAACAAAATAAAAAGTGTATTTTTTGACATGTCTCTTGCCATTTAAAACATTCCTATTCTGATGGGGTTCAGGAGCTGTCCCTTAAAGCACAGCAAACTGCCTCCAGCCCTGGGTGCAGCTCTGCTGGCTGGGCAGGACGTGGCAGGGAACAGCAGGGCTGTGATGGCCTGGGATGGCAGAGGGATGTCCTGACCGAGGGCTGCACACCTGCAGTGCTGAATGTTTGGGGGGGAAGTGCTGCAGTTTTGTGCTGCACAGGAGAAGCAATCTCAGCTCAGGAGCTCTGAGACGTGTCAGGGCAACTTCTGATTACAGCTGCAGCTTTGCCTCTGCAGAGAAAATTGCTGCTGCAGGAGGAAGCTGGGCTGGTGTTTGTCACCTGTGGGTGGTACCATCCCTGTGATAGAGATGGTGAATCTTCTCACATCACTTCAGGCTTCCTACAGAAAGTGGAGCCCATGTGTCTGTATGCATTGCCATACCTTGCTGGGGTCCCTCGCTGGGGCACAGAGTGCCGCTGCTCTGCTGATCTCTACAGCAAATTGAATGTGCTTCAGTGGAGTTGCTCCAATTTATGCCTGAACAGAATTAGGCCTTCTACATGGGTTGGATTCAAATTATTGCTTGTCACAGCCACCGTGCAAAGTCATCTGATGTTAATTCATGAGAATACTGGGGATTGTCTGTGCTCTCATCTTGTCTTTTACTGTCAAAGGAATATCCCTAACTGAAATGTATCCAGAGCCCTTGTGCAGCAGTTCCAGCCTCTTCCTGCAACTCAGAGAAAGGGAGAATCTCTTGTAGTAAACAGTGAGCAGAAAATATGCTGGAAAGAGGAGATGAGCTGTAGAATGTTTAAAACTAATTCTGAGCAAAAGAAATAGCTTATGAAAGCTTCTTTGAAGATTATACATGTGAGCAGTTTGTGAGGGCTTAGGCAGCTGGAAAGCACTGTTTACAGATATGTCTTCCATTGACTAATTTCCCTGTCTGTAAATGTCTTTTCATACCTTGTTTGCTGCTGCGTTACTCCCCACACTGTGTCAGGGACCCTTCTTGCTCTGTTTTGATTTTTCTTGGTCACTCATGGGTGAAGATCTTAGGAAAAATGGTAACACGAGACTATGACTTGGCTTGCAGGTCTGGAAAGGCTCTCCACAGAAAGCAAATGGGATGTGGAGTAGGGCTTGCAAGTTCAACTTGATGACTGAATCCTGGCTATGACCCCTATCATTCAGTATGAGAAATAATATGAGTGACATTTTAAATAGTTTTTCTAAAGTGAAAAATAATTTTGATGCTTTTCCTTCATTATCAGATGCTGTAATACCAGAAGGTTAGATATATTCTGTCAGTTACAAACTCATGCTTTTAAAAGTTGATGAAAATTCAGGAGAAATTTTGTGTACGAGTTTTTTCAGACCTTCCCTATGTTTGCACTATCATTCACATGCCCCTGGCATGCTTTAAGGGACAGTTTCTCAAATCCCATAAGAGCAGGAACATTTTAAATGGCAAAAGACATGTCAAAAATACACTTTTTCATTTCATAATGGAATAATTTGTCTAAGATTTATATAGCATGAAATGTATTTACCAGAATACATTGCTAGCTAATGGTAAAAATGTAAGATTTTTGTATTCTCTGTAAGAATCCCTGCTTTTCTGATCCAGCAGTCTTAATAGTTTCTCACAATTTGAGAAGAAAATGGAGATTTCAGGTGGCTTTCTTGTGCCCTTTTGCTCTTCGTTTCAGCCATGTGGTCCTGGGGCTTGAGCAGGTCTGTAAGCCATGCCACTGTTCTAACAGTGGTGGGTGATGAAGGGCATGGACTTTGGCAGGTGATCTTTCTTAAAATGTTTGTAAAATTACACACGTGCCAGGACTTGAAGCTTTATGAAGGCTGGTCAGTTTTTGCAAAAAGCTTTCAGGTTCTTCAGCATAGCACCCTGTAAAGATGCCTAGCATTCAGCAAACAGCTCACAGAATCCAGTGTTGTAACTGAGAAATGACTCTAAAAATTCCAGTGTTACCTTTGTCATTCATGTGTGGAGAAAATGCCAGTGGGATCATCTGTGGGATGGACTTCTCTGGTCTACTGAATCTGAAACTCCTATTGAAGGTGCTTTTCCTGGTAGATTCTGTATGCATGCAGGAAGCTCTAGTGGATAGGATCACGTATTTTGGGAGTTGATGCTTATTTACAGCCTGTTCCAGTCATCATCCCATTGACTCTCACCAGCCATTCTGTCATTGATCTCCGGGGTTTTGCAGAGCAGTTAGTCATCCTGAATTAGCTACCTCTGGCTTGCTTCACAGGCTGAGGTAATGGTACTCAGGTTTCCCTAGTCCCCACTAACATGCTTGCAGGGAATCTTTGCCACCAGTGGAAAAAGTGAATCAAGAAGCTGATCTTCTTCTCTTTCTTCTTTTTTTCTTTTTCTTTTTTTTCTTTCCATGGGCCTTTATGGTTGTTTGCAGGAAAGGCAGATGAGAACCTGCACTTAGCTTGAGAGCTATAGTAATTATATGACAAATTGAATGCCTCCAGATTTGGAGTATTTTGACTAGTAAATTTGAGGCTGGAGTCGAATCAGAAGCTTGCCTCAGGAGTGATAAAATGTAAGGGAACTTTTCCTTTCTAGAAAAACAAAACCAACTGTCTTACGTGATCTTCCTCAGCAGTGATGATCAAGGAAATGAGTGCTTCCAAGAGAACTTATTTGGATGTGCTCTCTGGAAAAGCTGAGCAATTACCTGTGTGCGGAGGCAGCTAAGTGCCTTGAAAAACTGGATGCTGCGTGTCTGTCTGTGCTTTTATTCTCATCTGTAGAATGATCTGGCAAAATCTGCTCAGCCCTGGAACTGACAAGCTTTGAGGCTTTTTGAAGCATTTAAGCGAACTTTATGTTGGAAGATAGAGAAAGGTCGATGTAGAGCTCTTGTTGTTCATGTTAGACTAAGGTTTGGACACCAGAATTCATCCAAAAGGCGATGTTCCCATGCCATCTGGAATTAATGAAAGCTACAGAATGATTAGTAAATTGTATGCTTATCCAGCATCACCGGATCTCAGCACTATTAATAAAAATAGAAGGCCTCTAGTTCCTTTGAAATAGATACGTGAGAGTGTAGAGGGCTCCCTATTTCTGGTTAGCATCTCATCTGAATGGGGAATGGACAGGGAACCTTCTTCTTTCTCCTATGTCCATGGGAAGGGCAGATCAACCTCAGTCTGCCAGTGGCCTAGCTATAGAATTAGAAGCAAATGGGAATTATTCTGCTTCAACTCATGGATGAGCTGAAGATTCACTAGACAAAAAAGTTTAGTTGAGAAATAAAAATAAAAGAAAAATGCAAAACACCGGTGCCAGAATCCTCCCTGGACCACTGCCAAGCCTTTTAAAACTAAAACAAATGTTACCAAAACAAGAAAGCCCAAAACAGAACCCAACATTTTAAGGCACACCCAGCCCTGGGCAAAACTGAGTATAGCCTCAGCATCCGTTACACATTACAGGGTGCTCACTCTTATAGCTGCAGGTGATCTAGGCACTCCATAGCAACAGCCTTGAAGCATTTTTATTCAATGTTGCACTATTAAAAAGTAGTAGTTGCAGGAAAACTTCAAACACAAATGTAACTTGACAAACTATTCCAAATTTTGGAAACCCAACTTTGCAGTTAGACACTCTCAAGACAGATTTTTAGCAGGAAATATTTTTCCCTAGGTCCAGCCCCCAGCTGAAGGAGACAAGGGGCAGAGGGATCGTTGGAGTGCTCCCAGGAAAACAGCCACACTGCACTGGAGCAGCCAAACCTTGACATGGGGAGAGATGCCCCATGCACTCATGGCCCTGATAAGAAAATTGAATTAGAGCTTATCAGACGTCCAAATGAAGAATTTAGGAAGAAATCTCAAATAAAATTAGCACCTCTGACAGTATTTTCCATTTTGGAAAAAAAAAAAAAATTGCTACTTCTACCACTATTAAAACCAACACTTTGTAGGACCAGTTATGCCTACAGTGCTACTGGTACTGAACACCCCTTCTAACTACCTCGGTGGCATGGCAGCAGGAGATTAGTCCCACAGCCGTGCCCAGCCTGCTGTGACAGGATTCTGGTGCCCGGTGACATCCAGGCACTGCCCTGAGGGCAGCTCCGCAGCTCCCGGCTCCTTGGTCTGTCAGCCGGCGTGTAGGAAACTGACTGTGACATTTCTGCACTGGAACAGAATTAAGCAGTGAAACTTCAAAGCCGCCTGTGAAACCCTGCTATTTTCAGCTTTGCTGCGTTATACCCAAAATTCACCCTCACTTTGGCCAGAGTGGGCTCCTCCGCAGCTGGGGCTGGGCCGAGCCTGGCACAGCTGCCTCTGTGCTGAGCCCAGCCTGGCAGCACGGACATCTCTGCCTTTCTCCTGAGCTCAGAGGAACTCAGCAGACTGGTTAGGAAGGTGATGCCAAAGTGGGGCTCCGGTGGGGCTTTGGAAGGGTGCCACCAGCCCTTGCCCTTGCAGCAAGTGCACCGGGCAGGGCTCCTCTCTCTGAGGACTAGTTCTAGTCAAATGCAAAATAAGGTGCTCTTAAAACAGTAGCTCAGCTACTGATTGGGCACTGTAATTTAACTGCTTTATAAAGGAACTAACAAGGGAACTATCCTTTGCTCTCAAGCCCACAGTTCTCTGCTGTGGCTTTCAGACCCTTCCAGCTCCTGTGGAAAACTCTCCTCACTGCTGTGAGAGGTGATCCTGCTGCTCCTCTGCCAGCGCTGGAAACTGCCTGGCTGGCTGTGTGCCGCACCCGTTAAACAAGCAAACAAAAACCCCTTGTTTTTATAAGCCTCTTCCACACGAGCATGCTCATTCACTACCAGGGAAGGTGAAGTTTCCCTTGCTTCTGACCAGAACACCAGTGCCAGCACAAGGCTGCCAGGATCCTCTCCCCTCCCCTTCCCTCCCATCCCGCCTGTATGGTACAGGTATGAGCAAACAAAGTCATGATGCTTTGAGCTCTCTTCTCACTAATGATTGGTAAAGATTAAGGCTTTTGAAAACCTTGTTCACAGGAGAATGTACCAAGACTCATTAAAACCATTTATAATCCAAAGCAAGATAGGAATTCTTACTAACTCAGTGTGAGAGGATGCTGGCCTGCAATGTATGTGTAGGTGTGCTAAAAATCCTTGGGAATATGGAAGATGAAATCTGGGCCTCCAAATCATTGGAAGAATCTGCTGAATGCAATGCAGAACTTCCACCACTAAATCAGAGTCATGCATTAAACTGTCAGGCTTTTGACACCTAGAGCTTCTGAAAACTAACAGCAATGTGCTAGTGTAGACTTTTTGTTTTCCTGTTTCCTGGTGGCCTGGAGAAATACCAAGCCATGTGTGCAACGTAAGTGCCTTTTTTCCTCTTAACCAATGAGAGATTTTGGAATCTGATTTCTCTGTCTAGTGACAAAAGGCATTGGTCACTCAGACAGTGAAATGTTAAAACAAAAAGTAAGTGTTGACTTAGACAAAGATTAAAAGCATGTAGTTCTCAAGCAATGTGGAAATCTGCATCTGTGTCATAGTGATAACAACCTCAGTGCTCCTGCAAGCTGCTTCCTTTCCAAGCTGGAGGAATCTATCCCTGTTTCTCCTCTCAGACCCTGGGATAAAAAGTGCTTACTCTCATCAGTTTTGTATTTACTTGCCGATGTTGCAATCTAGAAAATGTGGCCTTGTTTCTGGTTTCTGAGCCTGAAATCCCGAGCTTGATTTTTCATCTGGGAGGGCTGGCACGCTGCACAACCGCAGGCTCTGCCGGCAGCTTCACGGAGCCCCCCGTGACAACACAAATGTAAAAATCTTTTGCAAGATTTGAAATGTTGATTGTGTTGTTACAATATAGGACACTGGAGACACAGGAGTCATTTGGCATTAGCTTCATAGTGGCATATTTATATTCGCATTTTTCTATTTATGATTATTTAGGAATATGATCAGGAAATGGATATTGAAACATACTTGCCAAAAGCAAAGATGGCTGAAACAGATGACATGATCCTTCAGAGTAATTCTGTGCAATCGGGAAAATAAAGGAGTAAAGGAGAAAAACAGTTTACGTGTCAGTTATGTGAACTCTGAACTGTGGGATGGAAAGGCCAAAAGCAGTGACAAACAGCCTAACCCAGTCAGCAGCACTGGTGCACTGTGAGAGGTGATGATGATAAACTTGGCTATGGAGACCATAAAAAATATTCTGCAGTGTAAAAGATGACGGTCCAAAGTTACCAGGTTACTGGACTGAAATCAGAACTGATGCTGGATGCCAGTAGGATCAGACACTTTGGCTCCACAGAAGAAAACTGGGCAAGATTAAAGATATTTTCATCCAAATGCCATGGCTTCAGTCCCTGGCTCTGGATAAAAAAAAAAAAAAAAAAAAAAAAAAAAAAAAAAAAAAAAAAAAACAAAAAAAATCATGCACAAGAGCTGTTATTGTTTTCCCTGAAGATGTATTCTACAACTTGGTAAAGTGCAAGAAAATGCATTTACTTATTAGGGTATTTAGAATAGGGCAGAGCTATAGGCTAAAGATAGGAGTCTGAGGTGGAGGTCAGGAATGACCCTTTCTGTCACTCCCTGGTGCCTTGTCTAACCCAAACAGTGACAGTTGTTATCCCTTCATAGCTGATTACAGAACTAGTTAGGTGTTTGCCCCTACTGGGAGGGTGCTTCAAATCTCCTCAAGAAAACTCATTTTCTCTGTAAACCTACATGAATCCTGTTTTGTTTGTTTGTTTGTTTGTTTGTTTGTAGCCCATCTGCTTTTGTTGCTGGTATTATAACCTAAGGTATTACCTTATTAGCTGTTGTCGCTACCAATTTCCAGGACAGTTGGAAAATTTGATCCACTGTCCTCACAGCCTTTGTTTTGCTTAAACTAGGTGAGCCACTGGCCTGTCTCTTCTGGGAGGGCCTCACCTTGTGTGAGACCACCTGTATGTGGTGTTGGTTGTTATTTTGTTTTATTTTTCACAGCTGTATCAGCCCTATCAGTTTGTGTTAGCTTCCATGCTTACTCCTAAAATTCTTTGGGAAATTGCTATCATCTGGCTACTTACGAAGCCCCTTCCCAAACTTTCTACACTTACAAGTTCCACTTGGATTTAGTGCATTTCATTTAAGCGAATTCTAAAATGCTTTTATGTTCGTATTTTTGATTTCTTCAGGACAGCTTATTTGGCTTCTCTTCTTTACAGTTTTCCCCTTTGAAATAGAAATCATAGGTCTACATTTGTTTCCTTTTCTGTTTAACCGGAGTCAACTTCTGATTACCTAATTCAAAACTCTTTTGCACGCGCAACTTTTCTATAACATCATTTCTAATGTAAAGTTGGAAATAACCTTGTTTGTCAGTTCAATAATGATTTCATAAAGAAATCTGTCAGATACCATGTTCAGGAGTAACTTCAACAACTCATTAGTAGGAAACACTGGCTCTTATAAGCTAAGATTGTTCATTATAGAATTCTGTTGGTATCATCGTTTTAATAAAAAAGAGAGTGGATTTCAGTAGCAGGTTATCATGGTAATCTCTCTAGAACTTCTCATACTTCCATGTTATTCTAAACAGAACTTTCAATTCCAATGACATTGTCCTTTCTTATTTCTTTATAATTTATTTCAACATTGGGAGATAATTCTACCTCTTAATAGTATTCCTTCTTAAAAACCATTTGTAGGTACGTGAGTAGGATTTGAATAACTGAGTATCACATATATCATCAGGAGTGGCAGCACTGACCTCTGCTCTCTGGTGATAGTGGCAGGACCTGAGGATGTGACATGGAGCTGTGGAGAGGAGGGTCGGGTAGGGGTTAGGAAAAGGTTCTGCCCCAGAGGGTGGTGAGCATGGAGTAGGCTGCCCAGGGCCCTAGGCAGGCCCTGAGCTACTGGAGTTCAAGAAACACTTCAACAGTGCTCTCAGACATAAGAGTTGGATTTTGGCCCTGTGTGGAGCCAGGGACTGTATACAAGAATCCTTGTAGGTCCCTTCCAACTTAAGGTTTTCTATGATTTGATGTCTTTAGTCACATTTTAGCAAGTTTTTCTATACATTTCTTCTGTTGGAATTTCTTACTTCATATAAATGACAGTAAAGGCAGGCACCCATTTAAGCCACTCAGAAGCTTGATTTACAACCTGAGTGTTTAGCGTCTGTTAAGCAGTTAAGCTTGATTGCTGTACTTCTACACACGACAATCAAGTGGGTCCTTCAGACGTGCAGCCTTGCTGACTGCAAAGTGGATATGTGCTGCCAGAAGTTATCTATGGAAGTGAAGTCATTGGGTCAGGCCTCCAGCTAGCAACCATAATCTCATTGTGTGATCTGAGGTGGCCTTAAAACGCCTTAAAATGTATCAGTGTTAATTAACTATTTTATACCATTGACATAGTGGGAAGACCTACTGAACATCAACAAGATTGCAGAATGAGCTACCTAAGTAATTACCTAAGGGAAGAAGCTGTTTTTCAGACAAAATAAAACAATTGTTTGTGATGGAGTTTGATGCTGACCAGAAACACCAGGGCAGAAATGGCATCAGTATGGTCTGCAGTTGTCAGTACC
Organism: Odontophorus gujanensis; assembly: GCA_013399175.1. Taxonomy (NCBI): domain Eukaryota; kingdom Metazoa; phylum Chordata; class Aves; order Galliformes; family Odontophoridae; genus Odontophorus; species Odontophorus gujanensis. The sequence continues at coordinate 361,280 of VXAB01008270.1, read as the reverse complement.
TTTCTCTGTTCTGTACAATGAATTGTTTAACCTCCCTGTTTTAGGTTCTCTTCTTGGTGGATAGTGTGTAATATTTGCTATCTCATAAAGGTAGCATGTTGGGATTAGTTTCTGTAGGCGGCTGAATTCAGCAGATGAGGAGCTTAATAAATCAGGCAATCTAGACATGAATTGCAATCTGGAGTCCTCCTCTGGGACTTCTTTGGAAGGCATGTATATTGAGACATTTTCTCTTGGCTTGTGGTACAGCAAAACTGCTGTACAAATATTAGCCAGTCTAACTTTTTTTAGCGTTTTTAATATGCCCTGTCTCTCACAGAGACTGTTACTGCTGACAAGATGATCAGAAAGTTGGGCTCTGAAGCGTAGAATGCCTGTTCCTTATTGCTGCTGCCCAGGGTTAGTACTGATTTGCTGTTGTGATTGCATACATGGAGACCCAGCTGCAGGTTTACTGTGGAGCTCCTGTGCACTGGTAGAAATCTCTTGGAAAATATCTAGTATATTAGTTTATATCAAACAATGAGGACTGTTATTTGTGCTGCTTGTGGTCTTCATCGTGGCTGTCAGCTTGATATCCATCCAAATCAGCTGAGTAGAAAGGGCTCACAGCCTTGGGCATGCAGATGAAGCAGAGAAAGCCAGGCTTGGAGGCTGCCTGGCAGGGGTGGGCTTCTCTGTGTGGTCACTTGGGAGTTGGAGCAAAGGCAGGGCTGGTGGGAATCACATCCAGATTGCCTGACTTGTTGGTGCTTTCTCAAGGGCTTAGAGGAAAGATAGGTAGTGCCGTAGCATTTGCCTATCCTCAATTTTGCTTGATAAAGCTCTGCAAACTCATAACATACCTCCTCACCATAAGGTGTAAGAGCAGGCTGGGGTACTCCTAAGCTTGCCCCTGTGCGTCTTTCGTGTATGATTATATTGCCCCAGTCCACTTAGAAAAAGTTTTAATTAGTGTGACTTATTGGAGCCAATCTCTTGGTGATCTCTTGAGGCAAGCTACATGCTAAAGGTAAGATGTTAAATGTGTAGCTGTTTAGATAAATGGGATGCTGGAGATATTCCTGAAAATACGTATGCATGTACTTGACCTTAAGTTTGCACATAGTTCCATTAACTTCATCGAGACCGTATGTATTTCTAAAGTGAACCACCTGTGTGTTTGAGAAGACCAAACTATTAAGCTTTTCTGCATGCAGAATTTTATCCTGTAACTAAGTCTTTGTGTATCATGCTGTAAATTTACCCTGAAGCTTGCCATAAACTCAGTGCTTTTAAAGAGTATATTTGAAGAGCTCTAGTTGAGTCTCAAGGCAGTTATAATAGTGTGCATTTGATTTACAGCATGCCATTGAATTAGAAGGGTATTTGAAAGGGAATTTATGTTAAAATAATGTAGACAGTGATTTAGAGCGTGGATTGTGGCCATAAGTATGGGCAAAACAGAAGAGTTTATTGCAGAAAACAGCTCGTTGCCTTCTGCGGGAAAAACACAAGTAGAAAATGTGGAGATTGTCAGCTTGGCTAAGTATATCTGTCAACTAAAAATACTGATCAACACATGGCTTTTCAAAGGAAAGATGATTTTCAGCAATGTTGTGTGTAACCAGCACTGGATAGAATCATCAATGAGCTGGAACAGTGATTTGGAAGGGTGAGCCATGGAATCAATAAACCAGCTGGGACAATGAGTCCAAGAAATACACTCTTCTTGGAAAATGACAGAGCAGTCTGGCAAAGTGAGCTATAAACTAGAGTAGAGCTGAGAATTTTGCCAGATTCTTCAACAATACTGTGATGGCCCCTGAACAGGCGCATGCCTTGACCCGATTAGTAAACATTTGGATTTTGTACAAAAATGCACAAACGAAGTCTTAAAATAATTCAAAATCTACTTTTTATCACTGTAGATCACCGTCAGCACTGCTTTTATAGTTTCTTATTGGAAACTTAAAATGCAGAGGCAGACCATGAGCTGGCATGTATTCCTGACTCCTGGGAAGACAGACTGATGGTAGTGATCTGAGGCAAAACCTGTCTCCTTCAGCATTTCTCTGCCCTGCCTCTATGTGCAGTCCATTATTTGGGGTTGAAGGTGATTTAAATAAAAACCATGGGGTCATCCTGAGAAATGGAAAAACACTCTCAGTGTAACGGTGGTTGTAATGTTATCAGTGCTACAAGTGGATGTAAGAACTTGTTCATGTGCGCAAAGTGAAAACTATGAAAACAGCAAATATAAACTTGTATCAGGAGAGAGAGGAAGGCCGCAGTGACTCATCCGGTAACAAAGCGCATCTGACCGAGCACAAACTGTTTCCTGTTACTGCACTAACACCCTTCAGTGTCTGAAGGTGCAGCAGATGGGAATAGTGTAACCACGAACACGTTTCTGGATTAGAATGCTTTCCCTGCTACAAACAGCTCATCTTGGGGGTTGCCAAATTTAACAGCTGACCTCTTACTTTTGGGTTGTTTTATTTTTTTTTAGGTGCTAATGCTGAGAAAACAAACCAGAAATGATCTTCAACAGGAACTTGGGCTGTGATTCCCTGCTGACAGAATCTGATCAGACAACTTCACCCACAAAATGATCAGAGTTTAATGCTCACAACCCAAGGTCTCAGCTTAAAATTCACCAGATGCACTGGGGAAAGCAGCCCTGCTATGTAACTGCATTCTCATGGGTAAAGTGATTCATCCCCCAGGACGAGTCTGCAAGGATATACAGTGGGTAAAAACTGATACGAGACAAATGCTGAGAACAGAAAGGTCTGTGCAGTGAAATGATGCATGGAATAGTAAGGGAGTGGGGCTATGGCAGCCTAAGTTAGGAGGCCAGGGGAAGCATTCTGAGCACCAAGAAGGGGTAAAAGCGACTGTCTCTTGGAAACTTGGCAAAGAGACCTTTGCATTCTCCTCTCCTGTGCACAAAAAAAACTGGTGGCAGGAGTGCTGATGATAGACTGGGGACAGGGAACTATCTGCAGGCATAATCTGCCAGCAGAAGAATATGGAAGAAATAAACACACTGAGGAAAATAATTCAATATTTGGGAAAAATATTAAAAAAAAAGGGGATATTTTGGGTAGGGTTGAATGGAATGCAGTGAGATCAATATTCCTTATCTGAATGTTATGACTGCATAAGAAGTTTAGTAATATAAACTTCTTACCTCACAGTAACTGCATAGTTTATGAACAGCAGGAAAATATTCTGTGAAGCATGAAATGCTGACTGGTTTTCTCATGGTAATTTATTAACATTACAGGAAGAGACAAACATTTACAGACTGTGAGTGTTCCTTACACAGAAATGAATAGTGAAATCTGAAGGCACACAAAGGACAGAGGAGTTCTTTAAAAAAAAATCATAATGTATTGCATTTTTCTACTTCTGCTTATATTACTATTGTTCCTTGTCACATAAAAGCATACTGACTCTATTTTTGTCAGAGAGCTTTGACCAATTCCCCCCTCCACTTGTACTTGTTCTTCAGGATACTCCATTTTTTACTGAGCACCCTTTTTCTTGGTGATGTTTCTGCAAATCTCTGTTAGAGGAAGGAGATAGCAAACAAGCAGCAAAGGAAGCAAGGCAGCAGAGAGAGAACTCGCGAGCAGGTCGCAGGTCAGCCATGCTGTCCCAGTTGCTCAGTATCCTATTTGCCTTGCAGTACTGCTGCAGGACATATGCTTTCAATACAGCTTCTTCTGAAGCTGGGAGGAGATTGCAGATTTGGTTTTACAGCATCAAGGAAAAGATTCTCTGTTGGCAGATATTTCCATGGCCTGGTTCTGCAAATACTTACTCTTGGATGCTCGACTGTGGAAACAGTCACCAGGAAATGGGGGAGGAAATTATCTGAAGCCTCTTGCTCATCCCCAGTTAGTTGGCTGGTGTCAGCATGGGTGACTGTGTAACATCAGGGGAGTTCAGCAGAAATGCAGCTGTGGCAGCAGAGCCCATGTAGCTGTATCTCTGTGGCTGTGCTGAGATACCTGTGTTTCTGAGGCAGCAGGTGGTCTGGGGGACATGGTTCTGCTGTGTATGTTAAAGGTAGCTTGCACTGGTTCTTCTGTTAATGCCCAGATCTGTCAAAAATACTCTTTGGCTCCCTTAGCAGGCCAGGGTTTCTGCTGTTACAAGTCAGTAACCACATGATAAGAAATGTAAATTGCTCATGGATAGCATGTAACAGAGGCAGTCTTGCAAAAGCAACAGAAGGAATGGATAGGCACTTGGATCAGTTTATGGACACCACCGAGTATTTTAAGCAACTCTTGCCATGTCCATTAAAGATTAGCTTATGTGACATGAGCAGATTGATAACAGAACATTTTGCACCATGTGTAGTTTTAATATACTGGAAACAATCTGTGTTGCATTAGAATTACAGTATACCATGTTTTCAGGCAAAGCTGGAGGCTCTTTAAGGAGATCTTGCAGTTGCAAATGTGTTTTGTTCACTTAACCAGTGCCTGGAAGTATCCTCGAGTTTTACTGTGGAACAAAAGACAAAGGAATTTTTTCTTCAGGTTTTTTTTTATTATTTGTCTTTTTGTTAACCATACTGAACGATAGATGAGACCTAATTGCTATCCCAAGTTTACAGTTTGAAGAAAAATTTCTTTTGCAAGATTCCACCTACATTTTGTAACACATTTGAGGAATTTTCATATGGATTAGATCTCGTGAGTCTGCTAGTGGCTGATGTGTTCTTTGAGAAAGAAAAATGACATATTGTTTAGTAAAACTATTTTCCCTGTGTCTTCCCACTTGCCAAGCACAGTATATGTTACTTCAGAAAAAAATGGAGTGCAAAATATTTTGTAATGTAATAGAAAAAGTGGAATGAGTGATCAAAATTGTGATGTCATAAGTCATTAATGAACATGATTATGTTAAGTATAAATGATGGTACCGGGGATATTTATTAAGCTATCAAAAATATTTTCACTTGGCAAATTCCAGATCAGCTGATCCATACCCTGTGGAACAGGCCCAGCCCTGATGAACATACACAAACTGAACGTTAATAATCAATGCCAGATGAGATGAGCAAACTGTTAAGCTTTGAACGATGACAGCTTTCACAATGCTTTTTGAAATGCTCATAAATTATTTGACGTAGAAGTAAGGTAAAGCTCAGACACAAAACTCTGTGTTTAACAGCTAGCATCAAAGAAGCTTAGGTGCTGGTAGAGCAGTGAGAACATGCTGTTGGACTGTTTGATACCATGCAGTGGTAATGTGGAGAAGATTCTTGGGTTATATTGCTGCTTTGTTTTTCAGGATATTGCAACAGAACAAAAAATGGATTTTTGTAAATGAGCATTTTAAGGTGCTACTTTAATGTAGCCCATCAGTTCTCATGCATTGCTAAATCTGGTTTTGGATAGTTCATCCAGAGATAAACTGCTTCAAGGACGGTAGTGATGAGAATGTTGTCGTGACACCACTTCTTCAGAGCCAGAAACTCATGCAGGATTTAGAAGAGTGCTGCTTTCTTGGTTGACATCTCAACTTCTTGCCTTGAAGGCTTGGTCCCCACTGACATGCCAACTGCAGCTGCACAACAGTTTTAGCTGCATTTCCTGCTCTGTGCTGCTGGGTGATGCTACAGTGTGCACAATGAGTTCCATCTTCTCTTTCTCCTGAAGAACATGTAGGGCTATGTGAGGTCTGAACATGCAGCCTGTATCTCAGCTTCACCCGGGATGCAAACCCCAAGCCCTGCACTTGTGTGACCTCAGGAATGAGCAGGTGGGATGTGCTGGGGAAGACCAGCTGGGAGCTGAGGTGGCAGTGAGAGGCAGGGCAGTGGCCTCAGCAACAGGGAGCTAGGGCATCACGTCTGTGTCAGGGTTTGGATCAGTCCTGGAAGCAAAGACCAGTATTCACCCCCAAACCGGTCAGCAGAGCAGGGTGGGGCTGAGAGTGTGATGCACAAGCAGGGGCCAGGAGTTGCTCTTGTTCATCCTAGAGGAGAGGAAGCTGTGGGGGAACCTCACTGCCATCTGTAGCTTCCAAGGGAGGGTGCAGGGCCCATGGAGCCAGACCTTCCTGAGCTGGGCACAGAGCTCATGAAGACAAGTTGAAACATGGGAAATTCCAACGTGACACTGGAACTTATCTTTTCATGTGAAGGTGATTGTACATTCAGTGTGTTGCCTGGCAAAGCTTCAGTGTCTCTGCCATTGGGGATATTTCCAACAGGACGAGGCCCTGAGCAGCTGTTCCAGAACAGCCTACTCTCAGGTGAGGTGACCACTGAAGGTTCCTTCCCACCTGTGGGATCCCACATGACAGGGAGATGCATCGATATGGTATGAGAGTATAAGTGTTACTAGACATTTTCACTCAGTAATAGTTCTAACTGTCCCAGGAACACATACCTATTCAGCTCCAGCATCTGTTAATAATATAGTAGAGTATGAAGAAAATGACATTCTAATTGAATGATTGAGAAAAGCAACAGACGGAGAATTTTGTGCAGAATAAGCAAGAACAGTATGATTTAATTTCTGTGCTTGTCTGGGACTCTAAGAACAAAATGGCCTGATTCTGTGGCAGCCTTTCAGTGACACTTGAGGACTGCTGAGTAGCCTGTATTCCCATCAGTGAGGGCTGAAACCCTACAAGACGGTGAGCAGGCTGGCTGTCGATACTGAGGTATCTGCTGCCATCTTTCTGAATTCCCTCAAGTGCCAAATGGTGTGGAATCTTACCACTTTTCTGCTCTTAAACTAGACCCACAGCTCCAGTGGTTAAAGTAAGCAGCTGGACTAGTTCCAGTAAATTATGTCATCAGCTGTACAATGCATGGCCACACTGCCCAAGGTCAGTCCATTGGCCCTGCTTTTCTTGAGCTGCCATGTCCTTCTGCCCATCTTATTATAGCCAGCTATTAACCTCAGTCATCAGTAAGTATCCAGATAATCGTGGCAGTTTACTGTATTAATTAACTACTGGAGATTATGCTCACATCTGCTGTGCTTAGAATCTCTCAATCAGTTTAGTGCCTTTGGTATCTGATCCAGTAGTGACTCAGTGATGGCAAATATATATATATGGATCTAAAACCATCTGTCTGAACTGATTGTATGATTACTGTGTCAGTTGTCCCAATAGCTTTGTATGAAGAAAGCTGCAAAAGGTGTATGTGATGTTCCAGTGATTTATTTGTGACCCAATTGCATAACTAAGAGTTAGAGCAACAGAAGTGCAGGAAGTCTTCCTCAGAAAGTTCGCTATACACCTACATTACAATTACATGATGTCATTATTTTGCCTTTGCAGAAAGTGTCAATGATTTTTATGCTATCAGAGGAAAGGTTCATTTTCCTAAGAAGAAACCTTGTGGCTAAATTATCTGATTTTAATTAATTATAAGTAAAACGCCCAATGCAAAACACAAATGTCTGACCTAAGACATGGGCACCATGGGCTCTACGTTCTGACAGCCTCAGTACTAGTACATGTAGGCTGGAGAAGCTGCAGGACATGCTGATGGGGAAATCTTAGAGTGCATTTATATTTTTTGTGTGCAAATAAATATAAAAGTTTGCCACCTCTGATGGCTATTTTAAAGTCAAATGTTGACTGTAGATCTGGAAAACAGGCTTTTTTGATGTAGCAAATTTCCATACAAAACATATGTCAATGTATTGGCTTTCATAATAAATGGCACTGCATACAGAGGGCCTTAATCCATGATAAACAAGCAGCTGGAAACTGTTCTTTTAACATTTAGTATTGCCTGATTTACTGGATGGTTTGTTTTTGGTAAATATAACAGTTTCCAAGATATCTTACACACTTCTTAGACGCAGTCATTTTAATAAAGCTCAGTTTCTAATTTTATGTAAATTTGGCCTCACTGCAAGAAGCCACATTCAAATTACAGCCGAATTAATTTTTTTGTGCCTGATAAGAGAAATCAGTTTCATAAAATCACAGAACCTTAGGGGTTGGAAGGGACCTCTGGAGATCACTGAGTCCAACTCCTGCTAAAGCAGGTTCCCTACAGCAGGTTGCACAGGAAATCATCCAGGTGGGTTTTGAATATCTCAGAAGGAGACTCCACAGCCTCTCTGAGCACTGTTACAGTGCCCTCTCATCCTCACTGTAAAGAAGATTTTCCTCATGTTCATAAGGAACCTCCTTTGTTCCAGTTTGTGCTGATTTCCCCTTGTCTGTTTGCTGGGCGCCACTGAAAAAAGCCTGGCCCATCCACTTGACTCCTGTCCATTACTTATTTATAAGCACTGACAAGATCCCCTGCCGTCTTCTCTTCCCTGGGCTGAACAGTCCCAGGTCTCTAAGCCTTTCCTCATAAGGGAGAAGCTCCAGGCCCCTAATAATCCTTGTGGCTCTCCACTGGACTCTCACTAGGAGTTCCCTGTATTTGTTGAACTGAGGAGCCCAGAACAGTACACAGCACTCCAGATGTGGTCTCACCAAGGCGGAGTAGAGGGGGAGGATCACCTCCGTTGACCTGCTGGCCATACTCTTACTAATGCGCTCCAGGATACCACTGGCTTTCACGGCCACAAGGGCACACTGCTGACTCACTGCCAACCTCCTGACCTCCAGGACAGCCAGGTCCTTCTCTGCAGAGATCTTTTCCAGCAGGTCAGCCCCAACCTGTATTGATGCATGCGGTTATTCCTCCCCAGGTGTAGAAGTCTGCACTTGCTCTTGTGGAACCTCATCAGATCCCTCTCTGCTTAACTCCCCAGCCTTTCTAGGTCTTGTTGAATGGCAGAACAGCCTTCTGGTGTATCAGCCACTCCTCTCAAGTTCGTATCTTCACAGAACTTGATGAGGTGTGTTCTGTCCTTTCACTCAGGCATTGATGAAGATGTTGAACAAGACCAGGCCCAGTACTGAGCTCTGGGGAACACCACTGGTTACAGTCCTCCAACTAGACTCTGAATTGCTGATCACAACTCACTGAGCTGTGCCAGTCAGCCAGTGCTCAATCTACCTCACCATCTAGTAGTTTTCTGGCTCCTCCTTCTTGCCCTTTTTGAAAACAGGAGTGACAGTGGCTTTCCACCAGTGCTCAGGTACCTCTCCTACTCTCCATGACCTGTCAAAGATAGCCAGTGGTTCAGCAGTCACTTCTGCCAACTCCCTCAGCACTTGTGAGTGCATCCCACCAGGGCCCACAGATTTGTGTGCATTTAGTTTGCCTAGATGATCTCTAGCCAGACCTTCCTCAACCAAGGGGAAGTGTGCCTTCCTCAAATAGAACTTTTTAAAAATAATTTTCAAATATGGCAAAAAATATCTTGCTCCATGGTAGTTTTAATGAGTGCCAGATTCATCAGGCAGTGAACAACCCATGGCATTTAAAATGAGAAGTGTGAAGAGTATATTCTTACCTAAAGAGAAGAACTGAATTTATTCAGCAAGAATATGTTTGTGCTGGTAATAAACTTTTACTTGCAAATGACTAGAATGAGTGATTTCCTTCTCCAGCATATATGCATGTTGAAAAGTACCGTCTGACCCCACTGCTCCACTAAAATGTTCATGCTTTACTAGACATGTACTTGACATCTTCTGTAGACAATGGAGCTAATAACAAAACGCAATAAAGATCAGACTGCTAGGATTTACAAATACTGTCTGTGAACAAATGCTGGGTTAATACTGCCGTATTGTAAACATTTGAGCATCCCTTCTGAGCACCTGAGCTCTTTAAACTTCGGTTTAAGCAAACATTCTTTGTTAAACTTACAGTGTAAACTTTTGCTAATTACAATTGAAGTACGAACTTCTGATTTCGGAATCAAAAGAAATGACAGTGACGCTTGCTTTACAGAAAATTCATACAAGCCAGACTGTTTCTAAGCAATGATTTGGTCTGTAACTAGTCATGGTGAAAGCACTCATTTTAAACTGGACTACTAATGTAACATGGTGAGTTTGACAGCTAGATCTGTTGGCCTGATTAAGAAGACTTGCTTTCTCGGGCTCTGTGCTAGGACAAATTGATTACAAAGCAGGGAGTCATTATTCCTATCTAGGTAGCAACATCTCCCTTGGTGCTCACTGATTAATTAATGACTGTGTTTACCTGGGCAACGTTTGAGCAGACAGGTTTTGCATGTAACATTGCTGAGGGACGCTGTCAGATACTGGGTTTGCCATTAAAGAAACTGTATTATGAAATGACTTAATGCAGATTTCTTATTCTTCTAAATCAAGGTATTTTCTCTTAACTATTGTCTCGTGCTAGTATTATGGCTAAGAATTTCAGTGAGTATGTCAGTTTGCAGGTTTAGAGGGTTTTGCATAAGGAGATTACATTGTCTCTGCATTTACAATTTGGGATGGGTATGCATAAGATTCTGACAAAGGGGTGAGAAAATAACCTCTGATCCCATTAAATGAAAAGCAAACTCTCTCTGAGGCCAGTACTTTGCTCTAAGAGATGCTTTCCAAGTCTGCAAGGTCTGATCAGATGAGGACATCATTAGGAGATGCACTGGTAGCAGATGAGATAGCATTACAAAGGTTAATCCTTGTGAGCATGTGAATACTAAAAGTGATCCCTGCCTATGCAGGCTCTGTGGCAAAAGAAGTAATTCTTGGTGGAAGATGTATATTGTTCATCATACAAACATGTTCTAGGAAATGTTTTTGTATAACCATACAGTGGGAAATGTTATCTTTTCTGTTTTGCCACTTTTGACAAACCTTTTGATGTTCTCAGGGGGGACATCTTTTTCTCTTTTTTTTTTTCACGAGCTTTGCTAACAGTGTTCCACAGGAAATCCCTTTATTGGTGTCAGTAGCATTTAAGAGGAAGGCTTCTTTTTTTTATTTCTCAGTAGTATGTTTTACTGTTGAATGAAGTGTACCTGACCAAGTAAGACCGCTGTAGTACTTCAGATTCTTTGAGTCATGAAACACGTGTTTTGGCTTATGGAGGTGATAAGAGATGATGAGTTAAAAGAGAGAAAAACAAACAAACAAACAAACAAAAAACTTAGATGAAGCCATTTGGGGTGGGGAATCTGACCTGTACAGAGCTGGATTCAGGCAGGGATCCCTACCCCCCGCCCTGGCATTTCTCAGGACTTGCCACTGTTTGTAGGGTGAATCCTGTTCCCTGCATTCCCTTCAAGCTCCTCCTATGAAGCACACTTGCTTGCAATTCATGTTGGGAGCATACAAATTCACCCCTGCTAAATACCTAACAGAGAGCTTGTTGTTTCCTCAGGCTGTGATCTCTTCCCTTCTCTCTGCCCCCTTTTCCCTGCCAAGAGAAAATCACCAACTGTGTGTATGTAATGGTTTCAGCTTTAAAAAAAATGGTGGGGTTCTCATGTAGCTCTTCTTGCTTGCTCCACCATTCCCAAGTGGCGCAATGTGTGGCCGCTCCTTGTCTGTTTCTCATATCCCTTTTTGAGATCCAAACTGCACTCTGCACAACTTTTATAGACCCAAAGCCATGTGGTTTTGATTTGGCAGAGAATGGCAGAGTGCTCCATATTAGAAAGGATGTGGATGCTTGTTTCTGAATTTTGTTTGGTGTTTTTCAACCACATCTCCTGTTGTTTCCATATTGAATTTTGTTGTAAACTAAAATACGTGCTATAAGGTTGGGTATGTTGATCCTTGAGCAGGAGCTGCCCTGACTCATTTCCATCCTCTCCTTATCTGATGCAGATGAATCAGGCTTTTGTCTGTTTCTCAGGCAAGCTCCTACTTATTGAGATGCGTTAATTAGTTTGGGAGAAAATTGAGTCTCATAGATCTACACCAACACCTCTTCTACCAAAGGCATAGAAGAGCTGAATCATGGTTACATATACCTCTATGACCTTTATGGCTCCTTCTCATTATTACAGCGCTGTGAAGATGAATAATTAGTATTCACTACCAGTTAACTACAGTTAAGGTTGAGGAGGAATCTGTACCTTTAAATCACATAGTGCTTAGTTTCTCATACCTATAAAATCAATGCTCATCCTCCCCCACCTCCTGCAAATCCTCCTACAGCAGTCCCTGCAGTGACCTTTTAAGGAGAACTTAGGCAGAGCTCAGCCATTTTAGAGTTATACAAAGTATAAAGAAAAATGCTTCATATCTTCTGGGTTAACTGATAGAACACTAACTCTGAAAAGCCCGAATATCATGGAGTTTGTGTTCTAATTTGGAAAGGAAAAAAAAGTAAAGAAAGGTAAATAGGATGTTCACAACTTCAGAGCACACTGCAGTCATACATTCTCTGCATAGCTATTAGAACTTTCTTTCAGTTTCTCCTTCTGCCTTAACCCCTTCCAAGGGTTCAAACAAGGTAGGAAGAGGTGGCTTTGAACAGCAGCATTTCTCTTAAAACACGGTCTTTCATTAAAAAAACTGTAATAAAGTAACTCCCTAGCTGCTGTGCCTGCAAGACAGTCTTGAAAACATGCCCTAAGTGTAACCAGGGCATAGATGCCTCCTTCTGCTTTCACAGAGCCTGAAATAATGGCTCAGAGAGACGTGAGACTCATCTCCACAGTGGTCTGTCTCATGCGTCCTCTCTTTTACAGGTGAACTTTGCCTGCTCCCCCTGCTCCTGTAGACAGGCAGGGCGTGAGGCAGCGTGATGCCTGATCATGGTGCAGTCATTTTCCTTCTCAGTGTCAAGGAATGTATTTACTCTGGGAAAGAAACTCTACCTATTTCCTTCCCAATTACAGTAAAATGCGTTTGGAAGGGTCTGATGATCGTATTTGCCCAGACAGACGTTCACTCTAAGGCTGGTGGGACTTTGATGTAGATGTCCGACAGGCTTTCAGGCTCTTCTGTTGGTAGAAGCATCAGTTTAGGAAAAGGGAAAAAGAAACAACAGCCTTATTAAATGTTTAATGTTATTCAAAATACTGAATTACTGAAATCCTGGAACATAGTGCGTTGTTGTCCTTCTAGTACACTTCAGAACTGAGTTAATCTGTGAATAAGCTATCTCAGTGTTTGGGTCATCACTAGGCCCAAATTCGATCTAGTTAAATTGCTGGACATTTTGGGCAGCAGTGAGTTCTGAATTCTGCATGCTTTGCAGCACACATGGGGACAGAGATGGAGAGTGGGAGGGAGGCAAGAGACACGTGTGGCGAGATTCAAGTCCTCTCCTTCCCCACTTCCCTCCAGGCAGGATGTGGCCACCCTGAGCCTCTGCACATGGGTCCCAGCCTGGGGCCCCCAGCCTCCCGCGTCCCATCTCCTTGCCTGCTGGTCCAGATTGATCCTAGCTGAGAAGTTAAATTTTACAGCCGTGCGCCAAAGCCGCCTGCTGCAAGGGCCTCTCCTGGTGACGATTTTTACTAAAAACAAAATGCTATATGAAATGCACGGTGATGTGTTAAGGACGCAAAGACCGGACCCCTTCACTTACTTCAGGGGGAGTTGCAAATGCTCTCTGTTAAAGGTAGCCAAGAATTAATGTAAAATGAAGGCTGAGAAAGTAAGTGCTTGAAAACCAAGAAAATCCCAACGTTGAGATTTCTGCTGGAACTTCCAGTTGGTTTCACTGCACATTCTCTACGTTTTATTATTATTTAATCTATATCCTGTGAGGTGTGTAGGAAGTGTAATGAAGCCAAGACATTATTGCTTTGGAAAATCCAGTATTTGTAATTTCCTGGCTTTTGGTTATTTGGTTTTTTTTTTCAGCCACAGTAATACATTAATGCTGTTTTATAAGTTTAATATAGAATTGGCCTGAATTTTCCCTATTTTTTAACTGCTGATGCAGGGACTGGTTTTGGGGAGCGGTGCAGTGAGCAGCACCGTGCCCCTGGCCGGGCTGGTGGCGATGCTCAGTTCGGTGCTGTGCTGGTGGGGGAGTGGTAGTGGTGGGAGTTTGGCCCTCAGAGCATCACAGGCGAACGTGGCTTGGAACACACTCAAGGAGAATGTTATATTTTCTCCCTTTCCAAACTCACTCAATGTCGGGCTTACAAAGCTTTTCATGTGTGTTTACAGCCCCGTGCATTCACTCCACCACTTCTTCGCACTGCATTACTTCTTCAGCAGTTCCGGAGAGCGTTTAGAACTCGGTAAAAAGCAAGGCCAAACAGGTTAAATCAGAATTAATGACCTTTAGCACGAAGAACTTTATTTTTCCTCCGAGCGGAGCAAATTCAAAGCGCCGGGAAAGGAAGGGAAGGAAGGGAAGGCAGCCGGGAGGGAGCGGAGCGCGACCCCAGCCTGCCCTCGAGGCGCTGCCGTCCG
>VXAB01008270.1:330421-346970 GCA_013399175.1 Odontophorus gujanensis | reverse complement strand
GGCCGCCCGCGGGACGCGAGGGGAGCGGGGCGGCGCGGAGCCCCCGGCACTCGGCGGCTCGGGGGGAGGCGGCGGCCCCGAGCTCGCCCCGCCGCGGCTGCCGAGGGGAAGCGGCTCCGGGATGGGGGGGCGGGTCGCGCCCTCGGGAGCCGCCCGCAGTAAGCGGCCGTGAAATGGTGGCGGCGTGCGGGCACAAAGGCCCCGCGCTGCCCGACATCGATCCGCTCTGCAGCTCCGGCCTTTGTGCCGGTACTGCGCTGCGGCAGGTGTGTGCGGCGGGGAGAAACGGGAGGAAGCCGCCGTGCCGCTGCCCCGCTCACTGCGCGGGAGCCGACCCCTCTCATTGCGGGAGTTCGGCGACGTTACACGCGTATTTCTGAGCTGACAAAAATCTGTGTGCGAGGGGGATGATGAATGAGTGGGTACTGAGTAGTAGCGGTAAAGGAAATGGCAGTGTGACGATTCTCAGATTAACACATTTTTGACAATTCTGGGCATAGTGGGATGTGAAGAGTAAACTTAGCAGCAGCTCTGTGGGGAGGCTCAACTGCTGCGGTGTGAGATGGGGAGCGTGGCTGCTGCTGCGTCCCTCGGGTTGCGCTTGTCAGGCGGTGCTGCCTTGCCTCCTGCACCTGGCGTGCTGTGGTGGGGTCACCTGGAAACAGCGAAGGGGAAAATGACCTAAGCTTGGGTAACGTCGTTGGGAAGCATCACTTCTCTTAAAGCAAGGGTCTTATGGCTGCTTTTCCAGACAGCCAGGCCTCATCAGTTCCATCCAAAACCTGTACAGATGAGAGCTGGCTGTAGTATAGGGGTACCAGTAAGGGCTTGGGTTTCTGTCAGATTCTTGGGAATCTGTTCTGCCTGCAGGATTTTCCCAAATAAATACTTTAAAATAAGACGTAAGGAATGACTGTGGTATAGGTGGGGTATGTCTCTAACTAGACTGGACTAGACTAAGCTAGACTCTGACTGTGTATCCTAGTTGATGATGGTGCTGAGGTCAGTAAAAGTATGGCCTGGATCCATTAATTTGAGACAGCTGAGGTTTTCCCCTGCTTAGCTCCTGGATTTCGCTCAGCACTTCCTTTAAAGAAACAACAGGGTAGTAATTCACCGCTCCCTTCGCTTTAATTTCCAGAAACCTGGGGCCAAATCCTAGATTTTTCACCTACCTGCAGCCCTAGCTGACTTCAGTGGGGCATTACTCATGGAGGGTGCTCAAGTGTGAGCCTTTTATGTGGTTAAATAGCTAATTGATATGGGTGTGGTTATACCGCTTGCTTTTAATATGAATAGCGGCATGCCTGGTACACAGAGCTCAGCGGTATGGCAGCTACAGTTTGAGCTATTCCAGTAAATGCTTGGTTTGGGATTAGGTTGGGCGTTCCTTGCAATTAGCGCTGCATTTGTTATTGTCAGGTGTGTGCAGCTGAAAGGCACCAGTGGGCTGGGTCGGGGCTGGGGTGGGTCCACTGTTGGTTGTTGCAGCAGTGCTTCCTTGCTCCTTGAATCGTGCCGGCGACCCGATCTGCAAAGCTGGGGCTGATGGTAGGGTCAGTGTCATGTGGAGAAGGAAGCTGGGAGTCTCGGCCCTGTGATGGTGATCAGGTGCATTAAAGACTGCAGTAAAATAAATGGATGTGAAATAGAAGTGCCTACTAGGTAGAAACCAAGGGTAACTTTAGGAGAGGCTGCCTGGAATCTGTTAATGTTTCAAACTGATCAATTGATAAGGATTTTAGGAGCACTTTTTTTTTTTTTTCCTTCAATTGTTAAGCATGGTATGGTGGAAACTCCAGAAAACTATCTTGATATATGCCTGCATCAGTTAGACAAGCTAAATAGTGCATTTGTCTCCCTTACTGTTTTGAGGCTGTACATGGAAGCGTGACTTCTTACTTCTGAGGAGGAGCCAGTGTGATTTCTAATTTTATTCTAGTGGACTTTTAATTTATTTTAATATATTCTGGGTGAACAGAATAGAAAGGATGTAACACTGTAGAAAATATTTTATGCTGTCTGAAGCATCTGTATGATTAATTGTTTGCTTCTTCTAGGGAAAATCCAGAACGTACCTTTGATTTGGTACTGAAGGTGAAATGCCAAGCTTCTGAAAATGAAGGTAATAACGTGCTGTGTTTGCCAGTAGCATAGAAATGAGAGGTGGAAAAAGCTTGCTTATATCCTTCTCTATTTTTATTTAATATTATGAATAGCTTTTGCATTTTGATTACCTTAGAAAATGACTGTGGTTGCTTTATCACTTTTTAATCTACTAATGTGTTAATTCATAATTGTCATTTTTTTATTGTTGTACTTTCCCTTTTGGTTGTAAAATATTTTTGTTCTGAGGGAGTAACTTGCAAAACTTAGGCTTGAAGTGGAGCTGCTACAGTTATTAAGAAAATGTTGATTTTATGTAAGATTTCATTTCATCAGAACGATTGACCTCTGCCTGTCAGTGGGATCTTCATTTGATCAGTGCCACAGTGGGAAGAAAGTTCTCTGCTGGACGACAGGAAGAAACCATTTTTGTAGCTTGTATTTGGCAGATGCTGCGGCACAATACGTGACGCAAGCAGCAGTGAACACTGCCGTGTGCTCATGTTAGCCACTGGTTTTGCATCTCTGCAGGTGTGCAGTGTAGAGCTCTCTTACTGTGGGAGTTATCCAAGAGAGGCTTTTTGCATCTTCCGTAAAGACGTTGCTAGTGCTGAAATTAGTGACCTCTATAACTTGCTTTGGGGGAACACTTCATGTTGTCATCCAAGGTTGCTGGCCTTTGGGAAACACAGGGAGAGAAGTCTTGTTGGGGTCATGCTGTAGTCCTGTTAGCCCGTGACAGCTGTGTCTTAATCACAGCTGTAAGTACAATCAATTACACTTTCAAATTGAGTGTATTTCTTATCCTGCTGTGCTAATGGATGCTATTTCCTGAGTTACTGTGCTGAGTTAGAAGCTGACAGAAGCTCTTAAAGATGTACATAACCCCAAACTAGCTTTTTTTTTTTTTCATTCCCTTAAGCCAACATTAGTGATGTAAAGGGTACCTGCCTAACACGTCTATAAAGAACATTTCTGTTGAAGCTAAACAATTGGGGCTATTTAGGTCTTTTCCTGGCAGTCCCAAGAGACTTTTCTGTACCTGCTGCATTGCATGCTATCCATTATTGATGTCTCAAGTTCCTCTGCTCTTTCTTTCATTTTCTCTTCCTCATAACACTGTTCTCTTTCAGTTGTAGAATAATGTCTTCATCCTGCTGCAACCCTTGGTTATTTTCACTTTTTTGTATCCAGCAATGTCCTTCCACTTACTGCCCGCCTTTCTGATTTGCTTTTGGTACAGTCATGGTTTGGGGAATCAAGCTGGCTTCCCTAGCTCGGGTCATNCCAGTAGCATAGAAATGAGAGGTGGAAAAAGCTTGCTTATATCCTTCTCTATTTTTATTTAATATTATGAATAGCTTTTGCATTTTGATTACCTTAGAAAATGACTGTGGTTGCTTTATCACTTTTTAATCTACTAATGTGTTAATTCATAATTGTCATTTTTTTATTGTTGTACTTTCCCTTTTGGTTGTAAAATATTTTTGTTCTGAGGGAGTAACTTGCAAAACTTAGGCTTGAAGTGGAGCTGCTACAGTTATTAAGAAAATGTTGATTTTATGTAAGATTTCATTTCATCAGAACGATTGACCTCTGCCTGTCAGTGGGATCTTCATTTGATCAGTGCCACAGTGGGAAGAAAGTTCTCTGCTGGACGACAGGAAGAAACCATTTTTGTAGCTTGTATTTGGCAGATGCTGCGGCACAATACGTGACGCAAGCAGCAGTGAACACTGCCGTGTGCTCATGTTAGCCACTGGTTTTGCATCTCTGCAGGTGTGCAGTGTAGAGCTCTCTTACTGTGGGAGTTATCCAAGAGAGGCTTTTTGCATCTTCCGTAAAGACGTTGCTAGTGCTGAAATTAGTGACCTCTATAACTTGCTTTGGGGGAACACTTCATGTTGTCATCCAAGGTTGCTGGCCTTTGGGAAACACAGGGAGAGAAGTCTTGTTGGGGTCATGCTGTAGTCCTGTTAGCCCGTGACAGCTGTGTCTTAATCACAGCTGTAAGTACAATCAATTACACTTTCAAATTGAGTGTATTTCTTATCCTGCTGTGCTAATGGATGCTATTTCCTGAGTTACTGTGCTGAGTTAGAAGCTGACAGAAGCTCTTAAAGATGTACATAACCCCAAACTAGCTTTTTTTTTTTTTCATTCCCTTAAGCCAACATTAGTGATGTAAAGGGTACCTGCCTAACACGTCTATAAAGAACATTTCTGTTGAAGCTAAACAATTGGGGCTATTTAGGTCTTTTCCTGGCAGTCCCAAGAGACTTTTCTGTACCTGCTGCATTGCATGCTATCCATTATTGATGTCTCAAGTTCCTCTGCTCTTTCTTTCATTTTCTCTTCCTCATAACACTGTTCTCTTTCAGTTGTAGAATAATGTCTTCATCCTGCTGCAACCCTTGGTTATTTTCACTTTTTTGTATCCAGCAATGTCCTTCCACTTACTGCCCGCCTTTCTGATTTGCTTTTGGTACAGTCATGGTTTGGGGAATCAAGCTGGCTTCCCTAGCTCGGGTCATTGCTGTGTTGTGTTTTGTTACATGATGTACACCTTCTTCTGCTTGCTCCCTTACAGTTTTTACCTTGGTAAAATCACAGATGCAGACTGAGAGCAACCTCGCACCCCTGGTAACATTGCTCCTTTCGGAGTGCCTTTAGCTGACAATCCTTCCTTGGAGACTCACCTTAGGCCCAGCCACTCCCTGCAGATTTTATTCAACTTCTCTTTTTCCTCCTGAGAGCCAATAACCCTCTGCCTCAACCACTGTAAGGAACTGCCTTGTGTTACCTGTGAGCTCTGAGCTGGGTTGTTTCTCCTGCCTACCCAGGCAGGCATGTTGTTCTGGTTGTGGGCTGCACTCTGGAACAACTGTGCGATGTGTGCAGCCGTGGCTGTGAGCTGAGGTAGCACAGGGCTGCCTTTGTGGCTGTGCAGTGGGTGCTTCTTCTACTCCATCTCTGACAGCTATCCTCTCAGCCCTGCTGGTTCCTCGTGGTGGGTGGACCATGAGGAAGGATGCCAATGGCATCTGAGTCTGTGTCATGTACCTAGAGAGAGGTTCATAGGGGTGGGTTTCAGCAGCCTGGAGGTTGTATAGGTTCTTGTAAGAGTCCTCTGATGAGGAGCTCTGTGTGGTTTCCTTTTGCCAACCAGATTGTGCTGGCGGAACGTTCTGGTTACCATCCTCCTGTACCTGGTGAGCCGCACAGGATTCTTCTTAATTTCTTTCATTTTATATCTAATTCAGTTAATAAACTTCCCAGTGAAGGCCTGGAATTCTGTTTACACATGGTAGTGCACGCGCAGTAATGCATCAAATTAATATATCCAAACATTATAGTTATTGAAGGGAAAAGCATAAGAGTGCAAGTGCATTGTCTGTACTGCCCCTTTGGAAACAGAGCACGGGGCTCGGTCATGCTAAACAGAGAGCTTTCAGGGCTGGTTTATTATAAGGCCTAACAAATTTGACAGTTACACTGCATTGTAGGTCTTGCCTTTAAATAGATTTTCATGCTAGGATAATCTTTTGAATATATCATACTTGAAGATGTGATCCAGTCACCTGTTTCTTTGCTCGAGCCTTTCTTTCTTATGAAAGAGATTTGTGTATAAATAGGGGCTTTCTCCCTCGCATCCCATCTGCTCCTGTGCTTGATCCTGGAGCTATGTCAGGGCTGAATTTGCGACATCACTGTCATCAGTGTTGCCGTGGAAATATCACAGCCACAAAATGATGATCTCCCCACATGAGTGAGCAGCAGGAGAAGCCGACTTAGCAGAGGGGAAGACCTCAGCATGACCTGTGTATCTTTGAGCCTCTTCTGTTCAAGCTTTGCTGTAATATTCGTTCTCCTGAATATTAATTTCCCTTTGCCAGTCTATAACCGTTCTGACGAATAAAACTGGAGGTAGCTCTCCTGACTGTGTAGCTGTTAATAAGGTAATGTTTTTATTAGCATGCTATATGCCTGTGTTAATTTGACAGGAGGAAGGATTTTGCAGTTAAAATTAGTATGCTCTTTGGAAGAGTAATTTCAGGTAACTTCTTAATTAAAGCAGAGCTCTTGAAGGATGTTAATATTTCTGGATCTGATAATGTCTCAGGGCTCTTCTGACTCTAGGGAATCATGAGTACATGAAATGTAGCAGGCTTTATTTTTGTTATGAAATTTGATCTTAAATCATTCCACTGATGATTTACAGCACTTTCTACTCAGTGGAGACAGTTGGAAGTTTGCATGTAGGTTAATATAAATATATCACTCCACACATGGTAGGTAGCTCTTCATTGGCTATAGGCCTAATGGTGCTAGTGTGCCATTAGTTGCAGCTGGACCTAGTGTTAGTATTTTTGTGTTGCATGTCTGTTTTCTGCCACATGAGAGTTGCTTAGTTGAGAATATATTTCTCAATACTGTGTTATTGATGGAGTGGGTGATGCTTTGGGACTGCTCTCTCTTGCTCTGTCTTTTTAAGCTGTGAGGGAGCACAATAATATTACTAGATTTACATGATCTTACTATTCTAAACTATTCTCATTTGTGAAGCTGGAGACAGAGAGGGATTCTTAAATGCATTCCTGTAACTGAGGGCTCCATTGAACTGGTAGCATGGGTTTTGACGTTGTTGCTGCTGTTGATAACCTTTGTTCTTTGCTTGAGTTACAGTAAAAAGATCAGTTTATTAGAAGAGCTTAGGCTTTCTACTAGCGCAAAGCAGAAGATGGTTCCCTTACCAGCTCAGGAGATGTTGCTTACTCTATTTTCACTTTTGCTATTACTCCACTTCTAAGAATCTTCAAAGTTGCATTTCAGTTTATGTTGAAGCATGTATTCCAAAGGGGGAAAATAAGACTTGGGGAAAGTCACATTGTAGCCGATGTCAAAACTGCCGGTCCTCTGCAGCCAGGCCAAAGTTCTAATCCTCGATTCATGGCATGTCAAAACATAGTAACTGAGCAGTGTGGGGGCTGCTTCTCTGGGAAATCCGCGAGGGAGCTCAGCTAGAGCTGAGGAATGAGCTGACCTCTGCTCACCATCATTTGCTGTGTGACAAAGAGGTGAGTGCCCGGCTGCACTAACAGCCCTCCGCTTCAGCTGCAGATCTGGCTGGCAGCGTTGGCAGCACCGTGTAGCAGAAGGTCTGGCATTGTCTCCCAGGCACCTGCAAGTTTTTGTTAATTCTTTCCTATGCTTTTCTTTGGGGATCAACAGGCCAAATAACAGCAAAAATATCTGTGTGTTCTAATGTCAGCAGTTGGCCTTCTGTGTTAAACTGTCACTGACAGAACCAAAGGACTGCTTGGAAGCAGGTATTATAGAAATATGATGCTGTTTTAAAGATTAGCATTGCTGTTTAGGCTGGGATAAAAAGTTACATGATCTTCGCTCCTTGGGCTGAATGATACTTTCTAGAAATCAGAAATAATGCACTCTTACAATCCTCTTGAGTGTGTAACCTTGTGTAAGGCTGTTGGTCCAGGATGGCATGGCAGCTGCATGTAAAGCAGAACTGTTCTGTCACTGCCCTGCCTCTTGGAAGTGTTTTACTGCTCCTGAGCTAACCAAAGCAGCCTGCAGCTTCCTTTTCCTCTTTTATAATTATATTTTTAATACACATTCTTCCATAGTGAGAATTAAACAATTTCTAGGAAACTAGTGTTTCTGAGTTCTGAACATGGGGTGTGCCCACAGGAATAACTCCAGTGTAATCTTTTGGAGTATTATATGTTTACATAAGTATCAATATACAAATGTATATGCATGTGTACATCGGAAACTTTTGGTTTTGGTTAAATATATAAAGAGGAAGTTGATAATATAACTGATTTTATAAACGGTTTTATCTATTGATTTCTTTGAAACTGAGTTTCAGAAGCCCAAGACAGGCAATGCAAGTAGAGCAGCTAGAAGTAGAAAGGTGCCTCTGTGCAGCAGCTGCTGTACGCAGAAGGTCTTCTGCATTTTTGTCCACGGCTTCCCAAGAAGGAGTGACTCAAACTGGTTTCAGTTTGCGTGGTTAAGAGCACAGTTTGCTGCACCACTTTCTTCATTTATAGCACGTACGCAAAGCAGCAGAAAGAATTCTGGGCTTGAAAAGGCTCTACTGTGAATGTGCTGTTAGGTTCAGAGAATTAAAGCACTGAAAGTCTCGGTCTGAGTCCAGGACTCTTTAGACCTCACTGAAGCTGTTCAAGTTTTATTTGAAAACCCCTTGAAAACAAACTACTGTTTCTTGTTAATGGAAGGAATAACTGAACAAGGTTTGAGATTTGATCGCTTCACTGCTCCTTCCTCTTTAAATGCTGCAGTGCCTCCTATACCCCTAGCACTAGATGCATCATTTTTGGAGAAGGTGCTTTAATAGTTAGTGGTGAATTGCATGAAGAACTCCTGCAGCTTCCCTTGCTTCTACCAGGATGACAATAGATGTTAGTGATGCAAGATTTGTACGTTATTTTTCTTTAAAAGTTCCTTCTTACTGCTGAGTTTTCAAGGAAAAGCAGTGGAAATCAGTTTAATTCTATACTGGTAGAGTTAAGAACTATATGAATGAAGTCCAGTAACTAGACCAGAAGCACCAACTTCGTTGTATGGGGTTTGGTTACTATCTGTAAGGTTCTAAGAAGACAGGTGATTCCAGGAAGGTCCCAACTCTGGAAAAAAGTTTCATGTGTTTGGCAGTTCTGTTCACAGGTAACCAGTCTTGCTTTAATAGGATTTTCATTAAGTGCCTTCCAAAACTGATTGCAGTGTTGTGGTGGAGCAAGCACTGTTTTAGGTTTTTTTTCAGTAATTGTTTTCTTCACTGTAGAGAGGTGTTTATTAACCACAAACACTGTGAGCCTGTGGGTGTAACATTCTGATCAGATAACTCTTTTCCTCTTCTTTTCAGAGCATCAGTTGAGTCAGATTAGAAAGATAATTCAGGGTAATGCATGAAGCCTGCAGTCTCTTTTTTTTTTTTTAAGACTAACTGAAATATAATATAATATAAAAATCTACTGTAATCTTTCTCTATTGCCAACCTTTTTCACTGCTTTGGCTTACCAAAAGTTAGGTCTCTAATATTTTCAAGTGTGTAATGCTTTTCAGGTGACTGGAGAGCAAATGTACGTTGCTGTGAACTGGATAAACTTTCTTCCAAGTCTTATATTTATTTGTAGACTTCCAGATATTTCATTTTACACTGGAGTTCATTTTACACTGATACACATTTAAAGGTGCTTTTCCAGCATGGACTATCTGATGATAGTACTAAATGCAGCTTTTGTATATAAAAACTGAGGGCTCCCTTTCTGTGCTCCTTAGCCATTTCATTAAATGTCACCACCTCAGCGACCCTCGGAACCTCATGTGTTGTCTTTCTGGGTTAGTGCCACTTCCATGTAATGCTTTCTTATTTTGTCTGTTGTTCAACATTCTCCAGTGCTGGTGTCCAGGACGTTTGGGAGAGGGCTGGATCTGCTTTCTCCACTGGGTTACTGACTGTCCAGAGTGTTGCTCGGTCTATCATTCAGTGTGGTGCTTGTGTTTTGAGACCAAATGCACTTGTAATGCTGGAGTTTGTGCATTGTTTTTGTCCATGTTAACAAAACCAAAGCCTGAGTGTGGCTCCAGCTTTCTCATGTACAAGCACGGAACGTACCTGTAAAAGTTTAATAACTGACAATCTTCTGTATAATTTAAAGCTCTCCACTTGTGTCTAAATAAGTGCATCTCTTAGACTCAAATTTCTTCGGAGTGTCTTCCTGAATGCTTGGACTGTCACTAGCAAAGAGTGGGTGTTGGAGAATTATAAGCAAAAGCAATTAAATCAACTTTGGTATTGCATCTATGGTGAAGATTGGGTGTTTTGACATCTTTTCTCCTTTTATTCCTCAGACACTGAGAGAAGGAGGGTTAGCTATTCTAACTCGGCTTCTCCTCACAGAAGCAAAAGCATGGAGGGAGCTCAATGCTTTTCTATGCTTTCTTTCCTGTAGATTTTTTTTTTTTAACCGACCTAAAGAGATTCTTGGATGTGTGCATAATGTGGAGGTGGGTGCAGTTATGGGTGTGTGGGTGGGGGAATGGTGAGCGTGGCAGCAGGTCAGGGACATGCTCCTCCTACCTTCCTGTGTGCCTTACAAGGAGAGGAGCCCTCGGAGTGGGTGGGTGGGCCTGGGGTGCAGGGCAGCATGAAGGGAGCCAGCAGCCCCAGCTGCAGCAGCATGGGGCATGCAGAGCCTGCTGACTGCCCTGCAGGCCTCTGCCTGGCTGTGCTGTTGTGCGACATGGTGCTGTGCACTGCTTCCAGCAGTGTGGTGTGCTTTGGGGCAGTAGAACTGAAAGGCCAAAATCTGATGAGTTAACTAATACGAATACTAGTCTACTGTAAGAACTTTGTATAAAATTGAGTAGAATTGACATATTAGCATTGAAAGTAAACACGAGCCCCAAATGACAAATCATATTATGCAGTGTAGTCCATCAGTGTAAAAGCTGAAACTCCTCTGCATTTTTCAATTTTGATTTTTGTTTCATTTCGGTGCTCAACTACTTGAGACGGCTGCCTGGGGGGCAGTTTGCAGGCTTTCAGACTGCCTGCATTCACAAGTGTTAAGAGTTCACAAATATTTCTGGGCTCATGTCAGCATGCTTCTACCCTCCCACGCGCTGAGCAGTCCTGCTTGCACCAAAGTTTGTCATTTTTTGAGAAGATACGGTCTGCTGATAGCTGTCCTTGTACAGAGTTAAATGGCTTGTCTTCTGCGTGTGGGGGATTTGAAATCTGTCTGAAAAGCTTTGTAAACTGGTTAAGCTTTAAGGTTTTTAATGCTTTTTGCAAGGCTGTACGACACATCTCTCTAGCACTGACTTGACAAGGCTGAATTGTGGGGTTTCTGTTCTGATTCACAGCTGTGTTCTTTTTAGTTCTTATTACTCTCCTACTTGTAACGCTTGCAGGGGATGCAGTACACACATGCTCATCTTATAGCTTGGAATAGATCATTCTAATTGTAAATACAGTAAAACATGATCAGGATGAAGACAACTGCCACGTGGACTGCTAATAGAAGGCTTGAAAACAAGCAAACCCTAAACAAAGAAAACTCCCTGAAGCTGAAGTAGGTTTTCTAAGAGAAGTGCTAATTTTATTCTTTAAGATAATTCTATGTATAAGGCAGTTTATGCATAGCACCTTTTTGCAATCCATGTGTTAATGAACTTTGTTTTTTATAGTAGTCTGCCTTGTGCTAACTCCAGGATCCAGGTAAAAGCATAATATTTACTGGCATGTACTTGAAATGGGAGATTCTGAGTGACAGGAAATATTAAAATCCTGTAAACAGGAACTTATATCTGCTTATATTCTGCACATTTTGTAGCTGTAGTTCAGCATTTGGAACTAAGTAACTTGTGTAGGTGAAAGCTTTTCATTTCTTATGATCCTGGTTTAGGAGAAAAGATTAAAACTTGATGCTGAACTTCATGTGTAAGGAGAAGAGAAAGTGGAAGTGGTGAGGGGGGGACAAAGGTCTGAACAAGATTTGGGGTGTGCTGTTGGGCTTCCTTAGCTGGGGAAACCAAGGCAGCGCCTTGGTCACACTGTCTTCCTCTGCAGAGCTTGCAATCCTCATGTGAATGGTACTTGAAGAACAGCCTTGGATGACATTTGTTGCAGTTTGAACACAGATCTGATTTCTTTTCAAATTTGGGTGGGTATTCAGATGTAGATTATAATCTGGCTCAAAGTGCAGGTTTGTGTCTGAAAAGTGTGTTGGTTTCTGTTTACTTCAGATGTATTTTACAAACTTGCAAGGTTAATGTCAAGTTTTAATCATGATAGAGGAATATTCATCATAGATAAAGTACGTAATCATTCACCGTTGCATTTTCCTTAAATTCAGAAGGGGAAAGAGTGACACAGAGTGATTAATTCTGCTTGCATTCTAATAGTGAGAAATTCTTATTTATCTGACTTCAGATGCTGATCACATCAAGGATTTATTTCTTGTGCCAATTGAATCTGTGTGTGAACACATACCCAACAGCTGGAGCAGCTGAACAGGAAGCTGCTCACATGTGTTGGGGAAGCAGGAGCTGCTGGGATTTTTAGGCTATCCAGTGGCTGTTGTTTCATCTCTCAGTGTTCATTCAAAGTGGTTGAGTTTGTTTGTTTATTTAAAATAAGTGTGTTACCAGATCTAGAGAAAAAAATAACCCCCCTGAGATGTTGCTACTGCCTCCTGCTAGCTTCTCCTGGTGTGCTTTTGTGATTGCTTTTGGACCTGTGCTTGCGTCAGAGTGCTGGAGTTGTCTCTGGGTTATGCTGAACTCCTGTCTATGATTTGAGGGAATGAATTCAGCAACGTAGCTGGAGCCTTCCAGTTTTCTGTTCATGAACAAATTCTCCTGGGGAAACTGGCAGCCCGTGGTGTGGACAGGTTAACTCTCCTCTGGGTGGGGAACTGGCTAGAGGGCCGTGCCCAGCGGGTAGTGGTTAATGGAGTTAAGTCCAGCTGGCGTCCTGTTACGAGTGGTGTCCCCCAGGGGTCGNATGAAGTATCGTTTGTGGTGATTTTAAGGTATTAGATTTGGACATAGACCATATTTTTGTGCTGCATCTACAAGATCCTGTCTAGAAGTGCTGGATTGGTATCATGCAGTAGCTTATGGAACTGAAAACAGTTAATGCTATCGTGACGTAATATAGGATGTTCTGGAAAAACTTTGTCCAGGAAAGAGTTCATCTTCTAGGTGTGTTTTTCCCACTGAGGACAATGCCTGACAAAAAGGGACTTTCTTTCCCTAAGGCAGGTGATTCATTTGCTACTTCACCTGAACTGAACGAGCTTTTTGTCATGTCACAGGTAGCTGTGATGAACAAGTGCTTGTGTGCCAGGGCAGATAAAACTTAATTGGTAAGGTGCTGACTATTCAGTTGCTAATTCAATTAAGCACTTTTAATTGGTGCATCTGAGTAAATCCATTTTAGTCTGGGAATGGGCCTGCCTCATGTGATGGAGGTACATACTCACATTTGGTTCTGTGTACTGTGTGGGGTCAGAGCCCTGCAGCACCTTGCGAGGGCTGCCCTAATGTTGCTGATGTGTCAACTGGGGAGAAAAGTCAGCTCAAGTAACACATGTAACTAGTAAGGAAACTACTGGAAAGAAGAATTGCCTTTCTGCTTCTTGGTACAATGTGCTGTATTTTATAGAAAATAATTTGTAATGTGTTTGCTTGAATTCTGGTTATTGTGATAGAAATCTATGGATCTAAAAAATTCTCTGGAAACAATAGAAATTAAAACAAACCAACACACAAAAACAACAACAACAAAAAAAGGAAAAAAACGAGTTTGGGTTAACTGCCTCTGAACCTGGCTGAAAAACTTATATTGCTGGCTGAAAGCATTTGCCATTGTTAATTAAAAAAAATAAGGCATACTGAATTTGTATTTTTTTTAAGTTCTCTGGCAACCAGTGATGGTGACTTATCTTCCTCTGCAATAAACAGTTCTGTGTGACATTGCTGGATGCTGGCAGATCCAGAAAAACACTTTGTCTTATGATATTTGTCAGGCCTTGCAGTCCTTGGAGGAAATCTGCATTATTTATTCAACGGTGAACAAAACAGAAATCCTTTCAGCTCCTATTACTGGAGAGAACGAAGGGCTCAACCAGATAAAGCAATACTAAAAGTAAACTGGGAGCTTCAGTGCCCTGGAACTGGCTGCAGGAGGTGTGCTGGTGCCAGCTGCGGGATGCTGCACTCTGCAGCTCCCCTCTGGTGACAGCTGTGCTCACACAGTGCTGATGTGCCCAGAGTGGGCTGGCACTGCTTTCCTGTGCATTGCAGAATGCTCTGTGTGTTATCCTGCATCCTGATGGAGTTGTTTTGTGATAAGCATTTTCTTCAGAGGGGTTGGCTTTCCAGCTTAACAGTGGATGTACTTTGTGTACTGTCTGATGTTCAAGACGCCCAGTTGTTCAGCTGCAGGGAGTCAAAATGTTCAGGATAAAAGCTCGCCTGTGTCTGTAGTCACTTCAGGTAAGTGTGGCCTGGAGAGTCCTTGTGTCTGTATGGTAACCCATACAGGGCGTGGGGTCTGTGGAAAGTGAAGGTGATGTCTGTGTGCAGGAGCTGCATGGCCTTAGTGTGGGCGTTCTGGTTTCTTGCAGGAACATAACTGGGCAATGTAGGAGTCAGATTGGAGTGGCTCATGTTGTGCCTTAAAACCCAACACAAGTGCATCCTGTACATTCCTCTTGTATCTTAATATAACAGCAGTGTGGTGCTGATGTATGTTTCTTCTGCCCCTGGGCCCATCAGCCCTTGGAGTCACCCAGCTGAGCACAAGCAGTGTGCTTTAGTTGTCAGCACGTCTTGAAGCATTTGTTGTTCAGCAAGTGAGACACAAAGTCCTGCTAGGACAAAGTGTGCAGAACAGTGCAAACAATGGCTGCAATTGAAGTGATGCTCTGAAATGCTCTGCGTGCAGCGAGACCAAAATGTTTTAGGTATTTTCTTTTTTTACATTATTTTTATATATATATTTGAACCTATGTTTAGTTAATGTTGCTTTAGAAACGTGGAGGAGGAGTGTATCTTAGCACAGCAGTTACTGCAGGCGCTCTGTGCCAGCGGGTCAGAGCACAACATGAGTCACAGAGCAGATACAGACAGCCTGACCTGAGATAAATGAGGACATAGCTAAGTGTTAGGGGAAGTGAGGAAGTACCTTTATCGATGGATGTTCCAGAACCCCAATAAATATATATTTTGAAGTCCCAGCAGTATGTATTCGATTAATATTTCACGGGGATATTAGAAGTCATGTCATGTATGAAAAGCAAATAGAAATTATGGTGTTTGCTCTGTGTCATCCTCAACTAATAATCCTGTGTCAGAATGCTAGTGATCCATTACAACAACATCATACATCTTAGAAGCCAAAGCAATCATGTTTGAAATATAAATCAATAGTTCTAAAGTTTAATTACCCCATAATATTCATATTTTATTCACCAAGATTTCTGGAGGTTTTTTAACTCTACAGTGTATCAACTAGACATCGTGTGATAATGCAAGTGTTGCAAATGTGCATGCTCAGACCGAAAGCCAGGCTCTTCTCAGATCTGCTCTGAACACCAACAGCCAAAAGATGATTTTGAAATCAATATTTTCAATTTCATTAGGCTCTTGTAAAGGGAATGTTTACTATATAGCACTACTGGGAATGCGGTTTGTTCACCAATTGAATCTGAAATTCTCAGATGCCATAATATAATAATAATTTTCTTCAAATGCAATATGTGGGCATTGAATCAATGATGCATTTGCATATATAACCCTGTTAGAAGTTACAGTTGTTGATTTAACACACAGGTATATGGGTAAAAAACTGCTCTATGTATCACAAGCTGCTGTCCTTGCTGTGGGAAATAGCAAGTGATTCTTGTGCCCAGGAAGCTGATCCCCAGGGCATGGTGGCACGGAACCCTGTGTAATCCAGGGCATTAGCCACCTTTGTCTTTGAAGGGTATTAAGTAAATGAAGAAGTGTTTTAAAAACAGTAGATGAAATACCTTCCGAACTTGTGGGGTGAGATGGCTGAGTAGGTATTAATAGTATACAAAATCTTCCAGCTGTGGAATATGTTTACAGAGCTGGCTGATTGTTTTTTTTTTTTCTTTTGAGTGTCCTTTTATTGTCCATGCTTTCTCCTTGCATGTGTAGGATTGATATTTTCATTTGGCTTAGCAGCACCAATGGAAGAGGATGAAAACACCTCACTGGTGAGGACCAGGCATAATCCTAGGTCTCAGCTGAACTTTGCTGATGTTGAGTTTCAGTCAAAGTGTGTGTGTGGGGGGGAGTTTACAGAAAGGTAAAATACACATTATGTGTTATTAGGTGATGCAAGCATCAGTGACCCCAGGAGGGGAGCAAAGATTGGGTGTAAGTAAAATTTTCTTACAGTAAGAGTGGTGAGGCACTGGAACAAGTTGCCCAGGGATGTGGTGGATGCCCTGTCCACTACATGTCCATTAAGGGTCTCTTCCAACTCAAAGTGATTCTGTGATTCTGTGGAGGAAAGCTAGCATCACATTGCTGAGAGTCAAAACCCAATGAGCTTCCCTGGTAACATGCACCCAGGGGGCAATTTCAGAAGAAAACGGGGAAGAACAGTGCCACATCTTTGAATAGCATTTTCCAGGAAATAGGTGCTTTGGGTTTGCTCTGAGTGACTAATAGCAGTGCGTTTCTTGCCAGTAGCTCTCAGGGGTCGGCAGGACGCGTTCCTGTGCTCTGCTGTCTCCGTGTGAGCTAGCAGAAAGCAGTGCTGGAGTGGTCGCTGCCTGCACGTTGTGCTGGGGCAGCAGAGTCACACTGCAGGCAAGAGCTCCTGAACTGGTCTTGTGCAGTGGCTTGG
>VXAB01008270.1:145424-330413 GCA_013399175.1 Odontophorus gujanensis | reverse complement strand
GTCCTTTTATTGTCCATGCTTTCTCCTTGCATGTGTAGGATTGATATTTTCATTTGGCTTAGCAGCACCAATGGAAGAGGATGAAAACACCTCACTGGTGAGGACCAGGCATAATCCTAGGTCTCAGCTGAACTTTGCTGATGTTGAGTTTCAGTCAAAGTGTGTGTGTGGGGGGGAGTTTACAGAAAGGTAAAATACACATTATGTGTTATTAGGTGATGCAAGCATCAGTGACCCCAGGAGGGGAGCAAAGATTGGGTGTAAGTAAAATTTTCTTACAGTAAGAGTGGTGAGGCACTGGAACAAGTTGCCCAGGGATGTGGTGGATGCCCTGTCCACTACATGTCCATTAAGGGTCTCTTCCAACTCAAAGTGATTCTGTGATTCTGTGGAGGAAAGCTAGCATCACATTGCTGAGAGTCAAAACCCAATGAGCTTCCCTGGTAACATGCACCCAGGGGGCAATTTCAGAAGAAAACGGGGAAGAACAGTGCCACATCTTTGAATAGCATTTTCCAGGAAATAGGTGCTTTGGGTTTGCTCTGAGTGACTAATAGCAGTGCGTTTCTTGCCAGTAGCTCTCAGGGGTCGGCAGGACGCGTTCCTGTGCTCTGCTGTCTCCGTGTGAGCTAGCAGAAAGCAGTGCTGGAGTGGTCGCTGCCTGCACGTTGTGCTGGGGCAGCAGAGTCACACTGCAGGCAAGAGCTCCTGAACTGGTCTTGTGCAGTGGCTTGGACTGGTTTTTGTTGCTGGAAACTGAGGTGCAAGTATGTGACAGGAAAACTGTAGATGTTCAGGTCTTACTGGAGAATTTATTCAATAACATTTTTCTTCTTGAAGTTAGCTACACGGCTTTGCAGTGCTTGGAATGACTCGTGTTGTACCAGAGCTTAAAGTATTACCTCTTTGTAAATTTAGAATTCTAACTTCTGCTTTTATAAGTAGTTTTAGAGGATATAACTGGCTAATTGAGATGAAAATGATTAAAGAGCCCCAGAAGAGATGGTAGATAAGTAATACTTCATGCATCTGTCAATCTTGTGAAGGATTTTAGAGATAAGACAGTTAAATACACCTGAACATACCTGTGGTATTTCTAGCATGCTACATGTATAATTGCATAGAAGTTGATTATATGCTTGCTCATGAGANAAGCATCAGTGACCCCAGGAGGGGAGCAAAGATTGGGTGTAAGTAAAATTTTCTTACAGTAAGAGTGGTGAGGCACTGGAACAAGTTGCCCAGGGATGTGGTGGATGCCCTGTCCACTACATGTCCATTAAGGGTCTCTTCCAACTCAAAGTGATTCTGTGATTCTGTGGAGGAAAGCTAGCATCACATTGCTGAGAGTCAAAACCCAATGAGCTTCCCTGGTAACGTGCACCCAGGGGGCAATTTCAGAAGAAAACGGGGAAGAACAGTGCCACATCTTTGAATAGCATTTTCCAGGAAATAGGTGCTTTGGGTTTGCTCTGAGTGACTAATAGCAGTGCGTTTCTTGCCAGTAGCTCTCAGGGGTCGGCAGGACGCGTTCCTGTGCTCTGCTGTCTCCGTGTGAGCTAGCAGAAAGCAGTGCTGGAGTGGTCGCTGCCTGCACGTTGTGCTGGGGCAGCAGAGTCACACTGCAGGCAAGAGCTCCTGAACTGGTCTTGTGCAGTGGCTTGGGCTGGTTTTTGTTGCTGGAAACTGAGGTGCAAGTATGTGACAGGAAAACTGTAGATGTTCAGGTCTTACTGGAGAATTTATTCAATAACATTTTTCTTCTTGAAGTTAGCTACACGGCTTTGCAGTGCTTGGAATGACTCGTGTTGTACCAGAGCTTAAAGTATTACCTCTTTGTAAATTTAGAATTCTAACTTCTGCTTTTATAAGTAGTTTTAGAGGATATAACTGGCTAATTGAGATGAAAATGATTAAAGAGCCCCAGAAGAGATGGTAGATAAGTAATACTTCATG
Source organism: Odontophorus gujanensis (assembly GCA_013399175.1). Lineage (NCBI taxonomy): Eukaryota > Metazoa > Chordata > Aves > Galliformes > Odontophoridae > Odontophorus > Odontophorus gujanensis. The sequence continues at coordinate 328,457 of VXAB01008270.1, read as the reverse complement.
CATCTGTCAATCTTGTGAAGGATTTTAGAGATAAGACAGTTAAATACACCTGAACATACCTGTGGTATTTCTAGCATGCTACATGTATAATTGCATAGAAGTTGATTATATGCTTGCTCATGAGACGTGAAAAGCAACTGAAGTAAATTTATCTCTGAAGATAAACAAAACCAACACTTGATAATGCATAGACAAAGGGGGGGCAAAGTAGGCCAACTGAACCATGTGTGCAGGGTGGCTCTTCAGTAAGAGTTCTGACATGTTTGACTTGTAACTTTCTGTTGAAGAAATGTTCCTTACCACATCAGAAATGAGACTTCAGCATTTTGCTCAGCAGCTTGGTGGAGTGTCCCTGTGTCTCAGTGCAGCTGGTTCCTCATTTTGCTGTCTTCTCAATTTTGGTTTTAATTTTGGGTGCAAGAGTATGTGGGAGGAAGCTGTGACTGAGGCTTTTTGTTAGAGATGCTGTGTAATTTGAAGGAAAACAGAAATCTGTTCTTAAATTTGGCTTCTGTTTTAACTCTGCTTAAAGATGAATTTTAACTGTGAATTTTCCTTATATCCAACCTAAATCTCCCTTTTTTTACTTCAAAAGCATTTCCCCTCGTCCTATCACAGCAGACCCTTCTGAATAGTCTGCCCTCTTCTTTCTTAAAGACCCCCTTTAGATACTGAAATGTGTTGCTTCACATCACGTGAACAAGTAAGGTTTCTTTTTTCATCACATATGAATTGCGTGGGCCTTTCTTGTTCCTTGATGTATACATGGTCTCTCTTCAAATGTGCATACCCACTTTCTTGCGATTGTTATAATTCCAGTCAGTAAAAGCAGCTGAAACCTAGCAGCTGTTGCAACTCAGTGGTTTAGAAATGCTGGGTAGCATGACCCCAATTTGACAGAATCATCTGGAAAACTTCTCCCAGGACATGCTCATCTGCTCTCTAGAAGCCTTATCTACACCAACCTCTGTGTTTCCACCAACCTCTTTGAAAGCAGGACTGCCTGCTTGCATCGAGATGCCTGTGTCCCCAGCTGATGTTACCAGCCTGCTCCTGCCCTGCTCCTCACTGCTGTGTTTGTGGTACCTGAGCACCTTTGTGCTCTGAGTTCCTATAGCACCAGTGTGATGATGTATAATTTTTTTTTGCCCTGTTCTTGAAAGCAAGTGTTCCATCAGTTTTACCCAAGGGAAAAATGGGAGCTGCTGTTTAGTGGTACTCCTATTTCAGATAGTAAGATGATCAGAGCTGTGAAACAAGCACCACCAACCACAGCTTCTTAGCTCTGTGTCTGTTTCTAAAGCTTTGGCTGGGTTGTTCATCTCATTGGCTATAGTGCATGTTCCCAGAATTCTTTTTGCCTGTTTGGAGTCAGGACAAGGTACTAAATGTGAGTGAGAAAAGAGATCATAGAAATGGCTCAAAATGTCTTGTCAGTTTAGGATGAAGGGTTTCTGATCTTTAGATCTAGCTGCAGGGGGAGTGTCAAAGTGTTTTGATTGTTACAATCTAATCTTCCTTCTAGAAACTGATTTGGCCAACCTATTTAAAAGTACACAAGTGTTGATGTGTCAAGTTGAGCATTCAGTGCTGTTGTACCCTGAGAAACTCCTCTCTGTGTAGCTGTGGGGTAGAAGGCATTTCCCATCCATGGTGTGGAAGGCAAGTACTTTCCTTTGCAGTTTTAATCACTGCGAGTGCACCTTTGTTACTATTTGTGCCTATCACATTATCACCTATGAGTGATAATGTGATGGGGTTTATGTATGATCAGTGCAGGTAGAAGCAGTTCAGTATGAGCCCATGTTTGTGCTCCCATGTTGGCACAGGGGCAGTGCTGCCACTGGCTGCTGTGTGTGGTACAGCTGTGGGAAGCAGTGCAGGGATAGGGCATGGGAAAGGTTCCGGGTCCCACAACACACCAAAGTCTGTGTGTTTTTATTGCTAGAGGCATCAGCAGCTGTCCCACCTAGCAGCCTGTAGGTATGGCAGCAGCTATCCTGTGTGTGATGCCTAGTGCTCCATGGAATGAGTGTCACCTCCTGTTTTCTGCCTTCTTTCTGACCCTGCCTTCTGAGGCAGTAAGGGCTCCTGCCGTTCCCTTCCCGTGGCAGTGCTGTGGTTTTGGTCTCAGGTTCTCCGGTCCTGCTGCTTTTCACATGTGGATGCTGTGACCAGGCCCTGTGGGACAGGTGGTAAAGGATAAACGTGTCTTCTTTTTTCCTGTTATGATTTCACAGTTTCTTTTTTCATCAAAAACATGCATTAAAAAGTGAACACCTTCACTCTCCCCCATCAAAAAACCTGTACCAGACAGCAATCCATATGCCTCTTATTTTGAGGCACTCTGGCTCTTTCCAAAATAGGTTACTAAAACTGGTTAAGCAGATGTGTATCTTGTCGCCTGTTCTCCTGGCAAAGTGCAGGAAGTTCTTTCCAGAGTACGCATTCAAGGGACATTATGAGAGATTCACGGAGATGCGAAAAACAAACAAACAAAACCCCCCGATTTATCTGCAGTAATAAATTCTTTCCAGTGTTCAGAGAATCACAGATGCATTCAAACACTGAAATGCTATTCAGAAATATTTGTGTATTTTTTTCTGGCCTGCTTCTCTGTTTTTTGCTTAAGAATGTGTTTTCATTTATTTTAGTCCACTTCAGTAGACTTTCTCGCCTCTGTGTTATTTATGCAATAGAAATGAAAGTGTTATAAAGAAACAAAATATGAAAAAACACTGCAGTTATTTCCCAGGAAATGCCATGGTTTATTTGTACTCTGTAGGTTTTCTTTCTTTCAGAGTTCCTTTTTTCGATGGCAAGTGGTACTGAGTGCTGTTCTATACAGCAAGGTGCAGATATTTCTGTTGTCCTAATTGCTTCAGCAGTTCAGAGTACTGAGACCATGGGCAATACTGATGCAATGCTTTTGGTCCGGTCTAGGAAACACACTTATTTTCCTGTGTCTTCAGCTTTATATTCAGTAACAGTACTCTAATGCAAAGCTGGGCTCTGTAGGTATCCAGAATGCTAGGTGCTGGGTATAATTTAATAATCTGTGTATTATTTTAAAGACACGCATAAGCAATAGCTGCTTGCTAATAAAATGCATTTACTGACCCATGAGTGAATTGATCCCTACAACTGTTTAAAGCTTAAGGCTCAAAGTTTTTCTCTTATCTTTCTGTTAAACAATGGAAAGTTTTACCGTATGCTCAAATAACGTCTTCATCAGGTTCTCCACAGGATACCATAGTTAGTTTTCAGTTGAGTGCTTTACAGGATTTTCTTCTTGCTGGCTGGTTGGGTGAAAGTCTAGACGCTGTGAGCCGGGGCGTTGGGGGCCCCACAATATACTTATTGTGAATGGGAAGCAGGAGCAGCTTCCTCTGATGTACGGACTCGGTGCCCAAACCAGCCGTACAAAGGCATGGCTTTTGTTCTGGGGGATAGGGGCTAATCCGAGTGCTGCACACTGTGAAAAACCTTTTATAGAAGGGGGGAAACCTTGCCTTGGAGGTGAGAGGTCAGCAGTTTAACCTCTGACCATAGAATAAGAGACTGGGGAAGAATGGGATGAACAAGGAGGAAAAGTACTTCAAGTACTCTATTCTTTGTTTATCAAAAATGGGTCAAGCAAATGAGTGTCAGGAATGGTTACATGAGGTCTAATGGGACACAAGTGATTGTGGAGATGTGCACCAGCTTAGCTGTGCCTTGCTGCAGTTTGTTGCTGGCATCTGTTCTCAGATGTCTGATCAAGACATCCCCACGTGAAAATCTAATCCACAAGCAAACCTTAAAAGCACCACTGCTCTGCTCACCAGCGTTTGGCCTTGTGACCATTTTCGCTGCCTATGTGCTGTTCTGGAGCTGATGAAGCAGCACAGCTCTTCTGCCCCTTCATGCTCGAGGTAGGATGCCTGCAGGTCAGGTCGTGACCGCGGGGCCAGGGGCAGCAGGGGAGCTGCTTCCCATCTCCGTGCCAAGGGAGCGTGCAGGCTTTCCCCTCTGATCTCACGTTGGTATTATCAGTGCTGGGACTTTAGTTGCAATCCAATTAGAAACTATGGGAGTCGTGTTAACTAATAGCTAAGCCCCGTGTATTCCCAGTTCCACTGGTTGGGACCAATTGGTTCCGCTGCTCTTTAGATGGGCTGGCAGAGATACCAGCAGTGAGGAGTGCCTTAATACTGCCTGCCTGCTGCACAACCATTCCTTGTGCTTCACTACATCCAGCCTGTGGGAAGCACAGCTTCCCTCCCTCCTGTCTCTCCCAGCACGCCTAAAAGCAGGGAGGACATAATGCCTTGCTGATGGAAGTTTTATACTTCACTGGCCAGAGACGTGTTTTATATATGAGGTGAATTCCAATTCCTGTTTCATACAAAGGGATTAAAGCTCAGCTTTGTTGTTGACCCTCTTCATGTTTCACGTCTTCAAACATTTGCTTATGACCTGGGCAGCTTTGGGCTCCTATGCTAATGGAAGAGACCAGCAAGGCCCAGCATTCCTGGCTGGCAGCCACCTTCCAGCACCCTGAGCTGCGTGGCGGTGCGTGCCGGACATCGCTTGTGCTCGGGCACAGCTTCCTCTGACCCTCAGCAAGGCTCAGACCTTTGTTTTACAATTTCGCAGGCATCTTTCTTCTTTTTAATTGTACTAGGGATAAATGCCTCAGAAAGGTATTTCTTTTAGTGATCTGACATGTCTTTGAATGAGAGAGATTTAATTCTCTTTACATTCTTTAGAAACCCTTTGGGTTCACTAATATCCATCTACAGTGCTTGTCAAATATGCAGAACAGTTTAATAGCTCAATTTTAAATGAAGTTTGAAGCAATTTGGGCTGTAGCCATTGCTGGGCATACTTTGCAGACTATTTCTACAGCTGGTAAGCAAAAGTTAAACAACCCCACTGTACTCTGCTCTTTGTGCTGCTATGGTTAGTTCTACAACTGTTCATCAAGAAGCCTATGATATGATTTGCTGGGACCTAGGCCTATCGTATCTTACAGACTAAAAATGTTCCCAGCCAAAAGGACTGACATTTTTGCCTTTGTGAAAGCAGCAGAAGTTAAAAGGTCCGTGCGTTTGAGGGCAGGTGGCCTTCTGGTGATTTGTGTCTGAATTTGGAAAACAAGGTGCAGATTATTTTCCTGTAATTATTTATTCTGGAATTATTAAAAGCAATTTAATCCTATTCTGTAACTTAGGAATGGTGACTGGTGTAATGCCCTGTGCGGGGTAATGCATTTCTTGTGCATTCTGCGCATTGATGGCTGCTATTGCTGTGCAGATATATTTGTGCATTCTGAAATCCTGGCATCAGATTTATTGGGTAAATTGATGGCTTTGTTTGAGACATAACCTTAATATATGCTGTTATTGATTTATGAGGAAGTGATTCCTTATTCTTTCACATCAATAATAATACTAATATTTTATTTTTTTCTTTGCTAGAATTTTGACTAGTAGATATCTGGTGTATATTTATGCATTATGTATGTTTTCTCTTTCCTCATGTCAATTTTTTTTTTTTAACTGGAATACTCTTTGGAAAGTAAAATTAAGGCTACCATTACTTAAGATGCAGAACTAGTCCCAACAGGTCGATGCCCATCTTTCTGTAGTCAGTGCTTCCCATGTGTACAGCGCTGCTCCCTCCTTGCTCTGAGTTCTGAGGGCCTTTGGGCACTGCTTTGCTTTGTGCCCTGCTGGCCAACCCTCAGCTCCTGCTCAGTGAGAGCCAGCTGTGTGCTTGGCAGGCTGCCTGGGCTGGAGCAGGTTCTCCTGCTGCGTGTTCTTATACTTCTAGGACAGCTAGTTTTAATGCAAACTGCTCAAAGCAGGGATGTCTGCTGCTGCCTTCTGGAAAAGCCTGATTTATGGAGGAGGTGTTGGGCTCTTTGTGAGTGGCTGGGAAATGGCTGGAGTATCTGTGCACACTGATACCAGAGGAGACCTGTAACTTCAGTGCTGGTGGGAAGGGGTTTCATTTTTTGTTTGTTTTTCCTGGCCACGGCTACAGGATGCTAAGCCATGAGTGCTTCATGTCAGAGTGAGATCTCAGCTGATTGCAGGGCTGTTAGCTGTGGGAGCGGTGCTGATCTCCCTGTAAGCAGCCCCTTAACCTGCTTTTTGCATTGTGTTCTTCTCTAAAGTTCAGAGTTGACTTTTAAAGATCGGTATGTGGAAAATGTCAAAACATTGATTTTCAGCGGCATGCTGCCTGTCATAGAGCAGGGCTGAGTGCACATGGGCCAGCCCTTGCATTTTTGTTGCTTTCTGCTTGCACGGGGCCCATGGGACAGACGGCCCCTCGCTGTTGATGGTTCGATTACAGCGCTCACCCACTGCTTCCGAGGAGTGCGAAGAAAAGAAATTGCTTTCTTAGGCAAGGTGTTTTCAATTCAATTCTCACCCATTAGCTCTGTTTGGTTAAGTTTTGAATTACTCCATCAGGTGACTGATGAGTTTATTTTTTTTTCTCACAATGGTATTAAAATGGATTTGGTATAAGATTGAGAGTGAGGGGAAAAAATAGAAAAATGGATACTTATCAGTGCACCTTTTTATTTTTCCTGGGCCAATGTATCATGGGCAACCAAGGTAAAAAGAAAACTGAATCAGAAGGGCCTAACAAACCTCTATTTGACTAGTTTGTGAGCTGCTTGTATACAAGACATTATACATAGGCTGTGGTTAAGTAGATTCTGAAGACTTTAGAGCTTCGTGTGGATGAGAATGTTTCTGATTGTTTTAATTTAACTTTTAGCATGATTGCCTTGTAGAATTATGAGATGGCTGAAGTAATGGAAGCTGCTGTCCTCAGGCATGTTTGGGATCACGTAGCCAGGAGTGTGAGGAGCGGGGCACTGGCAGCCCTGAGTGTGGGTGCTATCCTGCTGTTCACCAGGAGCACGTGGGAGGAAGCTTGCTGTGCTGCTCAGGCAGGAAGTAACACAAATAGTAGCATACGTAGGTGCTACTACACCTTCTCATGTCATGAGGGAGTTCCCCAGCCACAAGAAGAAGAAACGAGGACTGGACTAACTTTGAGAAGGAGAAAAAAGAAATAAATAAAAGAATATGGAAGCATTGAGCTTTAGGTTAAATGCTTTGCTATTTTTTTTTTTTCAAGTAAACTTCAGTGCAATTTTTTTTGAGAGAGAGTTAGGAAGCAGTAATCCAGGCATCTGAAAGCTACTGGAGATATGGTTCACTTATGTACCAAGCATGTTTTTTTTTTTTTTTTTTCTATCTACCATTTGTGTAGGTTCCGCACAGCAAGTCTTAACATGAGACAAACTGTGTGTGCCTGGCTGGCCAGCAGTGATGGAGCTGAGCAGTGTGGCTACTGTGTTGGGGCTTGCTGCTGCCTAGCTCACTGAGTGGGCTTGTTGCTTGATGAGAACTTACTGGGTCTTTGCTAGATCTTTCTCAAAATTGAGCTGGTAGCAGTAATATAGGAAGATACAATATAGCCCACAATATTTTCAAGTCCTTTGCTTTCATTTAAAATAAGCAAGATGCTGTGTAAGGTGTCTGTTTCCAAGGGGATATGGAGTTAGTTTCGAATCTGAGCTGGGTGTAAAACTTGGATTTGTTTGCAAACATGAATGCCCTGAACCTTACTGTTTCCCATTACTGCTGTCTCATTAGCTCACTGTGCCACCCCTCTCACTGTCAAGCTTTTTGAGCAACAGACTCTATGATGGAAGAACAAAAACTTTTTTGTAAACTTGCCTTGAATGTTAGCAGTGACTTAAGGCAAATGTGGTGTACACTGACTTGTTCTTTTGCTACCACTTCAGTAAGTTCTTAGGTCCTCGATGACATGAGCTGCAATTCACTCAGATTACAAGGGAAAAATGGAAAAATGAAGAAATAATGCTGCAGGTCCAAATGGCATCCAGTTGTTCCCACAATTCGAAGGACTTAGCAGGTTAAAAAAAAAAAGCTCTGCTTATTTTGCAAAAAGGTCTAATGGAGGCTGGACATATTCACTTGATCCGTGCACTGTCTGTGCAGTGAACTCTCACCCTGATTAAGGTTTTATCCTAAAGCATGGCTAATAGCATTGCAGCCTGAAGAACCCTTTCTTCCTGTCCCTGGTAGCTGAAATGACTTTCTGCTCTGTCCTTCAGTGGTAACAAATTCTAGGGCAAAAAGGGATTGACCTGCAACTCTGAAGGAGGTGTGAGCTGTGGCCAGAGATTTTGACCATCTATCTGCTCGTAAATGGGGAAAAAAACATTCCTATTTCCTGCTTTGAGTACTGCTGAGGAGAGCTGACAGTGGGTGCTGCGCAGCATGGAGTGGGTGTGCATTGTTTCTTTGTTTTGCCACCCATTAAAAACAAGATTCTGAATTCCCACAAATGTGACCTCCGGTGTCCTGAAGCTGCCTTGTAAGATACATGTCTGACCAAAGATCCTGTTAAATCGTGAGCCATTTGTGAAATCTGTTGAGTAATTTGGTGCACTTGTAGTCTGGGGTGCATTGCAAGCGTAAGTCCTGCAGAAACTATGGTATATCATGATACAATTTTCAGCTTACTTGCAAGCCTACCTAACCCATGCTCGGCTGCAGTTAAGAGCAGCTTCTTTAGGAAAAGCTCCCCACTGGGAGGAAGGGATTTCCATCTTATCCACTCTGTAATTACGTGCCTGCGAGTCACTGGTACCAAACCATGCTGGTGAAGGCTTACAGGCACAACTGCTGGGAGACAGCTGCAGGAGGCTGCTGAGTTCTTCTGTGCCCTACCAGGAGGGTGCTTAGTGTTTGTTTGTTGATGTAATTTTACTTTCACTTAGTAAACACTTCAGTTTCCATGGAAGAAGCTAAAAGGAACCTCCGGAAGTCAGTTTGAAATGTGTCTTCTTTGGCTCCAGTGGGAGCGAGGTGCCTGTGCATCTCTGTGGTCAGTGGGAGGTGAGGTGGGGGCTGCTGTGGGCAGAGCCAAGGTGCTGCACTGGGGCCAGACCTCGTGTGTTAGGGCAAGATAGAACCTGGTACCTTGCAGAACATGCTGCTGGGGGCATGGCCTGGGTGCTTAAACACCTGGAAAAATCTCCATGTATTAACATGTAGGTGAAAAAGGCAGCTGGGCAATGCTGAGGGGCCATCGTGCTCCACATCTGGTAGCTGTTTGTCAGTGGTGGCTGTGGGGCACCTCAGTGGTAGTTTGGAGATAAAGATCAGCGGCTAAGGGAGGGGAAAAATTTGATATAACTTTGTAAATACATTTTCGTTTGCTTTTTTGAAAAGATGCTATGGGTGTGGCTGCCTTCTGTGAAATAGAGTAAGAAGAGACAGCATTCCTATGAAAGCTCCCCCCCTACCCTCAATATTTCTTTGATAAGCAGAAAATACCCAGACTGTGAGATTTGAATAGAAGCATACTTTCAAGTATTTTCTGGTGGCAACTTCATTTGCATGCTGTCTTTAATCTGTCAGGTTTCAAGTGCTGGGGAAGCTAGCGAGTGTTCCTTAGTTCTACTCCCCTATGAAGTTTCCTCAGTGCATGTTGTCCTTGTTCTTTCTTTTGATGGCTGAGGCTCAGAAAACACTGCAGCTCCCTCACTGTACCTGGTGTCCCCCTGCTCTCTGGCTGCAGCTGCTGGCTCCAGTTGGCCCCCAGCAGTGGGGGCTGAGCGCCGCTGCCCCGTGCCCTCCTCAAGCTATGCCCCACACTTGGGCTGCCCTCCAGCCCCATGCTTGCAGAGCTCTTGTCGAGTGGAGCCTAAGCTGCTGTGCAAGAGTTGTCTTTTCCAGAGGTGTTCTCTCCACATGAATGCTCTCTTTCTATCAGATTTTGTCTGTGGGATGACTTGCATTGCACCTCATGTTCATCTCTGATTTTGTTTCTGAATAACTTGTAGTCATGAGATTCTGTATTGATACAAAGCATGGTTGGAATTGCTGTTGCTGCTTTCTGTCAAACTCTTCTAAGCATGTGGCAGACTTTTGGCTTTGAGCAATTGTGGCATTAGAAATACAGAAGACTTTTTGTTACTGAGAGCTACCTTTTCTGTCAAAATCAGTTCTACTTCTAGCTCAGATATCTTTATAAAGCAGTTTCCTGAGATAATGATAAATCAGCTTTATTAATTTCATTCCTGTGTTCATGTAAGAATTTCAACTCAGAACTCTTTTTTAGACTGAAAAGAACAACTGTTGGCTATAAGCAGTACTTTGCTGCCTGCCTTTTCCTCCCTGAGTTTTTTTTTTTTTCCCAGCCCTATATCTCTTGACCCCATCTCTTCTTTCTCCAGTGATGGCTTTTTTTCCCCAATGGTCGTCTTTATGGCATCAGAGAAAATACAGCTGGGGGCATGCTCAGCAGTCATTGAACCCATCCCTCTGTCCCGAGACATGACAATTTTTGCCTATCCTTCTCTGCAAAACCCACAGGGATGAGGATTGCACCTCTCCAGGCAGAATATTGAACTACTTAATTAATCTGTTTCATTTTTACCTTCACTATGTTTTTCTGTCTCAAATTATTCTGGGTTGCTATCAAGAGAATTACCTGAGATGATGTTTCTCAGCATGTGTTTGTAGTTTATGTTCCGTTACCAAAAAGAATGTGTGCTAATTAGCTTACCCTGTTGTATTTTTGGATGGTGCTTATAATCTATGATCTTAATGATGTTGAAGAGCATTCTTTAGGTTATATTAACTGCTGAAATCTTGGGGAAATTACCACTCGGTAAGCTTTGCCTCTTTTTATTTATTGTAGTCCTGAATATACTACGTTTCTAATTTACTCAGCCATAGAACCGTTACTTATATCTTTTCTAAGATTTGTTACAGAAATTAAAGTGTATTAAAAATGGCTTTCCTAATTACAAGCATTGTCTAAAAATAGTGTTTTCATCCAAAAAGCGGGGGGAGGATTAGCTGCTGCTTACTTTGCTCATGCTGCACGTCTGCTTACTCAGAGATTTCTCTTGAAGCTGGCAAAGGTATGTTGTCATCACAATTGGATTAGATTTAATTTTCATGAAAGAGAGAATTTAATGCAGTGTTCACGTGAACACGGGAAGATTTGGTTTAGAAAGAAAATGCTGCAGGTTTGCAGAACTGTTGCTTGTCTTTTGTTAGCTGTTCCAGGTTGAGAAATATACCCACAGCCCTATCTCCTCTCTGTGCTGCCCTTACAGGCCTCAGAGAGGAGAGGAGCAGGACTGCAGTGTGCTGCCCTTAGATACTTGTGTCCATTAGGGCCCCAACACGCTCCAATTCATGAGTGCTAAATTTCACAACTCACTGCATTTGTATTTGACTTAAACTTAGATCTGTTGGGAGAGACATAAAAATTAACGTGACCAAAACAGAAAGTCTTCTGTGCTTCTAGATACTATGAGGTTAGGGAGCAAAATGATTTTTTCTACTGCCTGTAGTGGCCTTTGCATGCTTATTGATGAGGGTAGTTTACATTGCTGCGTGTATCTTCTCATGGATTTCTGTGTAATTGTACAGATCTGCAGACATCCGCTCTCTGGTCTAGCAGTGCTGTAATGCAGAGGACCTCGTCGTACCTGCAGTGCATCGTCTGTAGCTTAGCCATTTCTGCAGCTTCTTGGCTTTGTAAGGAGACCACAGAGGTACAGCATACCAAACCATTTTGGTAATTTAGGCTCAATTCCTTTCTGAAAGTTGGAGCTCTGTGTCTTACCTGGCCATATCTAAAATATGTTTTTAGGGCTGAGTGTGAGGTGCTGTAGCTAGTACTGTGGTGCGTGCTTGGGGAGCTCGCTCTTCCCTTCATTTCTGTTAAGCATGTTCTGTTCCTCTGCCTTCTTGGATTCAGAAAAACCTTTGTGCACTTCAGGAGAAATATTGCAGAGGAATAGACCAGTGTTTAACCCATATCACATTTCCTCCTGTAACATTAAAGCTTACTGAAGATTACAGGGATGTTGGAGAGTGTTTTGATAACTCAAAATGACAGAGAAATTGGAGGAGTGCATTTAGGAGGTAATGCTGTTCTGTTGGGACAAATATAAGGTACTGCACTTCAACAGAAATAATGAGTGTGAGGAGCAGAACAACTCGTGGTGCAACAGTTCTCAGTAAGGAAATTTAATTAATTACAACTGACCGCAAATGAGGAATAATATATATATATATAGACAAAATTCTGCAATTTATTTAGATAAAATGGCAAAAAACAGAAGGCAGTGTATCCAAGAATAGCTGTGAAGTAATTCTGCTGTTCTGTTTGTTGCTGATCCAAACCTTGGGTGAAAAGGTTCTGGAAAGCTGTGAGACATGGGGCATTTGGAAGCAGTACAGAGAAGGGCAAGAGTGATAGCTTATGGGTGGGGGGAAGTGTGCTGTATGAAGAAAGCGTAGAGGAATCTGTGGTTGCTTAGCAAAGGAAAAGAAGATTGTGGGAGAGAGACAATAGGTGTGTGGAAGATCTCTGGAAAGAGAGCATAGTGTTCTTCATGAGGAATAATGGCCTTAAATTGCACCTGGAAAGATTCAGGTTAGATTTTACAGAGAATATTGAATACTCAAGAGGAAGCTTTGGAACAATTGCCTGGGAAAGCAGAGAGGTTTAAAATAATAGATAATCACAAATGTCCCTTCTAGGTTTTAAATGCAGGACTGCATGACCTTCAAATCTACTGACCAGATTCACAGTGTGGATCGAAGAACCATAGAATATCCCAAATGGAACAGAGCACAAGGATTGTTGAGTCCAGCTCCTGGCTCCAAGCAGTGTGTGGTAGTCTGCGTATCTGAGAGTGGTGTCCAAATGCTCTTTGAACTCCAGCACTTGGGGCTGTGCCTGCTGTCCCGGGCAGCCTGCTCCATGCCCACTGCCCTCTGGGCAGGGCCCTTCCCTCAGCCCCAGCAGCCCCTCCTGGCACAGCTCCATGCCGTTCCCTCGGCCCTGTGGCTGTCACACAGAGCAGAGCCCAGCGCTGCCCCTCCGCTCCCTGTGATCAGAGCTCCCCTCGGCTCCTCTGCTCTGCTCTGAGCACACCCAGGGGCCTCAGTACTCCTCATACACATTGTACTTGTAGGGCCTTCCCATCTTTGTAGCCTTCCTTTGGATACTCTGTTTTATGTCCTTGGTACGTTGTGGTACTTAAACCGCACTGTGCTGGAGGTGAGGCCACATAGAGCACAGTGGGACAACCCCTTCCCTCACCTGGTGGCAGTGCTGGGCCTGGTGCTGCCCCAGGTACAGTCAGCCCTTTGGCCATAGGGGTACACTGCTGGCTCAGATGCAACTTGCTGTCCCTGAGAACCCCAAGGTCTCTTTCTGTGGGCTCCGACCTATCCTGCCTTCTCACCCAGGGGCTGGCAGTGCATTGCTGACAGTTGCGTGCACTGCTTTTCCTCATGGCAGTCTTTGGACAGCTGCTGTGCTATGGACCATATCTTCCTGGATAATGGGCTTGTGGAGATGGAAAAAAAATCCCATCAATTTTATATATCTGCACACAAATATATTGCTAAGTTACAGTTATCTGCAGGAGGTTTAATAAGAGCTCTCTGGAGGCTTCTGAAACGAAAACTTTGTTTTCTGAAGAGGGCAAAATGGTTCTGTTGGGAACAGTAATGCTGTGTGAGAGAGTGCTAAGCATGCTTCCTTGCCCCAGACATGAGGCTTCATTTAAAGAAAGGCAAATTCTGGTACTTAGAGAGCCTGGCAGCCTGCTGCTGCAGGAGGCCCCAAGGACCACCTGTGCCCCTGCCCCCATCCAGCCTCCTGCTGAAACCTCTTGCTCTTCCTGCCTGAGCTGCATCTTGCCTCCCACACCTCTCTTCCCCTAATCCTTTGCTCTAACCTGTCCTAGCACAACCACAGGTAGTGTTTCTCCCTTGTCTTCCCCCTCTTCCTCTGTAGCCAAATACCACCCATACTGCTGCTCCTGACTGATGTCCTCTAGAGGGCCGAAGCTCCAATGAGAACGGGAGACACCTGAGCACCAGCTGTGCTTATCAGCTCCACCTTGGTAGGGTGGAGAGGGGAGGCTTGCCTGGTGAGAACAGGATGATAAGGAGGCATAAGGTGTGCTCACTTGATTTGCTACATGTAGTGAACTCGCAGTAGGTAAAATATTTATTATCTATCGTGTTTTATATTTATTTTAGTGAAAATGCCTTCATTTAAGCTTAAGGTGGGAATTAATCAACTTCTGATTTATTTACAAATGTTTGACCCCAGTTTACTCACTAAAACTATTTATTTGCATTGGTGTTTGCAGAGGGAGGTTGTTCTGTGGTTATTATTCTGCATATGTACTTTAACAGATTGAAGCCTCATTTGATGCTTAAAGTGAATTCATTGTAACCTACTGTAGTGGTCTTATTGTATGAAGATGAGGTTTTCCTGAAGCTTGCTGTAGATATTGTAGCTCAGTGGTTTTTTGTTTCTCTTCTCATGTTTTTAAAGATGTTATCTGTTCTAAAAAGATCGCTTTTCTTGCATTTTTAAACTAAACCAGGAGGTAAGACCCATGTGAAATAAGGTTTTTTTTTCCAATGAAATTATTTTTCAGGAGCCAAAACAATTTGCCAGCATTTCTTAGTCTCCTCTCAAACTTGGATTGTGATTCTACGCAATGCTACTCTGGCATTGCTGAGCTAGAAATGTTATGATAGCAAAATTTTAATTAAAACTCAAGACCTTTAATTAGAAGTTCCATTTTAGAAATTAGAGTATGTGTCATGTCTACTCCCTTGGTGAGGGACTGAGGGCTGGAGCTGTCCTCTCAGCAGGCACATAAAGGTTCCATTAGATGCTCATGATTTGTGAAGTAGCATGAAACAAGTGACTGCAATGGGCAGCTGTATGGGCCCTATTACCATACCATGCACTGCATGGCTGCTCTGTACACCAAGTGATGCTCTCACAAGGCCCCACCAGGGAGTGGGTGATGCAAACAAAGGATGCTTAGGTTTTCCTAGCTTGTGCTGAGTGTGAGCTGGTGTTACAGTGTCAGCCTGGCTGCAGCAGGCCTGGGAAGAAGTCACATATATCTACTTATGTATACTTACACATACAGCAAATGTTTGTTTTATGTGTTCAGCCAGTGATTTTTTTCTTACCAGCACGCTTACTCAGATGTGGTGCAAAGTGCTTCTCCTGAGAAGTCTGTCAGAAGTGGGAGACATGGAGAAATTCAGTCATTCCTCAGCTGGCTACAGCAACAGCTATTTCTGAGTGATTCTGTTCCTCTCACCCATAAAATCAGCATAAAATTGACCTAACACTGCCAGATCAGATGGGATATCTGGACAGTAATCCTCAGAGAAACAAAAATTCAGTCTTTGTAAACGTGCATAAGGTTGCAGAATTGGATTATGCTTTCTCTTTTAATTTCGAAATCAGTACCCTTTTGTTAATTTTTCTGCAGCGCTTGTGTGAAGTTGACACAGAGGTGTCAGATGCTGACTGAGTCCTGTTCCAGAAGCAGAAACTCACAGTATCTCCTGAAACAAGCCCAGTCCCTGGCTCAGGAAATTATCACAAAATCCTGAGGCTTTTTAGAGGTGCCATGCTTTCAGAGGGTCAAGGAACAGACAGAATGCAGTCACTTCAGAATGTTGTTTTCTCTTTCAGTTTACCCAAATGCGATTGTTCTGCCATGATGTATAATGCCTTTCTGCCTTAAAGTAATAGAAAAGCACAGGGTGAAAATTAACACTGCACTCCAGTTCAGTGGACTGGAATATACTTTAAGGTTCTTGTTTTTACTACTTCAAGTAATCTTAGAGAGCCCTCACGTGAAGTGAAGTTTGCAAAAGGAGAGGGACAGAGAGCTGTGGCTGCAGGGTTCATGTCTGTTAGCAATTAGGGCTCCTGAAGAGGTAACCAGAGGCGCTGGCCTCGCTGCTGATGTGAAGGGAGTGTTCCAGGGCGGTGCTGCTCGCTCCGTGCATGTGTCGTTGTGATCTGGAGGCATTACTCATTTTCTGACAAAAAAAAGTTACTTAAAATTCAGCAAAGCTTGAATCTGAGGTTATTCCTTGTTCCTGATTGTGACCTTTTAAAGTTAAGCAGAGAGGTTTTACTTTTGTGATTACTTCCTTTTCTGAAGATTGACGTTACACTTCCGCTGAGAGCAGTGAAAGAATTCTTCAAATTTCTCTTGAAGTTTATGCAGTAACTGTTTTGCAAACTGAAAGTATAAAAAGCCCCACGCAACTCACCTTTGGTTTCGTTACGATGTTGCTAAAATATTCAGTAACTGTTTATTATGGAAATGTTGTTAACACCTGCCAAAACAATCTGCTTCATGCCTAAGGAACAGAGCTTTCAGCTGGCGACGTTTTGGCAGCCTTGCTCCCTGCGAGATGCTCAGCACACCTATTGGCTGAGAGTAGCTCAGCATTTCTCTAAAGAAGCTGCTCTAAGTGGTAGGGCAAGAGCTGGGCTGGAGGAATGGGTAAGAAGCAGTGGGACTAGCCCCAGTCCATTCTGGATTTCCATGGACCGTTCATTGCAGAAAATTGTTTTTGGTCCAAAATCTAAATCAAAATCCAGTCTAGGTAATGCTGAGTTGTCGAGATGAGCTCTGTGGCATGTTCAGGAGCATTTTGCACTGTTGATTTGGCACCTGACCTGGAGTAGAGGGGGGATGCTTGCAGCCTGCTCCTCCTTTGCATCTGACCAGCATGGGCACCACAGCTGTGTGCAGGGCAATGGGATGTGAAAATATGAAGAATATTTCTCCTCTTTTAAAGCCTTAATTTGTAACAGCAACCCTGTGTGTATAGGTGAAGATGAGTGGAAACCTCTGTACTTTGCCAGAAGTGGAGAAGTCTCCAGTTCTGATGTGAAGTGCAGCGCTTGGAAGGATTCTGATTGATCAGGCAGTGCAAGCTGTAGTGACTGCTGTGAGAAATGGAAATCTGGGCATCTCACAGACCTCAGCTCCTCCAAAAACAGGAGTCCCAGCCCCTCCCAGCACTTCCCACCAGGCAGTTGCCCTAGGCTCTTGTTCACAGCTTGCCCTGGTTTCTTGCCACTGAGCACCTGGGGCTGCTGTCCACAGCACAGTGAGGGTCTGGAGTGCTCACCCATCACTTGGTGGGGGCACTGGTGGGAGCTGCAGAACTCACCAGTCTGGGTGTTGCTATGGCTTGTGCCACACTGTTATGAAGACAGGTAACTTTACAGAGCACGGGAACAGTCGGTTCTGCTAATGGAAGGAGCGTGATGCTTCCTGAGTGTTTGTGATGCACTTTAACAGGAGGATGTATGGAAGGCTTTGTACTGCAGGAGATGAGCTGCGTCTGGAGGATGAAGTGTGTAATTCAGTTTTTGTTGAAAAGTTGTGGTTCAGATTGTTGCATTAGGTGCATTCACAATAATATTAATTATAGATTAATGAATAGCCTAAAGAGCAAGTGATTGTTTTGATAATTAACAGTAAATATGTAACAACCATAGTAGATCAATGGAAGCTTTAAGGTGTAATCAAAATTCTGATTTTAAATGGCTCAGAATGGAAAAATACTCAAATGTGTCATGTCTTCAACTTCTTCCTCGAGTCTTGGGTATATTGGTGCTATCTTTAGAATTCCAAAGACCCCTTTTCTGTACCTTGTGGAGATTCTTGTTTTTTCCTTCATAGCACTTCACATATGTCTGTATTTTTTTCCCTTGGATAAGAGATTTTGTATAGTTTCATTTCTTAATTAAATTAAAATGTAAAAATTGAGTATAGGCTTAAAAATATATAGTCAGGTTAAAAAGAAGAGTTAAATATGGAAACAGTTCAGTATATTACACAACCTGCTCACCTGTGTGAAGCAATAAACATAGTTTCATAAATATGAAATGCCTCTTTAATAATCCAGCATCTTCCGTAATTTTTACCTACATTTTTGTACTTGCCTTAGAGCTTGAAGCTAAGCTGACCCTCTCTTTAATATTAATGTACTCTGACTGTAATACTCTGTTCCTTTGCCTCTGATTAATGCTGTCTGTCAATTATTTACAGATCCAGTGGTACTGTGGAAGTTCCCGGAGGACTTTGGAGACCAGGTTGGAAACACAAGATTGAACTTTTTTTTTAATGTTAGAATAATGATAAAAACGCTCTCCTATTCAGCTATGGAAAGGCAGATGCTAATGATAGCAGTAAGGAAGTCTTCACCCAACTGGTGGCTTGGTGATTAGGGTGCCTTTGTGACAGGAATACTTAATAGCAGGTTCCTAGCTCTGTATATCATACTACTTCTGTCACCCTGGTTTTTATATAGATCATTTTATGAACTGTTTCTGTTGAGAGTGTGGGCTTGTTTAATCTGTTCTAAAATTGAAAACGTGGAAAATGAATCAGCCAAACTTTGTTGTTAATATCGAGAAGCTAAATATTGTTATGATCTGTGTCAAAGAAAACCCAAGCATCAAAACAAACAAAAAAGCTGAAGCCTTCCACAAGATCTGTTTTGTATATTAATGTTAGAGCCTGTGCTCCATCCCTTTAAACCTTTACAATGCAAAATTGTGTATATTTATTGAATATTACTGTAGAGATGTCATAAATGTTTGCTTAGGAAAAAAAAATTGTCAGACCCCTGTGAGAGCCAATTTTCTACACTTACTGAATTGTATAGCATGAGAGTTCCAGATTCTGACTATGAATTAATCCTTAAAGGAAAGTTTACATGTGCAGGGCTGATGCATTATTTCACTGTTTTAGTATTAGCAAAGCTGTTAACTAGGATTATTTTGCTTAGACTATTAATATTATTACTGTTAAAAAATGAAACTCTGAATTTCTATGTTTCTTTTATGATTATGTGATTCTAAGTTTATTATTTCAAAAACTTGAAGGTGAGTTTCTTCAATGGAAACATTTTTTCTAAAGAAAAGCGTATGAAAACAATTAGCAGAATAAATGCACTTCTTTTCAGACTGATACCAAGTCCAACATATTCTTCATTGCTAGTATCCCTACAACAGATGATCTGGAAATAATTTTTTACACTAGGTCTTGATAAATTGTTGATTTTTCTTGTTAGTTTGTTTTTGGAATCAATAATACAAGATTCTATAAAGACAGCTATAAGGTGATTCATGATGAAAGGAATAAATATACAAGCGTAGAAGGTAGAATGTCTGGTTAGGGAATAGCTTCAGTCAGAAACGTGCAGCTTGTAAGATAAATGGTATATGAGGAAAGTATACTCTTGTATGTTCTGAGCTTGACATTCAGTGAGTTTTGATAATTTTCCTCGCTGCAGGAGGATTGTCTTCATTCTGATTTAAATTCATCTTTTCCAGTTTGTTTTGCTCTTTTTATGTTTCATAAGATAGACTTGATCTTAAAAAAAAGAAAAAAGATAAGAAATTATGTATGAAGAAAAATGGAGCTTATTCAGTGAGTCGAAGGTTATTCAAAGAACAGCTGGTGTAGAAATATGATTAGAAGATGAAACCCACTGAAGACTGGAAGGGAATCGTATGGAGATGCAATAGATATACGTAATCTGAAAAAGAACAAGAGTCCTCAGGCGGTGATCTGCCTTTGAGCTCTGAAAAGCCTGCACTTGCACGCTGTCTCAGTGGTACAGGGAATCCAGTATTTCAGGTGAATTACTTCTGTTATTGGAAAACAGTGTGTTTTAGTCATCTTCCTCGCAAAGGAAATTTTCCTGTTGGAATCACTGGATTTGAGCAGACTACATTTCAGCTTCTGTAGTAAACCCCTGAGCTGAAAGATCAAGTGCAGTCAGCAGAGTCTTCTGTGCGCATGTGTGCATGTGCATATTGAACTCTGTAGGTCGGAACTGCAGGTCTGTGCATCTACTGGATACATCTATTTTTTTAAATGAGCTGTCAGTAAAACTATCAAGATTAATATCAGTGAAAGTTTGTTGGGAGAATATTAACAGGACAATTAAAACTAAAAAGAAAAAAGAATTTTCTCAACCCCGTTTTCCTGTCATTTCTATTTTAAATGTAAAACGCGTGAGTTAGTTTTTTGGATGTGTCCCAAAGAATCGTCTTTCCTAAATCCAAGGGCTGTCTGTTTGCACAGTGATGTGATAACAGTGAGCAAAATATTTTCCTCTCTTCCTGCATTTTTCTACAGTTTATCATGTCACCTTTTTGTTGCTTTCATAATGAAAAGAAAAAAAAAAACAACAAAAAAAAACTTGTCTATGCCACTTTGATTTGTTCCTCCTCTTTCCCACATTCTTCCTCTCAGTATGCCTCTCAGAACTTCCCAGTGCTTTCTTGTCCCTATACGTCTGTCTTACTCCTGTGGCTAGTGTACAGCAGATCTTGATAAACTGTCATACACCAAAAACTGAATGAATGATGGCATTGCAGGTTACTACTGCACTGGCATTAAACACAAGTTTGGCAACGTTGAAGAAATCCTGAATAATCTTATGACAGTAGGAAAAATGGAGGATTCTTGACATGAATGTATACGGGTCTCCAGGTTGAAGAGTCACCCCTTATCCTAATGTGAGGATGGGTTGTAGATGGGATATTTTTATGGGATTAATTAATGGGATATTTTTATTTAAAATATATTTCCAATTTGTATGCCTACTAAACTTGTGTGTTCAGGACTCCTCTTGGGCTCAATGATGATTTCATGATAAGATGCCTTTGTTTTAGTCTTGAAATTCTTCTTTTGTTTATGCAGACAGGTTAGACCTGTGTTTAATTTCAACCTTGCAAGTTCACTTTCATAGTAAGGCCTTTACAGAGAAAACTATAACACTATAATTTCTGGTAGATAAAAAAATCAATCAATTCTTAGAAATGAGATACTTTTTAACATGCTTTAGAGAAGCAGACCAAATTAAAAGGAAAGCAAAACAAGCAAAAAACAGCTTTGCTTCCTCAATGAAATACTTCAGAATTACTTAAAAATAAGATGTGTTTCTGTGCAGGAAATGTCACCCAACACAACTGAGATCCACTAATGCTGCATTCACCTGGCAGTAGAGGTGATGGCAAATGCCTTTCTGATGTCAGATGTGTGCAGACACCGCCAGTGTGCTTCTGTTCATAGCCCTTCTGGGAATAAAAATAATCAAGCTCCCCAGGGACGTTCAACCTAATGAAGTTACTGGGAAAGCATAATACTGGCACCAGAAAGGGTCGACAGGAGAGTCCTAAAAGTGCTGGGAGGTGCTAGGGGCCCTTCCAGTGGCAGTGCAGGTTTCTGGTAGGTAAATGGTGTGTGTGGCTGTGGCTGTAATCACCAGTGAAGGCAGACCAATCCTTTACTGTAAGGCAGGTGAGGGCAGCTTGTACATGCACATGGTGTGTTTGGTAGCATCAGGAGTAGCATGCTGACAAGCTGTTGTAATGAGGAATTTGGTTTGCTATCGTCACGTGAAAGGTTTCTCAAGCTTGTGTGTGTAATTTAAGGAAAAAAATGGTTTATATTTATGAAAGATAGGATAAAGATTAAGGGAAGTCTGCATACCAGGGTTTTCTGCCTCTGGCTTCATCCTTGTTTTTATCTTGTCTTAACCTCTGAGGCATTTGAGGTTTAATGTTTCTTAACAACCCCGGTGCTTAGAACTCTCTTGGGTGTTATGTTTTAGCTGTGTACCCAGAACATTCAGTAGCTTTTTTTAATCTTGCAGGTTACTTTCCCAAAATGATGTCCATCTGCATTACGTCCCAGAGTCTGCATATGGTTTATAGAAAAACTTTTGAGTACTTTTATTTTTTTTCTTTCTTATTCAATCTTTATAATAGCACAGTTATTTCTTTCTTTAGTCTGCTGCTTCTCTGCAGGTGAAAAACGTCACACCTAGAAAGATTATGCTAATATAGCTAATATAGGAGGAAACCCACTTTAGTAATAGGAGAGATGGTAAGGGATGGTTTGATTAATAAAGAACGGAGACTCTGCATTAGATTGTTGCATTGTAGACTTTATCTTCTCCCACTCTTTGCTTTCTCAGGTAGGAAGGCCAAAACTGTTTTTTTGTGTCAGGCCTTTCCCATACCCTGTGGATGAGTAACCCATCTGGGTTAGGAGTATTGTATCCCATGTGAGGCGTCCCTACTGTTTTCTACGAAGTTACAGTAACTCTCCTTGCGTTATCTCATGTTTTATATCATAATGTTTGGTTATTGTAGCTAATTATGGAAAAGTCATTGCTGAAACGTGAGCAGTAAGTCTTACTCCTTATCCCATGGTGAGCCAGCTACTGAAGCCTGATATTTGCATTTACGTACATGTAAATACATCAGTGCAGGCGTAAATCATCAGTTTATCCATGCGAATTGCATTATCTTTACATACAGATGTGTCTGTAAATACCAGTTGTTTAAGGGCTAAATCTTGGAAAGATCTAATAGTTTAGCTTCCCTCAGGAGAAGGAATCTCACGCTTTGAGTGTGCGTGAACTACTGAAAGTGAATTCTAATTGAAATGAAAGTCTGACTGGAGCCCAAGTGCTCAGTTTCCTTTAGGATTGAGTATTTCATTGCATGGATCATGACAGAAATTCTGTGATTGAGGTCATCATGATAGAGATTGTATAATTATTTTAAAATTTTAAAGAACAGCACAGGTTTTATTAAAGCAAACAAAACAAATAAACAAAAAACCCTCAGCAAGTGGGCCAAAATAATGCGTGGAAGCCAATTGTAATGATTTTGTGTTCCTTTGTGCTCTCCTGAGAGAGCAGTGCAAACCCAGGAGGTATGAGTCTGTTTACATTCTTTTCAAGGCTGCAGGCATGCTGTTAGGGGATGCATCTCATGGTCTCCTTGCATTTGATGGCTTTGTTCTGTTATTCTGATGAGGCATTAAATACATGTTTCAGTTGTTTATGTTAATTATTTAGGTGCTTGTTTTTTTATTAGTAAATCTTAAAAAGAGTTAGGGGATTTTGTTGCTTGTGTGTTAATAAACAATTAGTATTTGGGTACACTGGTTTGAGAAAGGAGGAATCAATTGAAGCTCTATCAGGTCAAGATAATTTCCTGATGATAATTTTTCACATTTGAAAAATACATTGTTCTTCTCGAAGAGTATTGTCTGTATGGCAGCAGTGATTTCCATATATGCAAATCAGTAGGTAGGCTACCAGCAGAAAAGCATTCTGAAGTGTATTTAGAAATACAAGTGAATTGCTGAACTGTTAGAACAGAAATGTATCTGTCTTGTTCTGATAAACATTCTTTGGAATAGCCACTCATCCAGACATGCTGGAAACACCCAGGGTTGCTGATACTGTAGCATCTCTCAGGCTGTAAATATTCCAAGATGCATTCTCAGTGACTTTAAATTCATCCCGACAGACAGAATGAGTCTTTACTCTGAGACGTTATTTTTAAAAACATAGCAGCCCAATGCAGAAAACTTGAACTTTCTTGAAATTCTGAGAACAGGTGGCATCGTCAAGTATACTTGCTGTCAGGATTGTAGCAGTTTTGTTTTATAGAGCTTTTAAGTTAAAGATGTTGATCAGCATATGGTACTGGCTCGCTGCATCTCTACCAGCTCTTTTGTTATCTTGTTATTGTTATAGGTCTTAATGACAGTTGTAAGCCATAGTTCTGGATGCAGGGGTTAGTCCACCCTGGGGAGGAGAGGGAGAAACAGCAGTGTGGATTATGGAAATATGAATTGATCTAAAAAGCAGCTCTCTTGTAACAGAATGGGACTCAAAGAAAGACTGGGGAGAAGCTGGTGAAAAGACGATGGAATATGATGTGAAAATGATCATTTGAATGCTTTCCTTTTCATTCCCAGCTGCTGTGTTCTGGTGAAAAGGCATGCATTTGTATATCTTAAGGCTGGGTGAAAAAGGGCCAGATGAATGGAATTAGTTGTTAGATATGTTTTCATTTTGAGTCAAATTATGTGCATTTTAATAGACTGTATGCATATGTTAACCATTTTTGATCATACAGCTGTGATATTGGGGACTACATTTTATTAAAAAAATATATATATGTTCCTTTCTGTTTGCTAAAATAAATACAGTATTAATATTTGACTGTCCTTCAGATATAGCTTATCAGCCACCAAAAATAACTGCTAGTGATTTGGCTTATTCCTGCATTCTTCAGTAATGTGCCAAACCAAAGAAGAAAAGATTAATTGATGGCTGAAACAGTGATGACAATCATTTGGAACAGCCTCCAGAAAGACTGCCAAACTGTCATCTGTGATGTCATTGTTGACTGACCTCGGTTGCCCTCAGAATATTCCAGTCTCGTGTCACCTTATTCTCTATTATGTGCTTCCTTATACTGTCTCATCTACTTGCTTAGTTCCCTGGGTACATTTTAGTCTTCCTTATGGTGCTTTTGTTATACTTTTAGCATTGTTTTTGTGTCTCAAGCTTACTGCTGTTCTTTGAGGAATATCTTAACAATCTCAGTCTCTTTTCATAGTAGGTATTAGATTTAATATTCCTGAATCCAGTGTTTAATTCTTAACACTTGAAGTGTCGCTTACACTAGTAAGTTTATATTTTGTTAAATGAAAGAACTTTCATTTACGCAGTGCTTATATTACTGATGTGTCTGAATCAAATATGATGATCCAAGTGTGATAAAACCCAGGAACCAGGGCACTCTGGTACCTAAGAAGGAGGCTGATCACTGGCTTTGTCTGCAGGAAGACCAGGGGGAGGATTGTTGCTTGTGAGCAGCTGCTGGATAGGGGCGGGGGCGGGGTCCAGGCTGCAGCTCTGGCACCTTGGGCAAGGATTGAGGGAAGGTGAAGCAGCTCCAGGTGGGTGATGAGGATAGAAGTGTGATAATTCATCAGGTTAGAATTATTTACTATACTCATTTCTTCTGTGTGTGTTTCCAAGGCTTTGTGAAATATTTCACTTGGACTAGTAAACTCCTTATTGGCTTTTTTTTAGCTGAATATGTTTCATCTGAGTCAGTCCGTGTGTACAATCAGTAGCAGAAGTACAGCTGGTAGCAGAAGATCAGAGATGATTATTTCTGAGATGCGAAGTCGTAGTGCACCCTGCTATCAGTCCTGTGTCCTGCAGTGGGAACGGCCACTGTTAGAGAAAACATTGGGCAGTACAGTGCAGCTCTTGAGCGTTAGGCCAGTTAAGGTCAGGAACTGGGGAGACCTCCTTCAGTTCATGGAGAAGTCCTGCAGTAGGAACAAGACTTTGTTCATTTTCAGTAAGTGCGGTGAATATTTGGGTTAGGCCTGTGCGTGTATTCCCTGTACATTGGTGGTTCTGTCCTGCATGTAAGGGCAGCAGGCAGTGGCCTACCTGCATGGGGCAGCCTGTGCTTCCTGGCCTGCTGCTGGATGTGGCTGCCACCTCCTCAGAGCTGCTGTTGGTTTTCTGCTGTGCTGCAGGCTTTGGCTGAGCTGACTTGCCGAAGCGGTGACTTGATGGTGCTGCAGAGTGAAACATAGAAAAGCTACAGTGGCCCAGGGTCAAATGGTCCAGACACTGTCAGACATACGTGAAGTGAATGTACGTTGCCCATTTCCTTGAGGAAAATCACATGTAATTGTGTGTAATTGTGTTGCTTTTATTTCTGTGTGATGGCCATCTATCTGTGTTTGGTGCCACAAGAGAGATGCTGTAGCTTGGTTGCTTTTTCTCTGTTCCTCCTTGGTGGTCCTGCGGTTTCTTCTCTTTTGCATTTCAATGCTGTCAATAGTATTCAAAGTTGTACTGAATACCACTTCTTCCAATCGTCTTGTATTGCTACGAGTGATTTTCATTGAGCTATTTCATAGTGAGGCTTAGAATTTGACCTGGAAAATGAGAAGTACGTTTCCTTTATAAATAATATCACAAATAATTGTAACTATGAAACTCTACTCCCAGCAGGTTCCTTAGAATCTGACTTCCTTTCCCAGTTCCTTTTCTTTTGGCAGTAGATCCTTCTGGCTTAAGAAGTTCAGCCCAGGTGCCTAACAGCTTTCACTACCCTTTATACTGCAGTGTGGTTCATCTATTTCCCCTACTGCTGACGCAAACTAGCGTGTGCTCCATTGCACTGTAAATTTAGAGCCCGCTCAACTCTTTAGTTCTTGGTACATCTCACCTCATTTATCAGCATAAGTCACTACTGCGGATATTTTATCTTGGCATAGCATCCAAATAGTTCATAAACTTACGTAATACTTTGTTTATATTAAACTGCTTCTAAGTTTCAGAATTACTTAGAAAATTATAATTTTGTCATAGCTTGTGCTGTACTGTCACATTTTGGGGAAAAAAAAAATAAATAATGATGGAAAGTTCTGACCCTGGAAGAGCATCACCTGCTTGCTGTAATTCTAATACAACTTCTCCACTGAGTTTCCAGATAATGATGCTGTCACTGAAATTGTATATTAATAAAGTGTCACTTTTCTTTTTCCCTACTACATGATGATAGAAAATTCTGTCATACTTTTGTGTCATTTTTGTACAAATTGTAGTGGACATTAAGGTGATGAATACTGTCTTAAAAGTTAAATATGTCCTTCATAGTATTTCATTTCAAGAGTGAAGATTGAAGAGCATATTTCTTTCCATGTTTTCCTAGCTCTCTGACGTGGTCTCCCTGACCATGCATTTTACTGATGCATGCCATGAAACTGTTACATGTTTGCTAGGTCTGTTTGCAGAAATAATATTTCTCTTGCTCGTTTTCATCACCAGTTATAGGGGTAGATGGTAATATTTTAATCTATACTGATGAGAACTACCTATGGGAGGAAGAACATGGTTGACTTTTATGTTTTTATTCTGAGTTTCAGAACAATCAAGGGTTCTTTTAGTGCGTAAGTTAATCTGTGCTGAAATTCTTATTGTCTTGGCTATTCTGTTATTTGTGACTGGACTTTGGATCTCTGCTACAGCGGACAGCGAGATGTGATTTATTTTTAACTGATTATGTGATGAGATTCAGGAACAATTAGGCAAATGAGAATCCAAGATCTTGTAATTCTGTAAACATCTCGATTTTGAAATCTTAGGAAGCCTTGTTCTTCAGTCTTTCAGCATGGTAACAATGTGTTATGAATTTGTTATTTTCTCCTTTGTGAGGTCTTCGAAGGATGCTTTAAATGCTCTAGTATCTTGTACAGTTCAACTGTGTCAGGATTGAATTAGGTGTCCGGAAATGTAACACTAGCCACAACTTAATCTAAAAATCACAAGATGAGAAAAACAGGTTTGTTCTGGGGGAGCTGGGATTGCTGTTTTTTGTTGTTGTTGTTGTTTTATTGTGGCACAGAAGCTCCAATGTCATGTGGTTGGGTTACCCCATCATTTTATAACAGTTTTATTCATCCCTGGTGTTATGCTGCAAATGAAATGAATGAAATGGTAGTACATGCATGTGACTTTCATGGGACTACCTTGTAATTACAACTGGGAAGCTCATTAGTAATAGCTATTAAATATTAATATATCTCTTAGAAAATTTGAGAGAATTCTTCATAATTTGCGTTTAGACCTAGAGGAAAATCTGAAAAATCCAAAGGCAAAAACCAATGAGGTTAACTGCTTTGATCTTTCCAATGTGCAGAGCAGGACTCGTTTCTAAGCCTGGAAAACTTTGTTTCAAAAGATTCAGAGAAGTTGGAGAATGATGTTGCTTGTGTTTCAGAGATCTTATACTTTCCAAGTGCTTTCCATTCTGCTTTTTACAAGAAACTTTGAAGTCCTGTAATTTCTAAGTCATATTTACACTTCATTTAACAAATGTGGAAATGGTAACTAAATAACTGCAGACTGGAGATTTCTGGGTTTCATAGAGAAATGCTTTCAAAAAAGGAAAAAAAAACAAACCCATCCATGTAGTTTAATGTAACAGGAGGTCCTGTACCTTAAGGTTCATTTTTTTCAATTATTCCTCAAAGAGGCTTTGCATCTCCACCCTAAACTATTTGCATTTGATTTTTGTATTCTTTTCTTTTTGTAAGACAAGTGTTCTGAAAGCAGCTGATATTTTTTTGTTACCCTGCAAAATTACAGGATAATCAACAGAATGATGTGTATTGGAGGCATATAAAGGTTAAAAAATAGTTATGGAGGGCTGATAACGATTTCCATACTTTAAACTTCTCGATTTCCACGACCATGATCTAGGATTAAATTTTTTTTTTTGTTATTCAAACCGTTTGGGCCTTTATTGTAGCTACTATTTTTTGATGAGATTTTTAGCAGAGGTAACAGCTAAGTCTTTGAAATATAACTACTGCTGCTAGCTTCACATGGGTCCCTGCTGTGGGTGCGTGCAGCTTCAGAAAAAGGAAAAGGAGAAGTCAGCAGTGTGGACAGAGCAGCTTGCCTTTTCATGGACTGTTTTATGTAGAAGCATTAGAATTTCACCTTAGTAGGGCCATAATGATGAAGGGCTCAACGCTGTAAGATGCTAAGCAGTCTGGCTTTGATTTAAGAATGAATCTAAATCTGTACTTAACTTGAAGCACTTAAATATTCCCATTGAAGTCCGTGCTTTGAGTCAGAAATATCTGTCATGACAGTCTTAAATCTTGAGTAGATCACTTTGTTTGTATGTTTAAACTGACATAGGATGGCTAAAAACTGTGGTACAAAATGGTGGGAAGCAGTCCCAGAGAATAAGTTGGGTTAAAAGTGAAGCTGAGGATACCAGGAGTCGACCATGGAGATTTCAGTATGGGAAACCAGTAAGAGAGACCTTCATTCTTGGATGGAAGACATTTAGAGAGAGGTGTATAGGGGTACAAAGTTCTTGGAAGAGTTTTGAAGGATAATTAGATGAAATACTAAAGTAGAGTAGCAACAAGAAAAAAAATTTAAAAAAATGTTTAATAAAGTGTATGCAACAAAGATAAGACAAAGAGAAGTTCCCTTTTTTGTGGGGGTGGAAGGGGGCCTTTACAGAAGTAAGACAGATAAATAAGGAGACGAGCTAGGAGGTTACAGAGGAAGAAAACATTTGAAGAAAAAGGATAGCAGGGAAAAGGCACAAAAATGTTTTACCTAGTTTGATGACTGTTTGACATCTTATAATTCAAGATAATAGAGATGAGGGTAAGTAGCTGTCTGAGCTCTGAGTAATGCGAATGTTTTTGGCCATCTTATCTGGATTGTGTCATTAAATAGTTCAAATTTTGTTGCGTACTGCCTATTTAATTTAGGCCTTTTCTTCTTCGGTATACTGACACGTCTATGGAATGAACATGGTGTTAGGGAGAGACTGTCACCTTCTTGAGAGGTGCTGTTTCCATAAGTAGATGAGACCTAGGTGGGGTTCTAACTGCTTGGGGATTGATGTTATACAGCGGATAAATACAGAAATAGTGGGAGGAGGCAGGAGTTTTTCTAAAATCAGAAAAAAAAAGTCTAAATTGTCATTTGTGAAGTGATTCAGCATTCTGGATATCTTAAAATGTTCCTATTGGAGAATATCTTCAATCTCAACAGAGGTGCGTTTGAAAAAATTCAAATTTTCTTTTCTCTTCTCTTAAATGCGAACTGCAGAATATTACATGGACAAAAAAAAAAAAGTGCTAGGGAGAGTAGTTGCCACATCTTTTTCCTTTTAGAAATTAATCAGATTAAATTTCAACACTTAAATATTTAAGTAGTATAATATCAAGTGGCCAGCTTAATTTCTCTTGATTCATCAAGCTTTGTCTACATGGTGAAGGGCATGAGTATAAGTGGGGAAAAAAACTCATGAACTCATTCCTTTGTAGAGTTGCATTATATATGCTGATTCTGTAATATATGAACACTGGTGAAATCTTCCCATAGAGACAGCTCTTTCACTTTCTCTCAGTTGCAGTGGGGTACCCTCCAAAAATCACAGTGCTTAGAATGTATACAAGCTATATGTATAGAAATGGACCTGTCAGGTATCTGTTTCCATTTCCACCTACCAAATTAAGAGTCAGAACCATGTATATGCTTGCTTCCCTGACCTGACACAGCTCGTGTGTGTGTGAGGTCACCACTGCTTTGGGAAAAAGGGAAAGGTGGAGATTGTGGCTTCACTGATTGAGCAAGGCCTGTTGGTGGGGTCGGAATTCCTGCTATTGCCAGCAGTGTTAACAGTGCCAAATTTTGAAATTCCAGTGCTTTGAAATTGCAGCTGGGGGAAAGTGAATTTGTTCTTAGCTGATGGCTGTAAAGCATAAGTCAAATAATTGTCTGATTACAGACTACTAAAGATTTCCTATCTATTGAACATGATATCTGATTTTTATTTTTAATAATATTTTCTCATCAGTGAGGAATGAGGTGCACATCTGGAACCTAACAAGCACATCTACCCATTAATTTCATATCAGGGTAGGACTGAGTTGTTAGGACCTTCTTCCCAGGAAAATGTGTGATTTCAGAAACATCTTCTGCTAGCTTTTCCATTGCTTGTAAAAGGCTGATACACAGAACTTGCTGTCTGGTTATAGAACCAACCAAGGAACGCTGAGTAATTCTTACTTTGTAAGTGTCTGTGTTATCTCTGTGTGTATGTGAGTAGCACCAGGCTTGGACTGTGTAGTGCAGTTGGAGCAGTAATGAATAAACACACAGTGTGTGAGCGGGCAGCTTGCTACTGATATGCTATAGATATGAATATTTTCTTAAATACTATTTCCATTTTTTGTTTAAGCTTTGCGTGAGGGAAGCAGTGTGCTATAGTTTCTATGATATAGATTTTGTGGTTTTATTCTTTCCGTTAAGAGTTTGCAATCCTTTGAGGTAGGAATTAAAATCAATTGTATATGTGAGCGTATGTGTTTATTCAGTGTTTTAAAGCAAAGATGTGCTCTTTAACTAGTTTTTAACAGCATCTTTTTAGTTTTCCCTGTGCACATGCTTTCTTTACTTTCTGAAACAGTGACTGTTGTTTTTTTTTTTGTGAAACTCCAGTGCTGTGGGAGCCCGAAGTGGTGCTAAGCATGAGGCGGTGTGATTGGAGGATAGCCTTCTGAAGACTGGTGCAACCTTTTGTTTTCAGAAATAAACACATGCTTCTGTGAAGCTTTTAAAATAAAAGATAATGAACACATTATGCCTTTTCTGAGGACGTGCGTTTTGACTCAGGTGGAAGTCCTGGCTGAGCTGTGCATTGCTGAAAACGATGACCCGTTTGGAAGCAGAGCTCAATTTTGCTCAGTAGAAAGGTTATTGACTTGAACTGTACGCTGATAGTGACTGCTTATGTGGCTGTGTGAATAACAACCATTTGCATTTTAAATGCATCTAGAAGCATCTTGGGGGTACCTTGTTTTCTTCCATTTGAAAAATCTGACTAACACCTGTAATGAAGGGGGAAAGCGGAGCCCTGGAAGCGAGGTAGGACTTACAGCCATTGATCTGTGTAAACCCGGCTTACGCTGTCAGGGGAAAAGCAGTCAACTGCTGAGCTGCTTTGTCACTGACATAAGCTGGGAGAGGATTTTTTTTTTTGTCTATACTGTTTATACACCAGTCTATAGACCTGCTGGCTGCTTGAATTTTAAAGAGTGGAGAGGTTTAAAGACCGCTCCCTGAGGGATGCTGCCGCCAGTTGGGAAGTGAGTGGGGCCGCCCTGCAGGAGCTGAGCGTGTGCCGGGGGCAGCGGGGGCCTCGCTGTCCTGCGGCCGGAGGCACGCGTCATCCTCGGGTCACCGGCTGGGGGCTGCTGAGCTACCCCTGGGCTTGGGACTGGCTCTTCCTGCAGGACCATTTATGCCAAGAGGATGCTCTGGAGGGCTGGAGTGAATACGTTTTCGTACCCTGTTCTAAATCAGTCCCGAACTCAACAGGCTGCAAGAGTATGGAGCAAAGGACTTCCTACAGTGTGATAACAGGTGCAGATTTGGGAGGAGAATTGAGTATGAGATACTGAAGCCCCTTCCCAAAGCACAGCATGGTGCTCTCAGGCCCTTCTCCATCTGTGCTGGGAAAGCTGGATTCCAAAAAAATTCTTGAACTCTCTTATAAGACTTAGAAATTCTTGAAAATTGACTTGTTCATTCTGTACTATTTGTTGACATTGTGGAGCATCATATGTGTAAGATGCTGCAACTATCAGTGTGTGTTGTAGTTAGAGGATTAATTTTCTATTTTTTAATTTCCCTGGACTGTTCAGCCCTCGCTGTTTAACTTGCTTGGATTCTTTGTGTTTTTTGCACTTTCAAGTGATCCAGGCAGATGTTTGGAGCAAGTAGTCATTGTGGTGTGTAGGAATTTCAATACATAACTTCCCCTAATGGGGAGCTGGCTGCTCAGCACACAGTAACAGTGTCCAAGCAGGAGGGTGCTAGCATCCTTGATTCAGTTCTTAACCCCATTTGCAACTTTGCAGTCCATGTACATCTTCCTGGGCACCTTCCAGGATGCCCCATGTGCCCTGGTGTTGCTGGTATGGTCGTTTTGTTGGTCTCATACAAAGAGAGAATGCTGTAGCTATGCTAACAGCGATGCCATCGCTCGTCCCTTCTTAGCTCTGGTGTGCCACAGAAGGTTTGTTTTCCCTCTGGGGAGTGATGTTGGAAATAGCTATTATTTCTGGGATCCTTTAAGATCACTTTAATGTTTTCTGCTAACAAATCTGGCAAATCACTTTTTTTATCTAATGAAATATGTTGACTAGCTTGAGAGCATTTTTATATTTCAATTCTTGCATTTTATTTGTCACTAAACAACTTCTTAAATAAAATGCTATGAGAAAGAGCAACATTATCCTTTTATATTATAGTACAAATGTATCTCTGTCAGATTCTCTCCCTCCCCCTTTATGAATAGAGAGGCTTGCTTGTGAAAAGCAGAGGGTTAATCATATAAATATCTCCCTTGGACCAGCAGAAGATTTCCATCATTTTCAGTGTTTGACCATGAGACATGTATAGAGTCGTTATACCTCTCTGTAATTCATTCTGCTGCCAACTTCATTCCCTTTTCTCTGCCTGCATTTTAATTGAAACAACATTTGTATTTTTGAGCCAGGATCTGTCAGAAGTCCCTGTGGCTAGTCTGTGGTACAAGTAGCAGCAGACGTGGCTTACCCATATGGTGTGGTGCTTCTTGTAAAATCCATATGGCCTTGTTGAGGGGAATCCCAGCGGGGATGTGAAGGGTGTTAATACCCTTCAGGCCAGGCCTTTCCCTCCTGGGGCTTCTACGGCATTGTCTTTGCAATCTGCCAAAGCACAAACTTAATTCCTTTTTAATAATCAATTATTTCAGTCCAGGAACGTGTACTGTATTTTTTGCTATCTTATATTTCTCAAGCTTATTATTTGCTATGAATATTTTTGGATAGCTTTTAAAACCTATCTGTAGGGTAGTTGCTAGCGAACAGAGAGAAAAAGCCTTTTCAAAACCCTTAACCCTCTTTCGCTTGCATTTACAGGAAGTGTTGAACAGTGTTCCAAAGTTCTGCTTTCCTTTTGACGTCGAAAGGTATGTGGCGCAGTTATCATTTATTTAAATATATTTTGTATGAGATGATATTTAGTATGTTAACAAGGAAATTTTTAATGAACAAGAAAATATGCAGTACAGAAGCGTGCACCCGTGGATGAGAAGAATATCACAGCAGAGCACAACTTTTCCAGAACTTTAAGGATATATCATTCAGGATAGAGCAATATTCTGCCTCTCAGTTTTGCTCTGTATAATTGTAAACAATGTCTACGTTAACATCAGGATATAATACAGTGTTATTTAATCAGCCAGCATCATAAAATATGTCACAGGGCTCTAGGATATAAATACTCACCGACCGGTACTGAAAACAGGTTGTTTGAATTCAAAGAAATTAAGACTTTAATTGCATGGAAGTGACTGAATATGCAGTTGATTTTTCTCAGAGTAGAATTAAGATGATCATTTGTAATTAATTAGCTCTTACCTTTCTGGTATCCATTACGGTGTGGCATCCATGTAATGATGCAATAATTTAAATGGTTCATATAAAACATTTTTAATAATTAAAATATTTGTTTGAGCTTGTCAAAATGATTAATGGTAATTAATTTAATCAATCACACTTGGTTTCTAAAACTCACATTGTCCGAATCAGCAAAGATTGAGTTAAAAGCATAATTTGCATGATGGAAGGAAGATGCAGGCAGTAGCAGTGAGCCGGCTTCAGGGCGGCGTTGGCATCGCTGTGTGTGAGCCCTGCAGCACAGCCCGGCAGCACAGGGACTGTGGTGCAAGGTGGGGAGCGAGGCTTTGCAGCAAAGCGTGGCCAATACTGACTGTCATAAAAGCACAACTTCTCTGAAATGAACTGTGTTCATCTAGCCATTTATGGATGAGTTTGTTGTTTGCATTTTGAACTGATTAAGCTTGCTACCCTTTAAGCTGTTTTGGTGACTTAACTAGTGCTGTTGTTCACATTGACTGTAAAGCATTTAAGTCCTTAATGTGCTTGAGATATATGTAGAATTCTGATAGAACTGGTGATAAAAATGAATAATGGAAATAAAATTTGAGGTTGACAGAAAAAGGTGAAATTCTGCTGCTGCCATCCAGTGGCAAGAACGTCATCAGTGGCAGCAAATAATTATTTTCAAATAACTACTTTTGGTGTTAACTGTTTCTGTCAGTTCATTCAGAAGTTGCTTATATGAGGCTGATAAGGTAAATGAGAATGCTGTGGGAATGTATTACTTCACTTTGAGTATCCAAATGATGGGGGGATTAATGATAGAAATTATGGGATGTTTGTTGTTTGTGCGCCCTTTGTCCCTCTGCCTCAAAGTACTTCTTGACCTCTGTATTTGACCGAAGAGCAGTGCTCTCACAGGCAGGAAATTTCTGCAGCATCTATAGAGCTTGGCAGTTGGGCAGAAACCGGTGTGATTCTTGGAAGCCGAGATGCACTGTTAAGGAGCTGTGCATTCCATCTGACCGCTGACTGCTCAGCCTGCACACAGCTGCCTCTGGAACCAGCTGCTGTGCGGGCAGCTCCTGCCTGGCTGGGGCTGGGAGCTGGGCTGGAGTGGCTTGTAGGGGGAGCAGAGGCAGTGTGGGGTCATGGGGAGTGAAGGAGCATGGCCAGGGAGGTGGACAGAGCTGCCCAGGGCAAGGAGACAGAAATACTGAAAACCCATGGAAGAATGTGTGCTGCTGCTTACTAGCAACTGTTTGTGGGAACAACTGACTGTGTGCTGTTTATGCTATTCAGGTCAGATATCTTCTACAGTAGAGACATGTTACCACTTTAAAACAAACAAAACAAAGACTGTATAGTTGTCTTCTGCTTTCCCAGAGCTTTATATTTTTGTTTGGAGAAGTATGGGACCAATACAGACAAGTATTGAGAAATACGTTGCTGTAACCCCTTTTCATGTTTGTTTTATTTTTAAAACAATGTTGTAGGTGTGACAAACACCTAGTTTTTATCTAGCCCTAAACATGCTTTTCACTTGTCTACTGAATATTTATTTTCTTGTAGAGAAGACCACCACAGACCATACACTGAGTGCCTCCAAGTATTTTACAGGCAGTTTCAATAGCAAGTTCTGCATGGAAGGCTTTCATTGAAATGAAAAGCCAATTTTCTATTTCGCAGATCCAGCGCATTGTACTTCAGGGAGCAGTTTCTCAAACTGCATTGTGTTGACTATCTGTATATAAACCACTGAGAGCACTTCCTAATCCTCATAAGAGCTAGGAATTACCAAAACAGAAGTGTTAATTTCCACTAATACTACTGATCAAGATATTTGGAATAAAAAAAATGTGACTTTGTTCCATAGATTGCTTCTGTGCTTTCTTGCATGCAGCAGAGTTTTAGGGAACAGTGTCCTTTTAATTAAGATAATTAAATAATTAAGATACTTAAAACTAATTTAAGTAGTAAATCTATGTTCTTTAAATTATGAAAATAACAAAGTTAAAGCCCTGTCAAATCTCAGTGGTAAGTCCATTGTCACGTATTTTCCTCCGCCTCACCTGTATGTAATTAGTTGAATGAATTGAAAAGTGGATGAAGTGAGAATGTTTGATTTTTGTTCTGTTCACTATGCTGCAATGATCATGGACTAAGACTAGTTTTGATTCCATGTGATACTGCCTACATCATCTCACCAGAAATACTGACCTTATCTTTTGTTTATATGTAAATTGAAAGCAAACACATAATTTTGTTGCTACCCAGTATAGCTTACATTTTATGTTGAAGGGGATTAAGAAATGAATTCTGACATAGATGTTCTTGAGCATTTACCCCAAGAGCCTA
Organism: Odontophorus gujanensis; assembly: GCA_013399175.1. Lineage (NCBI taxonomy): Eukaryota > Metazoa > Chordata > Aves > Galliformes > Odontophoridae > Odontophorus > Odontophorus gujanensis. The sequence goes on along the minus strand of VXAB01008270.1, from coordinate 292,321 downwards.
CATATTTTTTGCAACTATTTCAGGCTTAATAGCACAATTGTATACCTTTTTAACTGTTCATTAGTAGATAGTTATGAATAAGTTTCCTTTCTGTTTGCTATGGGATTCCTTTATCTGTTTCTATTCATAAAAAATAGGAGGATTGCACTATTAAAGAATGTAGAGATTTCTCATTTCCTTCTAATATTTGCTAATTTTTGTGTCAGAGAAAAACACCTTGTCTTCTCTCTTGTTCCTCGCAACCTTCATGCAAACTTTACATGATTTTCTTCTTTCCCGCTGGTGATCTCTCGCTCTCAACCTCACGCTCATGTAACTTGTGGAGCCCACACCTCACTCTCTAACTATGCTGGTTATTTTGCTGGGTGATAGAGTGAGGACGCAGACGTTCTTTTTGTTCACAACTCAAAATCAGTCTTAAAGTACACTATGTCATGGCTTGATTCCTCAGTTTTTCTGCACTTTGAATCTCTTCTCCTTTGTCCCCTCCTCCATAAATACTTCTGGTCTCCCTTTTTGCTCAGTGTTTTACCCTTCAGGTCGTATTTCTTCTGTTATGTGTATAACACATATGCCTTTGTAGCAAAGACTTTGGAATATGTGTGCAGGACTAATATGGAGATGATGATAAGTGCCTTATTGATTTCACCTACTGTGCCCACTCAGTCACATGGGAAGGGCTATGTTGCAGAGCGTAATAAGTGGCTCTGCTGCACATGCTGTAGGAAGCTTTCTCATTAGCTGTAGAACATTGCTGAAGTATGTGAACTACTGTGCCTATTATTTAGCTCACAAACTATTACAGTCAGTGAATGAATGCAGAAATGATATTGTTTTCACTGTCCTGTTCCCGGCTAAAGCATTTCTGTTGATGTTTTGAGTAGCAGTCTCTGGCTGTGGAGATGATTGGATTTGTGGCTTACGCAAAATTTTTTACTTTGAAAATAAACAGATGAGAATAAAAAGTACATAGCTAAGAAAACACTTAACACATTTCAAGCTGTATAGATAATGATGAATTATAACACTTCCTGAATGCTTCAGTCATTCCAGTCAATTTACAGGATGAGTTACAAACTCTGAAATTAAGTAGTAATTTTGTACAACCGAGTTCTTTCCACTCTATATCTCATTGTATTATACATGTGTACATAATGTAAAATGTAGGCAAATGAGAAAAATCTGTGTAACGACAGGAGGAACCCAAGTGGTGGAGTCATGGATCACAGAGTGAACTTAGAAGTGGAAACAATTGTTGCCCATTGGGGACAGCAATCTGTAGAAGAGGATGGCTCAACTTGAGGTTGCTGAGTCCCCATTCCTCTCCATTAGCTGGTACCTCCACCTTGACATCAATTCCAGCTTGAATCTATCTCTAGTCTTTTCTCTGATTTGAGGAGATCTAGGGTCAATGACAGTAGAATCTGCCTGTAAGTAAGATCTGAGTAAGTTGAATTAGTGAGTTGAGTAAGAATTGGGCTTTGTTGGTCAAGCAAATGTGCAATGACACCTTATAATTAATGCAACTGGTAACTTTGTTTTGTTTAAAAAATAACTGATTAAAATCTTTTCTCCCATGCATGGTTTTTCATTGTTTGGAAACAATGAAGTCTCTCTGAAATTCAAAGCCCTGTAGAAATTCCAAAATTTGAAGGATGACTCACTTCAAACATACTTTGTTTCCTAAGGAGATTAATTTGGAAGAAGAGCAATTCTAATTGAGAATTAGGGATAAATGTAGTGGTGAGGCACGTTGTTTTTCATTAGAAGAGGTTCATTTTCTGCCTTAATCAGCTCTCTCAAGGCAGCCTTAAAATGCAGCCTGCACAATGGCTATAGTGTAAACAGAAATCTTTAAACAGCTCTTACCTGCTCCGTGTGTACCAAAGAGCCTTTTCTGTATTCTGCAGATATTAGAAAATTTTAAAAACTATTTTTATTCTTATAGTGAACTGTAATAGCCTTGAAAGAGCCCATTGTAGCCTGCAGAGTTAGTAAGTGTTTACACACATTCTTTGCTATTGGTGATTTATTGTTGTTAAACTAAGATTAAATGTAAGCAGGCCGTGCAGGAGCTGAAAGGAAGGAAAAAAAAAAAAACAAGACAGAGGAATGAGGGAGGAGGAGGTCAGCGACAGTTTGCGGCAGCTTGCCTGTGCTGTCTCCCTGCGAGTGAGCAGGTCACTCTTTTTGAAGTAACCCACAGACCTGAGTTCTGAAATGGTGTTCTGAAGCTCAATCAGTAGTTCCTGTGCTCCACTAGAAAATACAGATAACACTTTGTTTGGGAAATTCTGGTAGGTAATAATTGCATTTTACCTATGTTGATTTTCATGTTAAGAAAAACTGGCAGGGGCATCTTTGCTGTGGTTCAGTAGTGTGGCTGAAGTCAAGACTTGGCTTCAGAGGCACAAAACCCCAAATACCACAGCCAAAACCTGTCCACATAAAGATATGCAAAAGGTATATTAAAACTATAGTGCCAGTGCAGCTTGCATGTTTTGTGTCAAGTCTATACACTGGGGTTGTCTATCAATGTATGGAAATATCCAGCCATCATTAGCTTGTTTTTCCTAAGGCTTGCATACAGCCAGTTTCAATTCTGCTGAAGAAGGGCAAAAAAGCAGGCATCCTCACTGCCCCAGGACCTGCACGGAGCTCTCGAATTAGCAACCTAGAATGAATTCAGAATTTGAAACTTTGATTAGACAGTGTGCTGTAGATAGGTGGTCACTGGCTTTTGTTAGCTGTTCTTCTGAAGCAAGTGGGACCAAATGCAAGCTTCTGTGTTGTTTGTGGAGATTCAGCTTTGGAGTTTTTCTGAGCTTGAGCATCCAAAGTGTGCTACTTGCAGCTCCTCCTTAAGTCCGCAGGATGCAGCTTTCAAGCTGGGCTGTTCTCACACAAACTGTGAAAATGCAGCATAGCCTCTCTTGAGGAAGTAAAAGGAAAATGTTGAGTTGGAGGTGGTGAGATGGCATTAGGATTGCCTCCTGCTGGATGGCCATAACTTGCCTGAGTTATTTTTAGTAGAATCTCAGAATTTAAATCTTATTTAGTCTCATGCAGTGACATTTTTATGTGTTTTTGATTGCAGTACAGTATATTCTCCTTTGTCGTCTTCCAATGTTGGGAATGGAGGAAATAAATAAGTGAAAGGAAGGGCTCCTTACTGGTGTAAGATTCTTTGGGCTAAGGAATTGTTTCTAAGCAGTAGTGGGGCAGAGCTATATGGCATATGTATACATAGCTCACAGAAAGGAAAGCTTTTGTAAATCACTGATCAACAGTTTGGATGAAGGACTGTAGCCTGGGCAGAGCACAAAGTGCAGGCAGTGCTGCTGCTGGAGCACATTGCACCTGATGGCTCCACCAACCTGAGGGTTCCAGGGGAGATTTGCCTCTTTATTCCAGCGAGCAGTGCAGAGATTTGGATAGAAAATTGTATCATTGGCAGGGGAGTAATGACATTCTGTCACTGATGGTACTGTTGTGTCAGGCATAATACACAGGCAGCATCCTAGTTATCCAAAAGAACCTGACAAAATTAAAAGTGAGAGCCATCAAGTATTTACTAAGTTTAAAGAGCATACTAGGCTGCTGCAGTTACCGAAGATATTTGAAGAAAATACTTTTAATGAATTGAGCCTAATTACCTAACTTTAAAGGAAGAAGATGTCTATTAATGATTGTGGATTTCCAATGATCATATTGGACTGAAGATATATTGTCCTGTTAGTTATGCTCAGCACAGGCTTTTATTTCAGGCTAGTCACTGTGCTCAGAAGGGATGAGACCAAATGGAAATGAGTGGGAGACTGTAGGGTCTGGGCAGTGGTATCACTTGGCTAATCTTAAGCTCTTCTCCTCATGCATTAAGCATTTGCATGTGTCCCATTGTAACTTCTTTATGCCTTTGATCTCCTCCTTTTTTTTCTTCTCATGGGAGAATTTGTGTTTTATTTTGGTGGATGTTTTTCAAGAATATACATATTGCAGGGGATAAATGGGAAAAATAGTGCATTTAGTGGGAGATAAAAGATGGTTCTCAGCTTCTGCAGGAATTCTTTTTCAGCCACAGATGACATATGATAACCGTATCACTCACTAGCAGGTGCTTAGGTATTCTGCTGAAGAAGATGTAAGAATGGGAAAAAAATAACAGAGGGCAGTAGAATTACAGGCAGAAAGCTGCATGTTACCTTTTCAGATCTCCCTATGCTGCCCATTAAAACTTTGCTTTAATTTTCTTTTGCCTATGCCATGTATTATTTCTCGCAATGGAAAATGCTGAGTCTACCTAAAGCTGATTTTCTCTGGAAGTTGTTGAAAAAGTGCAATATGTGTTTCTGTGAGTAAAGTTAAGATATACTTTATATGTGTTCTGAATTGTTTACGTTGAATACATTTCATGATTTCTATGAAATTCACCAAAGCTTTGACCATATTGAAAAGCTGGTTTGAGAGCTTGCAGTATGTTTTGTTGTATGAAGCAGTTCTATTCCCACTGTCTCTATGATCTTGTAATATGATATTTCTTCTTGGTCTCTTCCTCCCCAAACTGAAGTCCCAACCATTTTAAGTCTGTCCTTATAATTCAGCAGCTGCCTCCTCTCTTCCTTATTATCCCTGTACTGTGCCTTCTGCAACAACTGTACCTTCTGTTCTGTGTTGTGGGGATCTAACCTACACACAGCCCTTGAAGCATGGGCACGCTGAGGTGGAGGCAGCCAGGTCTGGGTGGTGCAAAGATGGCAGCAGGAGGCATTGTTAAATGAAGCAATTGGGGCTCTTTGGTGCACAGGGGAAGAAGTGGTGTGAAGGAGACAGCCTGGAGAGAAGGAAGGAAGAAAAGAGTAATCTGAGAGGATATGTACTGAGATTTGAGAATGAAAATGCTAGAGACGAGTGATTTGCATGCTGTTGTTTTCCATCACTTGGTGTTCTTATCCTCTGTGCCTTAATTTTTCAGGGTTTCCCAAAACCAAGTAGGACAGCATTTTACCTTTGTGCTCACCGACATTGAAAGTAAGCAAAGGTTTGGATTTTGCCGTTTGACGTCAGGAGGCAAAGTCTGCCTCTGTATTCTGAGGTAAGTTGCATATGAAAAATTGAGCAGAGAAGTGAATATAGAAAAAATACATGATCTCCTGAAATGTGTTAATATTTTGTTATCAACAATTATTAGCAATAAATATTTACTGTTGTCAGTACACTGTTTCTGTACAATGGTGCTACCATTGATTTCAGATGAAAAATGGTCCCTCTCGTATGATGCTTTCAATTTGGATGACATGGGAACTAAAGACTGAAGCTTTTTCAGGCTTTGAGCATTACATGGATATTTTTGATTTCTAATGGAATCTTTGACAAGTATCCAGTCAATTTAATGATGAAATGCACTATTCTTCTTCTACTTGGAAACATGATATTCAGGCGTATCTTCCAACTTTCTCATATGAGAAACTCCAGGGTGAGATTAATCATCAGTGTACAGCATGCCACTGTGGTGACTGTGGTGCAAAACCAACAATGAAGATGAAAAGATTGACCTCAGTTAAATACTTTTTTTTTTTCTTTCTGGTAATTCTTTATTCTCCTGTAAAATAATGGGTTTAGTGAAGGGGGAAAAGAAAAAGTTTAGCTAAAGCCTTTTTGTATTGTTTATTATTATAAAGCAAAATTGCAGCATATAATGCCTATGGTGGAAATGAGGGGATCTTGTTTGGAACCCTGCTGATAGCCAGAGTTTTAAACAGGTTCCAATCTATTGTTGAGAGCTTCTGCAGTGAAGTTTTGGGGTAAATGGGAAAAAAAAAATCTTTTGGAAATTAGTTGACTCTCTGTGATCCCAACAATACTTCTGTAATAATACTGCATAAAGATTTAGTTCAGGATGTTGGAGGATATAATACTTAACCCTTTTTGCTTGTGATATCTTTTGTTGATATGTCTTGTTAAGGACCATGCAGAATGCATGCATATACTTTTACCTCTTTTTTTCTGAGTTAAATTTCTTTTCCTTCATCAAGGTAGAAACAAAATTTTTTATTCTTTCTCCTGACATTGCCTGACTAGCTTCTAATGCTGCAGTAACAAATGTTCAATCAATAACACATACTCAAGTATGCATGTTTAAATACTGCCTATGGTACTGCAAAGCAAAAGATGCACATTCTCAGCTGGTGTAAACTAAGGTATTTCTATTAACACTTCCACGGAGGCATCCATTAGTTAAAGATTAGCCAACAGTCTGTTACTTGACAGGAGTAACTAGGAAAATGGAAAGTAGCAAGCTATAATTTTTCACCAATCGATAATCAAAACATTGCCTTTATAGCTTTTATTGTGACAATTTCAAATTTATGATGCCTCACCAAATGCATAACAGCATTAGCTTCATGGAATTATACTTCTAGGTTGGTAGTCCTTTTTTCTCTAGTTTTATGTGCTAATTTGAAATAGTGTTTTGCTTGGATAGAAACAATGCATCAGTGTTTTCATTAAAGTGTTATCATATCTGCTCTGAATCTAAGATTCATTAGGAATGACCAAATGAAAGAAGACCCAGTAGCAGATTTCTGTAGGCATTTATTGTCTCTCCCTTTTTCGTATTTGTTTATCTTAAACTAACCAGTTTGTCTTAAACTGATAATGAAGACTTACTGTCTTCATGTATAAAGATTTAATATGCATGTGCTCATCTGCTTTCTTTTCTTCCATATTTCAAAATATCATCAATGTACCTTCACTATGTATATACACAGAATGACACTGCTGTATGAATAGTTCAAACTACATACTGTCTGTCACAGATATATAATCACTAGTTAAGAAATATTTTATAAACACACAAACGTGGGCATGCAGAAATGCCATGACTAACACATCTACGTATGCACGTACTTGGGTATCTCCAATAAGAAGAGGACTACATTCAGACTGCTGACTGAGACTTAATAGACTAGAGACAGTCAAGTATAAGAGACTTAATGGAACAAAATATAGTCTATAACTAAAATCTAAGTAAAAATATCTGAAAGGAAGAGCAGGAACAAGGCAATTGCAGTGATGAGAGATATTCTATAAAAATTTGGGTAGGCTAATGAGTAGAGAACAGAACACAGCTTGTCTCTTGTGAATATCTTTTGTGGGTGGTATCAGTTCATGGGCTAACCTTCGCCAGTCTGGCAAAGTATTGGGTTTTGAACTGAAAAGTGAAAAAAAAAAAAAGGCTATTTGTCCTTAAATTTTACGCAACCATTGTACAGCTGCTTATGAGATTAGATCTTGTAGCCTATCTCTCTATAATTCATTCTTTTCTTTCATTCTTATCTGAAATGCTAATTAAAGGAAATCATCTTAGAATTTTCAACCACGTACTGCTATGTTTAACTGGAGAATTTAAAGCAGGAAATACACTCAGGTCAGGTTGTACATACAAAAATCCTCTAGATTTTTCACAGTTTTGTACATTTTACGTACACACACTGTGAACAGAATTCTCTCTGAGGTCAGAATGTTTTGTTTGAATTCTCTGTATGCGCTAATACAGTGAAATAACTGCACCCAGTGTGGCAATCCAGGCACTTTCAGCTGAAGAAATTACTCGTTTTACAGTGTGGTCTAAAATGATCATTCAGAGTTTGACCGCATTTGCCAAATTCATTGTGCAAATGAGTGCAGATTCATAGTAAGATGAGAGAACAGACTTGGATTGTTCTCCAGAAATTGAGTGATTCTTTTGCAATTCTTTTTGCTTGTTTGTTTTTCTCTATTTTTAAATGACGAGGCTACTTTGTGTGAAGCTCTGAGTGTGAGTCCTGCTGTGTCACTTCCTTTTCCACAAACCATTGAGCTCATGTAGCCCCTAAGAACCTGAGTACCACAGCAGGAGTATTGCAGCATAGTTTTGTTCTCATATAGTATACTGGATCTTTTCTTCTAGTTCGGTTTTCTATATGTTAATTTAAATAACAATTTTGGTGGCTCAGGATTGAAGTGGTACAATAGAAATGTTAATGTTCACTTTTGAATGGTAGGTGGAGACTTAATTCTTTTGGTCATTGTTTCTCTATATCTGCTGCTCATAGTAGGAATAATGCTTTGAGTTTACATTAAACTGTTTTTGAATTACCTGAATGGTTCTAATATAAAATTTGAAAAATTTGACTGAACTTTGTTTTAAGTCCTGAAACTGTTGGTGGAATGTGAGGTTGACCTTATGTATCCAGAGTAATGCAAAATGCATCATTAAAATTTTCAGTCTTAGATTTCATTAATTTTACGACTGTAAAATTGTCACCTTCGTTTCCAAATGAAATGCTATAATAAGGAAGACAGGTTTATGTGGTAAGTCTTTGTAGTTCTTCAGTTCAGGCCATGCTTGAAGCTTTCTCTCTTCCTTTAGGCAAATCCCTTAGAAGCAGAATGTTTCAATTTTACACATTTTGTGTCAATTTTCCAGACAGAAAAGTAGCCCCTAGACATTAGACATTTAGCTACGGAAAGGCAGTTTCCTTAGTTTTATTTGATTACTAGAAGTTAGATTCCTGCTGATAGTTCAGGACTGTTAGTGGTTACCTGACTATTTGACAGAAAACATTTCCTTTCCTTTATTTAACCTTTGACTCATGAATGTAAAAGTTTTATCAGAGCTATAGCAGAAGCACAAGTGAGGTGGAAGTCTACTTACCGCAACAAGGGTTATGCACCACTTTGAATAAAGTCTGAGCTCCTGCCTTGTGGCTCATTTGGATTAAAAGAGAATGCTAAGTATGTTTCTAATTAACCATGAAATATCTCGTGCTTGTGTTTTCATGACAGGCAGTGGCTGTGTTCTTAAAGACCACTGTATTCTCAAACAGGAAATACCTATCTTTTAAAACAGTCCTGTATATGTTTTGATACTCTTCTTCATTGTGTGAACAACCTTTTGTTGTTGGCAACTTTATAGGAACAGGAGGTGGTTGTGTATTTGTCTTGCATGTTTGTTTCTCTAAGAAGCATTGCTTGTATGTAGCATGCTGTCTGCTAGGGCAATGCATACGATTAAAGAAAAATGAGTAACCAATGATAGTCTCATTATTTAAAAACATGCATTCTTTTTATTTGAAGATGACAGATCTCGATGGTCTTCACTTTCACACTGTAGATATTTAGATTGCCTTAATTTTCCAGATTTTAGAAGCATCTTGAGGTTATATTAACCTTGTGTCTGTGGGGCTTAAAGGTTTAAAGCAATTCCTTAACCGGTTTCTCAGCTCAGATGGAAGCTGGTATTTTTAAACTATGTGCAGTCTGTTTATAAAACATACTTATTTGTGATTTTGTTGCATGTACACATAGATGTGTGTCATCAACCTCATCTTACGAAGGGAGCAAGTTCATGTAAGAGCACTCTGGTCAGCATGCCTTATCATGTGAAAGAAAAATCTTCCCTGGCTTTGTGCTCAGGTTCATTAATTTCAGATAATGAATTTGGCCTCATATATATATTCAAAAATTGGATTAAATTTTAGTTTTCACAATAAAGGGAGAGCTGAGATCATAGATATGACAGAAATATTGTCAATATTTTATTGAAATAGGAACAGTTATAGCATGCTGCTCGTATACGTTCATTATGAAAAACGAATGATCAGATAAGATTTTAAGAGGTATTCAACAGTGAAAAGTAATGTGCTTGACTGATGCAGCCTGCTACTGCTGAGGTGATGGCAAAACACTGAAAGGGCTTTAAATGATCTAAACTAATCCTGTGTCCAGGATTATAAAAGAATTTTGCAGTTTGCACCTTGTAGATGGACTTGGATGTGATGGCTGAGCTGTGCTCTGACCTCTGCTGCAGCTGGAGGCTGGCAGAGCTGTTTGGTGGCTGGAAGTTGTGCACAGCAGTTTTGTTCTCCTGTCTAGGATGAGGAAAATGTGATTTCAGAAGATCATAGGACAGGAGTTCCAAATGGAATAAAACTCCAAGATCAGTAGGTATAGGAGCTACTGCAAGGAGTATTTTACGAGGGTGTGCAGTATTCAGGCCCTGGAGCAGTGAGTGGCTGCATGGAGGTGCAATTGTGTACGTTTTTTCTTTGCCCTAAGAGCTGCAATCTATTTCTAAAGCCTTACCAGCTTCTTACAGAGAACTGAGCTATTGCATAGGAAACATAACCCCTTGCTCTGCTCACTGGACTAAAGTAGCCTTGGCTTCTGAACCAATCAAGATTTTCCCCAGTGGCTTCCACTTTCCTGTTAGGGAAAGCATAAAATGTAATAAAAGTATTTCACTCTTTTTATCCTGTCCCCATCAAAATACGAACAACTAATATTAATCATACTTTTCATTTGAGTAATGCCATTTTTATTTCTGATAAAATTCTAAAAAAGAAACAAGAGAAGGTATGTAATTTGTAATTAAGGAGTAACTTATACTTGTAATATGCGGTTTACCAGACATTACATAGACATTACCTCTGTATTATGAGCTTAAATAGCACAAAAAACTCTAATGATGTCAAAACTTAAGGTAATTATTAGTAAATAGATGACTGATTAAAAAAAAAAAAAGGAAATAATAACACAGTGTTTGAGCTTTTCTTCTCATACCCTTCACTTATATCACATTTATCCTAGATTCTGTTTAACTGGTTGAGGATATTGCACAAATATGGGTTGCAGACGTATGTTAAGAGCCTTTGAAATATTTGTGTTGATGTGCTTACAGTATCAGTAAATGCTCAGCTCTTTTTGGAAATTGCTTCTGTGTAATAGAAATGACTTTAGAGAGAGACCAGTATTTTTGTATATATGACATCTATGCTGTTCTATAGCAGTGCACAACTTGTCGGATATGGAGTACTGGCTCTGCCCAGGTAGAAGGTTTTCAGCCTTCAGGAAAGCAACTGCTGTGGCAGTCTGCCCAGGCACTGCAGAGTATAGAATATCAAAATGGCAAGTAAAATTGCCAACACAACTACTGAAAGCTTTAACAGTGAAAGGCAACGGGAATGTGATTTAAAGCTGTTTGACAGTGCTTAAAGTGACTTCTTGGGTGCTTTTAGAATAGTGAGAAGCAAAAATATTATAAGCTAATCTACGTGTACATGAGACTTCAAGGTTTCTACCTTACTGAGTAAAGTGCGTTGGTATACATAATGGCTCTGAAGTACTGAGATGTCAGCTTTATAATAAATAAAGCACAACCAAAGTCTTACAAATTAGGTATGTTTAGTAGATACAGCGTAAAGAAACAGAGCTTTGGTACTGACCCATCAGTGATTGACTATCAAACTGAAATTTGCAGGGAACAGTTTCATAAGGATTTTATTTATATGTAGGAATATAAAAATGGTGCTTTTTTAGTATGGTAGTATTTCATAAACACTGGAAATCTCATTCAATTTTCTTTTTTTCCTCTCCTCTTTTAGTTACCTACCCTGGTTTGAAGTATACTATAAGCTCTTAAATACCCTGGCAGATTATTTGGCTAAAGAGCAGGTAATTTTACATTTTACATATTCTGTTTCTTTGTCTGAAAGATTTTGCAAGAGTAATAGTGACCAAATTATGGTCACTATTTCAAGTGCTACAAAGTGATTCTACACTCTTTAATTTTTATTTTTTAGTAAAATTTAGAAGAAAGTAAATAAACTTGTTCTACTGGAATTCAATCAATTAAATGTAGGGCCACCACTGTCACGTGAATATCACATTAATCTTAGAAAGCTGCTGAGAATCTACCTTTCTGAAGTGTCAGTATAAACAAGTCCTGGGTGAAGTGTGAGCAAAGTGTTACATCACTGGAGAACTCTATGATGCATTGATTGTAAACTGTAGCTTTCTGGAACTATCTGATTATCAGTTACAAACACTTTTTTTTCAGAACTGCGTAAAATATGATGTACTGTTTCACCCTTCACATTAGCTAAAAACTACCTCTCGTAATTCTGTCATCTCAACTAGCAAGACAAAATTGCTTGCAACATTTGGTGAGGAATCATGATAGTTTAGTTTGCATATTCATGAGCAATTAGACGTATTCCAGGATTATACAGGGAAGGAAATACTGGCATCTGTCTTTATGGAGAACATTGAAACCATATCTTTCTACTTTAACTATATTAGACTTCTAGACAGAAATTTAGAATAGGCATCATATGGTGGATGGTCATATGCTGTAGACGGGAAAAGCTGATGTTTCAAGAATATGTAAACTATAGTTGCAGTTATTATGCACTATAGTAAGTGGACTGTATGTTGATACATCATGTAATAAATAAAAGTGGTAGGAAAGTTAGGTATTGGGTTAGTTAAACATATTCTACATTTGTAGTCTCATCACTGGTATTGTGGATCTTTGCACTGAGTTTGTATTTGCTCTTATTTCACTGTAGCAGTAACATTATTGTTGAGGTTATATTTGACCATAATAAGAATAGGAAGGTAGGGATCATTTTTTCTTCTGCTTACTGTTCAGTGGTTTTGGCATTGTAAAATCACTTTAAGGTGCCAGATTAAGCTTGTGTAATGAGGAGTCTGTTTTGATGATCAGAAAGTTTTAACAGTGTATGGAAGTACGTACTTTGTTGTACTGCCTCATGCCATACATGTTTCTAAGGAAGCTGTTAGGGGACATTGCTGTCTCCCTTTCCCAGGCATTGTGTGACCAAGAGCGTACAATTCAAACTTAGCTGTGTATTTAACAAAGCTTTCAGTGAGTGAGTATCATGGCTAACTCTTTTAGGATGATACCCAAGATGCACATTCTAAATAGTCATTTTTATGCAATTTTCAGTTGCAAATAATGTAATTGATTTATAGAGTATATGGGGAAAATGTAAGAAATTTTCTTACATAAATAAAGTTGTCCTGACTTTAATACTTTGTATTTAAATACTTCATGGCAAATTGCAATTGTCTTTCTTACTAAATGTATACATATATATAAATTGTTTGATATGTAGTACATTGTAATAATTTGTTTTTACGTAATGATTAATTGCTTTTTAATAATATTCCCTATAGGAAAATGACTCAAATGATTTGTTAAAGTCATTGTATAGCCATCCTGTGCCAAAGGCAAATGCTTTAGTCAGTTTAAGTGTGGTAAGTATTCTTACTTCTATTGCCTAATACAAAAAGCTAATTATGGTTAAAACAAACCTTTCGTAAACAGTAAACTTATATTGCTTTCCATCATTAACTGGCTTGGATAATCTTTTTCTTCTTTCCCTTCTTTTTGGGCAGAATCATTTGTCTCTCTCTGGAGATCTTCTCTAAGTCAGTAGAAAGAAACAGAAATTGAATTTCTGCTCTATGAATGAAAAAGTAAACTATAGTGGGATCTAGCATTGCTAGAACTACTCTTTTTGTGATTCTATCTGTATCTTGTAGATAATTTTGGTTTCTCCAACTGTGAATCAACGTATCCTGACTGTTTTGTTGCTTCTTGTGTCAGAGTAGGTAGGCTTATAGGACTGTGGAAACTAAAGAATCAAGTTTGTGTAAGCTTTCTCATCTTCCTACTCCTATCCTGATTTGCTTGATCATGTGAAAATGCTTTACGAAGGATGATGGGAAAAGTGTACGGCATTACATAGAAGTTATAGCACAGATAGAGATGAAAGGATGTGTGCGTGCCACTATGCTTGGTGCACTGGCACTTTGGGATGTGGCACTGGATACTCTAAGTATGGCAAGTGGGTTTTGCCATAGAAACGTAAAAGTGAGCCTGTTGCTGTTACAGTTCCCGATGATGTTAACAGGAAAAGCATAGGAACATATGTTTGTACATCTGTAGAGACCATATCAGATGTAAAGCCATTTTTCATGTCCATAGCTTATGTAGAAGTGTGTGCAAATAACATCTTAGTTGGATCATCAGTTTACAAGGCACAGAAAGAAGTGGTAGAAAATCTTCCCTTACGTACTGCAGGTTCACTAGATTATTTAGCTTGACCTTGCATGTGATGTTTCCTGTTACTTGTAACCCATTTATTTTGGAATTGAGCCCTGTACTTCAAGTAAAGTGAGTGTGGATTCTAAAAAACCATCTGGCCCTCTTTGGAAGGCATACAAAAATAGAGTGGCTACCACTGCCCCATAGTTACTTATTCTTGCTCCTTAAAATAATGCTGCCTTCATTTTGGCATTTTTTTTTTTTTTTAGAGTCTATAGAGCTCTAATATTTTTATCCTTTAAACAATACTAATCCACCACATTCGGAAGGCTTTCCAGTCTTGCATGGTGTTTTTCATCAGAATGTATTGCTATTTTTGAGGTTTCCTTTTTTTTTCTCCTGTTGCTTTGCTGTATGTGTATATATATGTGTATTTGTTTATTTTCTGCTGTCATTATAATGTATGTTATTTTTCAGTAAGTAACATAAATTATTATTTTAGAATGACATCATATTATATACTATCAACCTATAGTAGTACCCTTTTGTATATGCAATAATATTTTTCCATTGCTAACTGCAGTGTTATAACCAATTCTAATTTGGCAACCCTAAAGCACTTTGTAACGTCCTTTAAAAATTCTCCTGTGTTTCAGTAGGGCATAAATTTTTAAGATTTTTTTTTTCCTTTTGTTTCCTGGAAAGCATTGCTGTCTATTGCTGTCAGTGCTGTGTTTCATCTTGTATGGAGCTTTTCTATCTTAAAATGAATGTTGTGGTGAACTTTGGAGTGGAGGATACAACCAGCAACACTGGGATGACAAATTGCTTGCAATTAAGTTGATGCTTGCTGGTTTTATTTCAATATTAGTTGACGTTTGAATTTATTTTTTCTCAGCTGTCTCTTGTTCCCAGTAGTTTGTTTCATGAAAGAGTTTTGTTATCTTTTTAGCTGAACAATGATTATCCAAATGCAGGCTGCTTGCCAAATGCTTGGCTGCAGGCACAGTTGAGCAAGTACTGTGGGTTCAGGCAGGGAAGAGTAGGTTGCCTTGAATCAGGATGTGTTTTGGATCTTCAGGCATCTATTTTCATAACTCAGTTCTGCAGGGAGTAGGGAAATGTTTATGGCCACTTTCAACTCGAACTTTGTATGTCAAGCTTTTTATATTGGTGTCTCTTTCTGGCTTCTTGTGTATTGTAAATAGGCTTGAGTGGAGCAGTCAGTGGTCATAGATTTAAAAAAGAAGCTACAGTCTAAAAAATAATTGTAGGAATAACAGCATGAAATTGCCTTTCATTGTGCCAGGATGAGTCTAGTTCAAATTTCATGATGCAGGATTTAAGAGACTCATCTCCCCATTTACTCAGATAAGCAGAGTTAGGCTCTTAGACATTGAACTGGGGTTTAAATGGCAGACCATAGTGGTACTTACAATTACATGTATATAATAATGCATAAAATATGCCAGTATCCTGATGCATGTTTTTTCTCAGTAATCCTTGGTAAGTAGGACACCAAAATGCCTTGATCCAATTAGGGACCATGTTCTTCTCTTGCACCTTTGTCTCGTATGAGCAATCATTGGTTCTGCAAAACCTAAGCTTTCTATCACTTCCATTTTACCCACGGAGGGCCAACAAAAGTGCTTTTTCTTTTGTTGGAAAAGTTAGCTAGGTCAAGACTGAATTCAGATAGGAATCAAGCATACAAAATAAAGCATATTTTTGGAACGTATTTTAAACATGGGAAGCATTGGAGTCATTTTTGCTCTACTGGTTGAAAAGCTAAAAAATCAATTCAATCTTTCTCTCATATTGCATAAGAACCAAGAGATGATTTTTGCAAGTAAGCAAGTTTTGAAAAAACAGCCTTGCCTTGTATCGGTGAGTTTAAAAGGCTCTATCTAAAACCTATTGTAATTGAAGTAGTAATTACTTGCTATAGGATATATCTTCTGATTTCAGGCTTATTTATACTTATCGTTTTGGAAATCCTGCTATTGTCTGCAGCCTAAAAGAGCAATATTAACCTACCTATTCTGTTTAAACCAATCTAATTTCAGAGCATAACCAAAATCAAACTCTTCAACTTAACAGAACTTATATTTTCTAGTTTTCCTTTTTTACAGAATACTTTATACAGGACAGCAACTATTATTTTAGTATGTCTTCCAAGGTCATATACATTTTCCTAAGGGAGTTCTCAAAGATGTGCAAGGACTCCATACTATGTTATTTTTGCTGCTTTGCAGTTCTTAATGGCTGCAGTAAGGTGTCTTTGCTTCTCATAGTTCTAACTTCCTTTTCTGCTCAGTGAGTGAAATATTACTACTTTTAAAGTTATGAATTATTACTATACCAGGTTATTAAATTCATTAACCAGAAAATCTGTTGCTAATTTTTCTGCAACCTTATTACATATAGAAGACAATTTTCTCATCATACTCTTTAAGAATGCATTGAATTAATCTAAGCGTTTTTGTATTTCTGACTAAAGACTTTTTTTTAGTTGATGCAAAACAATATCCGGAAAAATGTATTGTGCAAATTCAACAATGTCTTTTTTTTTAACCAGTGATGGTTTTTGTTTTTTTGTTTTTTATTTTTAAACTACTGCCAAATGACCTAATATGTGGAAAATATTTTCTATTAAATGTATTGAGCTGGTTTAATAAGAGCTTCCTACACTGAGTATATAGTATTAATACCTTGCAGACTTCCTTCTTGTGTTGCATCTTTTTCAAGTTTGACTTAAAAACTCTTTTTGTGTTGCTAATAATTATAAAATGAAGTATACAGTATAAAAACTGATATCTTAAGAAAAATAAAATTTAAAAAAAGCATTAAAAGTAGCAAAAGCTAAGAATTCAATAGTTATCACATTTATTTAATATATATTTCATGGTTTTTTGTCCTTCAAGATTTAGACTAATTATGCAAAAATATTTTAAATTTACTGTGTTGAATCAGAATTTGACTACTAAAAGCAGAATAATTTAAACTACATCTGTTTTCAGTTTAGTGCAATTTATATTTACATTCTAAATGGCCTCAAACATAAGATTATAAAATTGTGAATGTTTTTCATAAATGATTGTGGAACATCAAGCTGTCAGACCTTGGATTTCTGTTAGCACATTTTTGATTCAGAGATGTTTGGAAAGAGATGAGGCTGTATATTAAGTAATATTTCTGTTCTCATTAATTTTCTTTTCCTTACTCATTCTAAATTTACATTTTGTCCTATAACATTTATTTTTGTGCTTGAAATTTTAAAATCAATGCTGAAGCCAATGAGCGCTACTCTGACATGAGGCAACATTTAAAACTGGCCTAATTTCATTTTAACTGCGGTACAGTGTTTTGTTCACTTGATCTGTGTGCTGTGCTAAGCCAGAAATTGTGATTTCATGATGTGATCTGCTTAGTTCTTTGTCTGGTAATGGTAAGAATGCTATTGGAAACGTGGCTATTTGCTTGAACAAAGATGGGGCTGGAAATCCTAAATGTTGGATATTTTAATAATAATTTTAGTTGCCTTGTACATAAATTGTTAATTATTTTTTCCCATTGATTAGCACTCGTATTTCATTACTCCTGATATAACTGGATTGCCATCAATCCCTGAAAGTGTAAGTATGCAGTTTCTTTTTAAGAAATTTGGAAGTATAAACCTCATTCTGTGAGTAGGGCTGCACTCTGCTTTTATCAATACATGTTTTTTTTTCCTGTGACTGTTTTTAGAATATGATTGATGTCTATTATTATAACCTTTAGCTAGTAAAGTTACTGTTGCATGCATTGTTAGAACATTATGCAGGGCATTTCTGAGCACTGCTGTCTGCCTTTTGTTCATAATTACTCTGTTTGTTTGCATTTGTGGGGTTTATATATGCAAAATGTATTCTACTTACAGAGCTAGTATTGTTTGAATACCTGCCCTTTAAACACTGCTTCCCTGTGCTGCAAATTTAGCTATCAAGATAGGCAGTTAATTTTTGTGTAAGAAGCCATTTTTTCAGGCTTTCTGAAAAAGTACTATATCTGCTCACATTTAGATGGTAACCATGCACCAGAAACAATTATTGCTATTTTTTAATGAATGCTTTCATTCTGTAGAAGCTAAGTCCTTGATAGTGCTGCAGTGCATATACAAAATGTCAGATCATGTCCTCTACGAAGTGTTTAGTTAGAAGCTATTTAATTGGTTGTTATCTAACTTTCTGCTTTCCTGTTCTGCATTAAACCTGGATTCGAACAATGGTTTATAAGTTTGCATTTTTACACTTTCACATGACTATTTTCTTTTGATAGTTCAACATTTTGGTAGCTGTGGTGGGCTGACCGCAGTACAAGCACACCATTCCTGGGGTGCAGGGAAGGGTGGAGGGGAAGGCGATGGGGCCATGCAAGAGAAACCCAAAAGCTGGAAGGAGTGGGAGACTGTTCCTAGGAAAGCTGCAGCCCCGTCCTGAGCTGGGGGCAGGGGACCCAGGGGAGATGCTGGGGCCTTGGGGTGACTCAGAAATCTGCACAGAGTTGATGGATTGAGATGAGAGGGCCCATAGCAGGGGTGGCTCTTTGGTCACGACAGAGATAAGTTTTTAAATGTTCATTTTCATCTGTTTCACCCCATAGATTGAATTCCCGTGTTTGTAAGAAATTTCCAGTTCTAACTTATTATTTGGGCTCCTACTGAAGCATAGCTTTGGGGGTTAGGCAGGTATTTAGTAAATTAATCTTGAAGAAAATAAGGGGAGGGTTTTTTTGTTTGTTTGTTTTGTTTTTTGTTTTTGTTTTTTACTCTGTTTCTGAAATTCCCGCCCTTCCAGTGTGATTAAAATGGCGGACGGTAAACATGCAGGAGTTAAGAGGTGAGACAGTTATAGTATATCAGTGATTCAGATTCCTTGTTCTTTGCTTTAAGTCTCACAAAGTTAGGAGCAATATCTTTTCAGCTCAGATGCAGACATTTCTCTTTGGGAGACAGTCACAGTTGTTGTTCTGTACAAGATGGCGAACTTTTTTACCACAGCGTTTGTGGTACAGAATCAGCATGTCATTATCAACTAAAATGTAAAGGCTGTTCTATAAAAGTGGGACTCAAATTGCTATTGCACATCAGCCTCTGACAACTCGTTAAAGGGAATGCTTGAAGGACCAGAGTTTTTCTAGAAGTTGCATTGGTGGCCTTAAAGCTCTCTGTTTAGCTTCCAAATATCTATGCAGCATGGACCAAGAGTAACTCCATGCTCCGTGGCATTGAATTAATAATGCATTTGTGAATTTACATAAAACTGTTTAATTCATTGGATCTTCTGTTTTTTATTTTCAAAATTTCTAATTTAATATTGAAACGTATCCAAAAAGGAGGTCATCCTTCTGGTCACCATCCAGACTTTCCCTCAGGTTAGGTTCCCCCAGGTTATGGCCTGAAAGGACCTGGAGCAGCAGCTGCTTGGCAGTGGCTCTGGGTCACAGAGGGTGGCAGCCATGTCCCAGCTCTGTGCCTCAGGAGCTCGTGCTGCCCTCAGACCTTCACCCCTTCGTCACGTCCTCAGTGTATCTCTGGGGTAAAAGCCCTTGCTGTAGATGCTGACCCCACATCTAGTATAGGCTGAGTTTCCCTGCTCAGGCTCCTGTCGTTGGGTTGCTATATGCCGCTGGTGGGCTCCTGCACTGGCATTTGGGGGTATGCTGTTCCTGAAAGGTCAGTGGAGGTTCTGGTTGCAGGTGTGATAATGGATGTGTGAAGTTTAAAAAATAAAAAAAAATAAAAAAATAAAAAGCAAAACCAAAAATCAGGTACATGCTTTATGTGTTCTGAGGCAAATATATTTTTGTACATATTCTCCAACAGTTAAGAAAATTTGCTATTTTTCTAGGCATTTTTGCTGATGGCAGTTCTGGCAAATTCAGAACCTGCATTTTTCTGTCACTGTGCCTCACAGAAATACTGGGAAGTTCAGCCTCAGCCAGGACACAGAGATCCATCCACCTGTAACACACCTTTTAATTTTTTCTTTTTTTTTCCTGTTCCCCCCACTTCTGTATTACCTGACCTATGAATAAGAGGTGCTGGTTTTTCTCCCCAACAAGCTGATTTGGTACACTTGAAGTAGAATAAAATGTGCTCAGTTTGGGAGAGCCTGGCAAAACATTTTAGTTTTATTGTCATAATTATGGCAGCACAGTTATTGTGGACCTAGGGGATCTGTTCTTGGGTTGGAAGTTAAATTTGATAGCATGCATTGTTATTGATACACAAATTAATTAGTTTTTCAGATTTGGAAAGTAGGCAAATCTGAATTCAGAAGCACAATCAAATAAGCAAACTAATATTGACTTGCACCCAATCTAGATCATCAGTAGCTTTAAAACTCAGTTGATTATTTTTAGAGCATACACATTTCAGTGCTGACAGATTTCCTTAATATTTTTTTTCACCTACTAATTGGTCAAAGTTTTGAATATACACTGTATTAGCTACCACTATCCTTATATTGTTAACATCTTATTTATTTAAACAGAGAAACCTCACTGAGTATTTTGTTGCTGTGGATGTGAACAACATGCTGCAACTTTATGCCAGTATGTTACATGAGAGAAGAATCATTATTACCTCGAGCAAACTAAGCACTGTAAGTACTTCACACATCTCCTTTTCAGTAGAATATATTGAACGTTTCGCAAAATGACCTACAGACCTTTGTGGCTTTAGATATGTTCCATGTGTACTTATAAGACAATATCTACATACTTTTCTGATATATGGTTTTAGTCTGGCTCTTGAAGTACAAAAGTCTGATTTATATAAGACCTACCCAGATACATTAAGTCGGGTTAATTATTTTCCTTATCAGTAGATGAGAGTTCTTTAACTCTCCTGAGTTCATTTCTGTGCCTTCTAGCCTAAAAAGAATTCTTAAGGGCTATTATAAGATCTTTATTATTCACTTGTGGCTTATTCCATTGGAGCTACTTGAAAGAAATCAAGAGGCCATAATAATAGCTGCTATCCTAACCCGGTAATAGGTAGATTCATCTTTCTTAGTGTGGCTTGAGAGTGCATACTGTAATAGTTGTGATTTGGAGCAGCTCTTCAGACTTATAATAGCATACAACTCAAAATAGCATTTTATTATTATTAAAGGTTTTAGGCACTGCCACATTAAAATATTTTTTCTTTTTTTTTCCTTTTACCTGCTTAGACTGCTTAATGAAAGAATGTTGCATTTTGAAACTATATGTAAATATTCAGGTGTTAATTTTGTTTTAATATTCACCAAATCTTATGAGGTTTTAAAATCCCCTGTATTTTGAATATACCTAAGATTATTTTTGCATTACTATGAGACTGTCACTTTATAACCTACTTTTGTTGTACATTTTATTTGCTACACACAATCTTTGGTTTGTTAAGCTCAGTCTTAAAAAAAAAAAAAAAAATCTTGGTTTATATTTTTCAGAAATACCTCATGAAACGTATTTTGCAGTTTCTGTGGTGAAAAATTAATGTTATATTTTTAAACAGTGCTAATTCTACTGCCCAATAGACAAACAATCTTTTTCAACACATAGGCACAAATTTGTGTATAATATTAAAAATCAGTGTTTTTAAAGACCTGCAAATGCTGATTTCCCATATATATATTTGTGTGAGTGTGTAAGGAGTGAGAAATTTTGGATGATAAACAGTGGATAAAAAGCATTTAAATTCTTTTGAGTCAAAAGTAAATTTGACATAGAGGATTAAAACCATCATAAGAGGCTGAAAGTCTTCACAATTCTAGATAGTAATTAAATAATAGACATACATGAATTTCTTTCTTTATGTATATATACATTATATTGTGTGATTCTTAAAATTGTGTATGTATAAATATATAATATATGTACTGTAAAACTATAATATGTATACTATATATTAAATACATACTATATTAGTAGTAGAATGTGGAAATAAATGTGTATATTAATTAGAGAATGTAGGAGGTCACATGAGTGGAAGCCAAATGAACAACTATAAAACCTGAAAGGTGAATGAATATATTCAGTTTTGAAATTACTGGACTTTGATATACTTTTAGGCACCAAAGTTTTTACTTTGTCTTATTAAATTTGCATATTATTTCTATTATTTCCTGTGGAACTGACTGGGGTAGGACTTGGACATTGTAATGGAGTAATAAGGTGACCCTAGTGGGCATAGAGGATTTCAAGAGAAAGCCTTTTGAAAGAGTACAAGTTCCAACAATGCAGCAGAGAGAAACATGGAATTGATTTAATTTCTTATATTCTTTCAATCTGCCAATTTGGGACACATCTTGGCATGAAAAAATGAAAGAAAAAATACACCAGAAAAAAAACCCGAAGCCCCTGAACTGTAACGACGGCCCAGTCAAACTTCTTTTACTGCTCCAGTGGTGAGAAAATAGGCATCGTGATGGCAGGTCTGTGCCTGTGGAAAAGGGTTCTGCAGGTGGGCATGTGTCAGTCTGCCTTGCAGGATTTGCAATTGTACTCTCAGCCTACTTTTAGATCCTCTTGAGGCTTGGTTTTGTTAGGCTCAGTATCTTGGCTGGTCTCTGTTTCTGTGGTGTGACAATGGGAGAGAGTATCAGGATTGCACTGTGTTCATGTAGACCACCTTATTTCCACTTTCAGATCGCAAACTATTTGGAAACAATGGCAGATTGATGGGTAAAAAGCAATGTTTGTGAGAAACTTTCATTTTGCTTACAGTTCAGCTGTTTATTCCAAACCTTCTCAAGAAGTAATAGTAATCTTAGTGGTGTCTCCTGGACAAGAGTTGTAAGTTGTACAAAGTGGAATTTGGATGTCCTGAGGGATGTCACCAAGCAGTGAGTGTGAGGAGTGGGAACGCAGATCAAGTATGAAAGAGCACACCAATTTCACTTTCTTCTGGTTAGTTTTCTGCCTTCTTGTATTATGGAAGTTGTAGTTAAATGAAATTATTGCTACGGTATGTAGCACTTTCAATACAGGAGTAGGTAAATGTTTTCTTACAGAAGAGAGGTATGACAAAACATGAGAGTAGTGCTGGCTTATAGGGGATTTCAGTAAGAACTCATCTCTTTGATAAACAGAACAGGAGCAATGCTAGCCTTCCTTGTTTACAGAACAATAGAATTTAAAAATAAAATTAAACACTTCCCAGTATCTCCTGGAAGAATTCATTTGAATAGCCAAGAATGATTAAATATGGTTTCTACATGTTTCTTCTTTAAAATGTTGGAGTGCTTTGTATAATACAATTAGGCAAATGGTGTGTATGCTACTTTTATACTGTGTTGGTACTGTGTGTGCAGAACACAGCAGATTAGTATGTTGTGTTTTAAGAGTTGCACTGCAATATTCCTAAATTACAGCTTGATATAAAAGATGATTCTTTCAAAAACAGTACTATACATACAACTTTCTGTGAAGGGAATTGTGCCTTATCTTTGAGGTTAACTGAATACCAAGTGTTTATGTCAGTTCATGAGGATTGGCTTGTGATGTCACCTCCCAGTTATCAGCTCTGCTTTGCTTCACTATCTCAGAGCAGTGACTGATAAAAAAAAAAAAAAAGAAGGCATAATTCAAGGCCATGCTTAGTTATTCCTCATCCTTGTTGAGGAGAAAAGGGGAGTGTAGGGGGAAGTCTATAAGTTTAGCATTGCTGCCCTATGAATGTAATGCTTCCGTTATTTGAGTAAAGGATCAGTCCTGGAAAAAGACAAAAGGGAAGAAGAAGGATTCTTGATTAAAAATGATTACTTCAGTGGAAAAGGGAAAAATAGAAGAAGTTTCTTGCATTAAGCTGTTAAGTAATAGTTTAAGTTAAAGAAAAATACCAATTTATCTGAAAAGGTTTTGATTAAATTATCAGCTTATATTTTGTTTCAGCCAAGTGTTCTTTGTTTTATAAAGATCTCATATTCACAATTGCTATGTATTTTTTGTATCTGTCCTTAAACTGTTTATGTCCCTTTAAATACTCCTTTGATAGAGATATTTGTCCACTTGCCGTACCAATTGCCACAAAGATGTAAGTGGAAACTTCCCACTGCTCCTTTCTGTCATACCTTCTGGGTCATTATTTGCCCTAACTGTTGATTCTTTTATTAGCTTGACTTTCCAGCCACTTTAATAACGTGATTATCGCCAACCTCACAGCTTGCTTCAGGCTTAGTGTTAGAGTGAGATAGATTCAGCTAGCCTGAGGATTACACTCCCTAAGATATGTTTGCAGCAAAAATTGCCATTTCTGGCTTTTGAACGGTAAACTTAAAAGAGAAACAAATTACCTGGCTTTGAAATATATAAAGAATGAATCAAACAAAGGAGTTGATTTATTCATAGAGCTGACTGTTGTTTCATTTTAACTGTAAAAGGAAGACCTTTCCTAAATGTCATACTGTATATCCTTGCAGAGCACCTTACACATCACAACATCTGCATGTATTTTTGCTTGTTACATGGAGCTGCAAGAGTTTCAGTACAAATAAGTTTTTAATTTAATCTCACTATAAATTATTAAAGTGCTGGGGATGGCTTTTCCAGAAAGGCTGAACTACAACATTGATTTTATGCATGCTGGAGGCAGGCCCTAGATGTTGAGGCCCCAAGTGCACCTGCTGTGGTAGTCTACCAGAACATCATACCATACTCTCATGTATTCAAAGCAAAGGAATAAATCATGATTTTACAACAGTGCATCAGTTGACTTATTGCTGTTTTGTGACCGGAGGTAGGAAGGATTGCTGTTTAAAGCCATGTCATCGGTTCTCAAGTCACTCAAGCATGAAAGCTTGTCATATGCCTCTGTAATTGTACCTCACCAGCCTTTCTCTAACTAGTCAGCTGGGGCTGCGCGTTTTGTCTCAAACACCCGGCTGGCCAGTGTCTGACAGGAGCTTTCTCATCATCCTGTCAGTAATATGTTAACTAGAGTGTATCTTCTGCGGCCTACAGTGGCAGGTGGAAAGGATGCTACACTTTAAAGCAAATGTCTAAACGTTATCTCCATTTCGACCAATATTTGTTTTAGGTAATACGAGTCTGATGTGTCAGAGCACTGTGGCTGCAGTGTTCTGCTTTGTGCTGGCTTCATTGGTGCTCCCTGTAAGAGGGATTGTATATGTCAGTGAAAGACTGACTTTTTATTTTATTTTTTTATGTGCTGAAAGAGCACTGGAAAAAATCTACACACTGTACACTTGTGCAAGCATTTTTAGTGTTGTTTATGTGTAAAGAGAGCTTTCTGCAGTACCACTTGGTTGTGCCTGTTGGTCTGAACAGCAGCTGTGTGTTCTTTGCCTCTGTTGCCTTTTTGGGTACGGTTGTGCTCTCTGCAGTCACTCAGGCACTGGGAAGTTGAGGGTGCTCCTTGGGGAATGTGATGCAGGAGAGCAGCTGAGTGGGTCGCCAAGCACTTCTTACTTTAGCACATAATTTTTGTGAGTCACTTCAGCCCTTTTACATCTGACCTTAAATCCAAGATTCTTGAGTTGATTCCAAAATCCACATGTCCCAAAACGTTACTACTATCAACTGATTCAGAAAACAACTGCAGTGTTTGTTTTTTGCACTTCATTTTAGTTTCTCTGTGGTGTATGTTGCAGATTGCTGGGTATACTTAGAAAATGTACCAAGCAGTACTTTGTGACCAGGCCAGATAGCTGAGGTGTGATTTTGGAATGCAGTGCATGAGTGTGGAGCCTAGAAAGATAGACAGTTCTTCTTTTGGATTTTTTATTGGAGTACAAAGCTGGCTATTTGCGGAGCTGCTTCTCTGCTGCAAACTAAAGAGGCAAAACAGTGGAAGAATTGACTCTGTACAAACCTTAGTGATAGATTGATTTCAAATAACGCTGTCCCAGTTATTCAAAAATTATAGACTTGAAGTGAAATTCTTACTTCAAATTTCAGTGAGGTAGTACGCTGTGGGCTGAAATGTGTTAAGGACTAAATTTAGTTCTTGGATAATAGAAACGGATAGGAATTTATCATTAACTTGCAAAGCAGCAGAGATATTCTGCTGATATTCACTGAGATCCCAGAAGTATTGTTAGAATTCATTTTGAAGCATTAGGTCAATTAGATCATTTGGTCTGTGCACAGAAGAAGAGTGATGGCATTTAATAATTAAGAGTTCAGGTATTAGCAGTCTAAGATGAACTGGCCAGAGGTGGGTGCTGTGCGTCCTGACAGAGGTGGCAGCTGAGGTCCTACCAGGATGTGTGCCCAACGAGTGCTGCTAGCAGTGGAGTTATGGGAGCAGGGAAGGGAGATGTTGATATGGCAGCAAAATGTGGCCAAGGTTTTCAACCAGTCTTGGGAACTGGAAAACTCATTCTGTCTGGAAGTTTGGAAAATTGGTGTTACTTGTCACCTTGCGTAAACACGCAGCACTGTATCACTGATTTTCATTCAAGCTCAAAGCAAATTCTGTGGAAGGAAAGCATTTTGACATGCAACCTGAATTACACGTTCATTTCAAAATAAAATCTTCACTTATCATCACTTTCAGAAAAAAGAACAAATCCAAGATTAAGATGTAGGCTAAAGTTGCTTATTCTTTTACTTCATGTGACCTTTGGCAATTCAGTAAATGCTACCAAACAAAATGTGGTGTACAGCTGTGGGTATTGGCTCTCCAAAGGAAGCCTCCAAGTTCTAGATCTTTTTGGGTTGAACTGCATGAGAATAGGAAGTGAAGGGGTCCATATGCTGCTATGGATGACCAGCACTGTCTCATGTGAGAAGGGGAAATGTGAAGATAAATTACGGAAGAGTATATGAATATAGTGCTAGCTCTTTGCTCTGGTAAGACATTATGGCAAGACTTCTTTCTTTGCAAACTAATGCCTTATCACTTTTTTTTTCTGAAATTCACCAATGCTGAGATGAATTATAGCATAGTCAGTGGTTATCTATAGTCTTGCTTGCAGTAAATAAGTTGTCTGTCAGCTATTCACAAGGAAGCTGTTCCCTGCTGCTTCTTAATTAGTGTATGGCAGAAGAACATACCATGGAGTTACTCTGGGGGAGGAGATGTTAATAAAAACTATTTTCCTGGAAACTTTCCTTTCAGAAGCAAGGAACGTTTTCAGAACTCCCTTATTTTATGAGAGGGTAGCTCTTCCTCCGTAGAGACAGAGTCATAAAATAGATGAGGGAAGAGAGAGGGGGAGTTATGAGATGGTCAGAAAAAGGACATAAAGATGCATAGGTTCATGTTCTTCTGACTGTGTTTTTTGTGAGAGAGAAAGAGATAAAGCAGCTAGGAAATAAATGAATGTCAAAATGAGAATAAACAAGTTATTAAGAATATACAAAGATGCAATGAAAAAAATGAGGAAACTGAAATGTTTTGCTATAGAGTAAATGATTATCAGTAGGAGGTGTGTCAGTTAACCAATGTGTAATGTGGCAGGAATAAAAGCTAATTTGACCAACTTTCAAACATCTCATTTTGTATGTAAAATATTAAAAACCTCTATTGAAATGGTGAAATTGAGTAACTGAATTGAGTTATGCGACTTTTCATAGGCAACCTGCACCTACTTGTGTATATTTGTTCCTCAGATCATCCATAGAAATGCATGCAGACCCTTAGTGTAAGCACAGTATGCCAGTGATGTTCTTCACTGAGTGCTCACCTGTCTACTACCACTTCAATTTTATTTTCTGTTCTGCTTCCGTTATTGAGAAACATGTCATTCTTGGAGCCATAGGCAAGGAACAAACCACGTCTTCAGTGTTTTCCTTTCCAAACTAATGCACAGGAATGATACCATAATGCTGCTTTGTGAATGAAGAATTGCAAGAAAAGAATGAAATTGATTGTATATGAAGTGCTGTCAAATTCATGAACAGCGCTCTTCTCTTCCCTTTCTCTTCTTCAGAATAAGGATAAAAGGAAGTGATTAACACTAAAACAAAGCAGAAAAACAAGAGACAAGTTTTTTAAATTAGTACTTTCTTTTTCATATTTCATTTTCACAGCAGATGAAGTTAAAATTTTCATCTGTGGACTGGAAATATATTTCCCTTTTCTCTCCCTTATGTGAGGAAGAAGTGCTGGGGACTTCATCTTGCCAACAGGAGGAAAATACATTATGGCTCACTTAAGGCCCTCCCTTTTTTTCTTCTTTGAGGTTATGGGGATGGCAGATGGGAAACTATTAGCCAGAAGCTAAATTAAAGAAATGCATGAGAAGTGGCTTTGGTTATCATAGCTTGGATAGTATACTCTGGTCTCTTTTGTTGCTCATTTTTTTTTTAATCAGTGGCTTCTGTCTTCTTTCCAATGCTAGAAGAGTAGCCTAAGTGTATGATTTAGTCCGACTATTCTTTAGAGCTGGAGAGGGTTGTGTGTTCTACTATATAATGGCCAAAGCAAAGACTCCATTCCTGTTTTTAATCCCCTGCAGTCTCCATCTGCCCATTCAAGAAATGGACTGGTCTTAGCTGGCATTAAGTATCTGTTACAGGTTTGGGGTTTGATTTCATTCTTGACCAAACAAGATTTAGATATGGAAGTCTCCCGCGATGATGCTGATAGTCTAAGAAATTGTAGTAATATAGAGGAGAGTTTTCCTTTGACCTTAATGAAGGCTTCTTCAGGAAGTGGCTAGTGCCTTCACAGTAATTCTAATATGCTGAGCATGCCGGGGTAAGTGCAGTGAGAGTTGGTCGAGGTTTATGGCAGCTACTGAATAGGGATGGTGACCCTCTACAACTTACTGCAATAGGTATTACTAACTAGATGAGTTAACAGAATCTTTGGCATCTTTCAACATATGTGTGGTCAAGGCAGTGGGAGGGAAACAGTTCTTTAGCCCAATGGCACTGCGAGGGAGGAGGGAAAGAGCACACCAGTACTCATTTCTGGACATGGTGTTGACAGATTGACAGTGTTTGAAGGCTTTTCAGGAAACGGTTTTATCACAGTAATTCTTTAGTTACTTACTTACTATAGATTTTGAAAGGTTGTATGGTGTCATGGGTTAATTTTACTTTAGCGTTTTGTCTAACTTCTGTTGCCATTTTTGGCTTTCAGACAAGATTCTGTTAATCAAATTCTATATTTCTAGCTTCTGTGCTGTGATGTGTGCAAGTCTTGTCACCTGTGCTCTGTATCTCTTTCTACCTTGGGTTATTGAAACTGCTTTAAATAAAATTATGGGAAGTAAGAGCTGGATGGATGCAGAATAATTGTTTTCATATTGCTCATTGAAATTTTATAAGTAGGTATAAAAAAAATGTAATATGTTAGCATGCAGAAAATCTTTGTTCTAGATGTATTGCTGTGATTTCGGGGGGAAAAAAGAAAGAAAAAAAGAGGCTACTCATTTTAAAATCCACAGTTCATTGAATATTGGAGTAGCAGATACACATACAAGAATTATTACAGATACATGGGAGGGAAGTGAGTAAACTTGCTTTGATCAAGGCTTGAACTTTAAGCTGCTCAGACTGTTCCTATTCAGCACAGTGTAAATTCTGAACACTTTCCTGAGTGGCAGCTCAGTGCTGTAAGGTGGACAGGAGTTCTTTGGTCTCTCTGGAATTTGTGCATCATCTCAGCCTTGTTGGAAGTTGGTATTAATCAATTTACTGTCACGCATTGACAAATTTTGCTTACCAACTTTGTAATGTGTTCTTCCACTGTTTGGGGAGATCGTATTATCTGCTCACACATAGTTCAGACATTTTTATTTTTAATGAGCAGAGAGGAAATTACTGTGCTAGAGTCACTCAGAACTTTGCCTGAAACATTGGTTGCTTTCCTCACTGTGTGATGAAAGCTGAGATGGTGACACTGACCACGGTTATCAGAAGAGGCCAGAAACAAGCTGAAACTTTCAGTTGTACTCTAACGTTAATAAATTCATTAACTGATAAAATGGGACAAGATTTTTCTCATGTCTATCAAAATGCTGGCAATTTGAAATTAAATTTGTATTAATTCGAGTTCTTTATGTAATTTAAAACCCCTTTGTTTCAACCCGTTTTTAAAATTAGATTAAGTAAAAGTTTTAATCTAGAAGAAATTGTTTGAAATGAAGAAAAATACTCTAAAAAAGTAACAATTGCTGGAGATATATTGAAATTTCTGTTCAATATTGGCACTTGGAGTTCAAAAGACAAAAGCTTTGTTTAAAAATCGCCTGTCCATTTTATAATGGACTGTAGCACAATGCTGGTAGTGTTCTCCAATGCAGTGGACTTTAGGAGTATATCCCAACATTATTTGCTACTTCAAACCATGTGGTAAACTATCAAATTTGCAATAGGCAGGCCCTGCAAGAAACATTCTGCTTTCTTAAAAATTTAAGAATGTTTAACAAATTTCGGAGTTGAGGACTGATGTGTTTGTGTGCATACATAAAAATACTGCAAATTCTTTACAGTTTTTTCTATGAAAGGAATCTGAATTCCCTGCTGATGTAATCTCCAGTAGTCACGGCAAAACAGGAAAGGTTTTGCAGAGCTTTGAAGACAACCTCGTGATTTGGGATAGAAACCTCCTGTCCTGAAAAAGAGTTTTCAAATCTATGCCGTGTCTCTGAGAAATTTGTTTAAAAGTGGTAGTGAACACACAGGCTCCGTGCAAGTACCTTTTCCATAAACAGTGCAAAAAACTTTTCTGCAGGAGATTGCACCAGTCATACTTCTCTCCACTCGGTGAAGCAACACATGCTGGTTTCTCCCCTTGGGGCTCTCTGCCTTCCCCTCTCCTCCACCAGCTCCCCACAGGTGCCCATTCCTGCTTTCACTGACCCTTTTTCCGAGCCTAGCTGCCATCAGATGTCTTCTCCCCAAATCCAGTGGTCATCTCTGTAGACCTCCAAGCACTGATACAAGCAGTCGGGCTCTGCTCACTCCCTGTGTGTTCACTTGAGCTGATTACTTTGGACTTATTATTCTGAGATTTGCAGTATTCTGTGTTTCCTTCTCTTTGTATGTGTGAGCGTGATAGTTAAAAAGATACGTTATCTAAATAGCTGGTGCCTTTCACTGTTGAAACACTAAAAAAGAAAATTTACCAGAAAGTGTGAGTGTTTTGATACGGAATCCATAATTATCGTATCAGTATTTGCTTAAAGACGGAGTTGGCACGGTATTAAAAATGTCACATGGTTTGAAGAGTAGCAGAATCCCATGGCTACTTGTGTTGCAGGCTGCGTACAGCAGGAAACTCTCAAACATATTCCTAACATATTAAAATGTTTGGAAATCTACGGCAGCAGCATAAATGGAAATACTGAAACGAGGTGTTAGATTGAAAATTATTGAGAGTAAAGGCGAGGGCCAGTGGAGCAAACTGCTGATGTGTGAGTAATCAAATCTTTACTTTTCCTGCTAGAAATGCTAGAATTTAATTCTTTTTGTTAAAAATGTTAAATGTCAGTCTGAGTGCAACACCAAAACACAGATTCTGGCAGTTAATAAAACTTCAAATGTTTTTAATGTAATTGTACCCTTTCTCTGTTAAAGCAAGAGCTAAAATATAACAGACATATGCCTAAGACATAAAAATATTTCTTTATTAAAATTGTACTGTCACATTAATTCATAATTTAAGAATACTTATTAAGAGGGGGAGGAAGATATATACATCGGGGGATCGCCCATGTAACTGTATGTTCAGCTTCATTTCATCTGTGATTGAATTACGTGCTGATTTTTGTATAGGTAGTTGTGATTTGAAATTTATATGCTATAAAGGCTAGTATGTGGACAATTATGATTACTCAGACTGAATATGAAATTATTAAAGGTCCAAAACCCATGATATTGAGCCTGATTTGCACTGTTAGTAGTAGTAGCTGAACGTAGGAGGGATTATGAAAATAAAGCTCGTAAATCTCATTGCATAGAAGAGGGGTAAGTGTTCATTTATTTCATCCCTCAAATCAATTAATTCTTAGTAACCAAACTAATTATTAAAACAGCTTTTTTTTGCAAGTCTGAACTGAGAGTAATTGCAGCTGTTTGCCGTGAAGCTAAGAAACAAAATGTTAATATGAACTGACCAGTTTAAGTAGGGGATGATGATATCCTTGGCTTCCTGCAGCAGAGCTGTCAGGTGCGGGCCGTGCACCGGTCAATGGTGACATCCTGCGTGTCAGTGAGCAGCCTCCCGTCGCCTTAACCCACAGCTCACACCATGCTGGAGCTCCAACTGTCGAACGCTCAAGTCCCTTGGTACTGCTGCAGCTTCCAGCTCTCCTGACTGGCTCATGTTTCATTCTTTGGCAATTTGCCCTAATGATATCCCTCAGGAGCTTTCAGACCCTCTTCCTTTCCATATTTAATCGTGTTATATTAATCTGAGTGCTGAGCAAACTATGCTGCACAAATTGTAATTGTCCCTGATTTCTGCTGCGGTGTTCTTATAACGATTTTTTTTTCTCCTTTTGCAGTGTAAAAATATATATACAAAATTGCAGCATAATTTTTATTTACAAGAGTAATTGTCTAAGACAGCCTGGGTGTGAAAGCTTTAACTGCTGATCTGTTTCACCAACAGGGACTTTTTTTCCTGTAAAATCCATAATATTTTAGCACTTGCTATATGGCAGGATTTACATTTTATTTTTAGCTCTTCATTTTGTTACTGTAAAAGTACACATCTAATAAAAGGCTGTAATAATCATGTTAACCTGAGACAGTAATTTTGTTGTGACATAAAACATTAGGACAGTCTTGTCTTATTCCATAAGCTTGGAGTCTTCTGTGTGGGGCATTCCCTTTGTGTGTGCTTCCATGCTCAGCCTTCATTAGGTGATGCTGGTAAGTAAAGCAGAAAAGCAGAAGGACGATTTAGCCTCAGTAGCAGAAATTGCTCTCTGGGTGTGACCTGCCAAACCCGTAAGAGGTTGTGTTAAATCCTTTGACCGAGTTTCTTAAATTTTGTTTCAAGCAGTTTTCATCCCAATTGATCTCAAATGTGGGTTTATTTATATATTTAAATATATATGTAAAAATTTATTTCTTGATATATATATAATTTTTGTCAGGATTGTAGTATGGTTAGTATGTAGTATGCTGGTTGTTGGCTGCCTCATTTTGAACACGGTCTTGATGCTTTCTCATTCTGTGCACTCTGTGGATACCTAGAAACATAAATAAAATGGACTGATTCCCTAATAGTAATGCAGCATTTGAGAGATGAAATCCAAGTTCTTGATGTACTGGAAATTACTGTGTTCACTCAAGAAGTGGGCCAGACCTGGCTCCTGGTCAATTCCATAGTAATGCTTTGCTTAAAAATTAACCAGAAAATAAGCAAAAACCAAACTAGAAACACACAGAAACTAACGAAGACCATCCATGTCCACACGTCCATTTTGAATGGTAAGCCAATTGTAACTCCTTTCTTGGCTGAGGAGTTCTTCATCTTCTGGTGGTGTTGGCTGCCAGACTTGCCAGTTTCGGTTTTAGGCACCAGGGGAGAGAGGAAGGAGTTTGTGAAAGTTGTAACGCACTTGCATTGCTGTCATGAAGAATTCACTGTTTTTTATCACTTTTTATTTTTTGCAAAGGTACATTGGAATTAGAGTGATAGAAATAGAATTGAATCCTGTTTGAGTGCAGTGTACTTCATGCGCACTCAGTTTCCCTTGTTCCAAAGAGGAAGGTGGGCAAGGTCCCATGCTGCCTTTCCTGCTTGGCCCAGCTGGTGCAGCATGTGTGCTGACCATGGCAAACATCAACAACTGCATGCTTAATTTCTTCAGATGGTCTGAGCGGAGCTGACTTTGAATTGGCTCATCAGTCCAACTACTTGTGAATGTTACATGCATGTATTAGGTTTTTTCCATAGTTATATTTAAGCAATTGAAGGTAATTAAAAATGCTATCATATGTGGTTTGAGGAAGTAAGTTTCTTATAAATACAAAAGCTATTTTAAAATAATTTTGTATTTTCTGTTTATTCTTCATCTTAGTTTTTGTTGCTAATTCTCTGTGTACACTTTTTTATTTTTAGTTAACTGCTTGTGTTCATGCATCAGCTGCGTTATTGTATCCAATGTATTGGCAACACATTTACATCCCAGTGCTTCCTCCACATCTCCTGGACTACTGCTGGTAAGATAGAGCCTGCTATTCTCACTTCTGAGATTCTTACCTTTCTTAGAATTGTAAGTAACTCATTTGACCAAATGTGCAGGGTCTGATTCATTAAAGCACTACAGTCAGTGTTAAATAATGTCTTGAACAGAGATATTTCAGCATGTCTTTACGTGGCTTTTGAATTATGGTCCTGATTACTATCAACACAGCATCTAAGAATCATGTTTATAGTAACAGTTCATGTTTCATTGGTAGAGTTGTTATGTTCAGTAAGTTAAATACAACAGTTTTACAGTTTTCGTTTATATAATGTTTACAGTAACTTTAGATAGATGATACTGATGGATGCATTTAAAAAACACTAACTGATCTATCTGGAATTAAGCATTAGTAAGAATCAGTGTTTCTTTTAAGTCCAAGGAATAATTCTTTGTCTGTGCTTTAGGCTCAGTTAGGTTCAGGATCATATCCAACAGTTTGCCAAATTTGCTTCAAATCTCCTTTTCATACTTACAACATTTTTATTGTAGGAACTGTGATAACAAATATATTTGCTGTGTTTCTGTCCACATAACTGACTTCATGTGTTTGCTAAATTTTTTAACTGGAAAAGATCACTTTTTGAGTGATCTGTGATCCTTCAAGGGATGATGTTTCCTTTGTGAAAGTCATTACTCATTATACCAGGCTAATTTGAAGTAATTTTCAATTCCAGATACCTGATTTTTAAGATTTCAGACTAAGAAAAGATTTACTCCTGTTGGCAGTAGTGCCAGTGTTACCAAATGAGCTTCCTTAGGGAACTAATACAAGAGTATCTGTCCCTGGAGGCTTTCACTTCAAATAGATGCTATGAATCTGTGGTGGATAAATGAACCATTTAAAACCACTTTAAGAGATCAAGAATTATTATATGTAAAACCCAAGTAGGATACATATCAGCTGAATTCTAGCATTTCTGTTATGAAATACAGAAACATTTTTTCTTCATAGAAATAAATTATGTTTATGTGCTTGCAGGGCTTTGTATATTTTTTTTCCTGAAACCTATAAATATTGATGTTCCATTGAACTCAACCCACTCCACTGAACTTTTTCTTTTGAAAGAATTTCTCATTAAATTTCCCAAGTCTTTGATATTTTTTCCTCAAGTTTACAGTATTTGCCCATGGTATAACTTTAGGATGATTCCTAAACTTCATCTGTGTATCTTTTCTTTTGTTTTTAAAAACACCCCTTCACTCTTCATTTCAACAGTAGCTAAACCTTTCATCTTTAATGACAGTTTTCTTCTGGAGACACTCTGTCCCAATTTTTTCCTCCTAGTTTTGATAAAATGCACCAAGATGGGGATATAGCTTGGATGTATTTGTTTAGTTTTTTGTATTACTTGAACTTACTGCCAGAAGCTTTTTATATTCTTCAGTATTATCCATAAATGCTGTTCTCAGAAGGTAGCTCAACACCCCTATTTAAGATACACCCTGCAGAGTGCATCCTGAATACTAGAAGATTTTTTATTTGCCCTCCTAAGCACAGATAATGTTTTGAGAAATAATAATGTTAGATGCTGTACACAGCTCCTTGTGATGATAATAATACTTCAGATTCTAGGTCATTGTGGCATGACCTGAGAATTTTTATTTTACTCATTAAAAAGAAGCATGGAGTTTCTTAAACCTGTAAAACTCATTTATATCTTCTTTTCTTTTTTACTGTGTAACAATAGAAAGGGAAAAAAGTTTCTTTCTCTTCATGTTGTTCAAATGGAAACATAAAGTTCACAGAAGGAAATGCACAATTGATGAATTTACCACAATAACTATAATTCAGACTTTTATTAAAGATTGTCGTGTATTTATGATTCTCTGTCTGATCATGTTTGCTTTGAGTGGTTCTTTGCTGAGATAGATTGGAGCAGTGTAATAAAAGCATAAAATACTTGTCTTTCTTCATACTTTGGTGTCTAACAGTGAGTAAATGTTTTCCTCTTAGCTGTATAATATGTGAGGCTAGAAAACATTGATGAATTTACAGAGTCAAAGTATATATTAGACTAAATCTAGTGTGGGGTCCAAGAAGATCTAGTCAATTAAAAGTGAATGAAATAATTTTCTAAATTTTTTTTGTATATTTTTCTTTTGATATTTTTGGCAGAGTCATTGCTTTTGTGAAAACACTTTTTTTTTTCTCTTAAACATAATGTATTTTTATGCTTCAAAACTATATTGTTTAACTTGCACTTTGAGATGTCTCCTGCTAACTCATTTACTTAGCATTGTTCTGGAATGATACTAAAATAAACAAAGTAGAGGATTATCAGTTTGATAATGTTGGCAATTTGAAGGGAGTATGAGCATGTTTAAACAAAGATAAAAAACATTTAAATTTACTGCTCTAAGTACAGGTCCTGATCCTGCAATGTACTTTGCACGTTAATCATCCTGTGTGTTTTGTCAGAAATCCTCCTTTTTTTTTTGTTGTTTGTTTTCAATGAGTCGAACTATAGTTTTGAGATTTCCTAAAGATAAATAATACAATTCTGTAGGGTTTAGATTTTAAAAGTTGAACTGGTTGGTTGGTACATTTTCTGGGCATGAGAAAAGCAAAGTTCATCTCTTCATTAAGTTTGTACTAAAACACTTAAATTCACCCACTTTTCTTTGCTATCAAAAAATCCTCTTTGGTTCTATCAAGCAGTGTTATGTGAAGACAGGTTTTAAATGTAATGACAGTCCACCAGTCGTGCCATCAGGACTGGTTATGAATAAGTGCAGAATCCTGTGTGGGAGCAGTACTGTCTATTAACTTGAGAGGATTTTCTTTCTCCGTGTAACTTACATTGGCCTTAAATTCTGCTGACAGCACCAATGTGGAATTGGAACAATCATATGAGAAAAAGGAGATATCAATTCCTTTTTCTAAATAACAACAAAATATTATACAGTGAAATGCCTACTCATTTTAGCTCTAGAAGAAACAAACACAAATAAATAAGTTTCCTACAACATATTCTTGACCAGTAGAAATCCTAAATACAATTTTAAAGTTTTTACAGTATTTCTTGGGATTACTTACAGAAGTGAATGAAGAAAAAATACTCTGAGGCCCCCAATACAAGAAAGAGACAGAGCTTTTGGAGGGAGTCCAGAGGGAGGCTCCAAAGATGCTCAGGGGGCTGGAACACCTCTCCTGTGAAGACAGGGTGAAGGAACTGTGCTTGTCAGGTCTGGAGAAGTGAAGGCTGCGGGGAGACCTCATTATGGCCTTCCAATATTTAAAGGGCGATTATAAACAGTAGGAAATCAACTTTGAATAAGGGTAGATAGCGATAGGACAAGGGAAAATGGTTTTAAACTAAGGGAAAGGAGATTAAGATTAGATGTCAGGGAAGTTTTTCACTGAAAGGTGGATGAGGTGCTGGAACAGGCTGCCTGTAGAGGTTTTGGATGCCCCATCCCTAGAGGTGTTTAAGGCCAGGTTGGATGAAGCCCTGGGCAGCCTGATCTGGTACTTGATCCAGAGGCTGACAACTCTACCTCTGGTGGGGACATTGGAACCTGGTGGTGCCTGAGATCCCTTCCAACCCACACCATTCTGATATGGTTGCATTCATGCTGTTGTTTGGGACTGGCTTTCAAGAGAGCTTTTAGAGAAAATAAGTTTGACTATTCTTGTAGTGAACTTTATTTGAATAAAATCAATTTTTGTAAAGGGTAAAGCTCATTTTATTGAATTTCTGTGTAATTTCTTGGCAAACTAAGTTGCTGATATAAGAGAGTGTATGACAGTTTTGTCTGTAGATGATAAAGCATCTGTTCTACTGATGCTGTGTTAAGAATATAATGCAATTAGAAAATTCAATTTAGGATTGTAGCATGTCTTTTTGTGAGATTTGATCTCTCCTGAATTGGGATGTGTGCAAGTCTGTTTTCATGAGAACAGGACAGTTATTTTCCAATTAATGTGCATGTTTTGCATAGCATAGTAATTATTTTAAGAAACAATGCTGTGGATTAATAACATTTTTTGTAATAACATGCATAAGCAAGTGAAAAACTGTATAGCAGCTCCCAGTAGTATCACAATAAGCAACTTTATGTACATTTTTCAAAAGTCTGTTTTTAGGGCTTCAGAGTCCATCAGTAATAACATTAATTTTTTGCTGAAAATCTAATTGACTTCCCATACCTGCCCTTTTCATACATTTTCAAGGTATGTTTATCTAATTAGCTTTGTTCTGTTAACTTTGAAATTGGCATGATGTAGCTGTTGCTTTGTTCTGCATGCTACCCTTTCTAATGACAGATTTATTAATGGAGCAAATCATCAGCTATTACAAGTCAGTACAGGTCTGGTGAAGCTGCTAGAAAAGTGTGCATGAAATACATAGGTGATATAGCACTTCTTTTTGTTGTAGTCTCGCCGGTTTGTGTGACTCGTAACGCTGAGGCACTGTGATGTGATGAACCTGAGGAGGATCTGTTTTGCTCAGCATTCAGCAGAATCTGCACTTATGCGCCAGCCACCGTCGTTCACATTTGTTCACTCAAATATACTGCCTAGTGTCAGACACTCTTGAAATTATAGTGTCTTCAAGCTGTCCAATTCCTCGCTGCATATGAATGCATGTGCATCTGCTCTGCAGGCACATTCTTGGAGAGAAACCCATTTGTGTTTTCCTGTAATTTGTGTTTAGTCTGGAAGGCATAAGGCCCTAGCCTGGATGAAGTGGTCATAGATTTTCAGTATTGGACTAAGAATAAGACACTGTGAAGTTGTAGGAGTCTCCGTTTCCCTGTTTGAAAGTTTGCAACCCACTGCCTTGGAAGCCTTAAGCTGTGAGAGTTTGCAGTCTCTCCAATCCTTTGATTTTTGATAGTGTAGACATATTGAAAACTTGTTTTGATCTGACATTTATTTCTTAGATTTTTTTTTTTCATTTGTTTTAGTCAGTGTTCTCTTGTGGGATGTTCCTAATGTAAACAATTGGATAATCCACAGCATGCCCAGATTTTTCTACATTATCTGTGACCGTAGCCAGCTGCATTTGCTCCTCTTGCAGAGCTGGGCCTGCACTGCTGAGGCCATGGGAAGTGGCCCAGGGAAGCCCCTCCTGGGCCTCAGGAGGTGGGTCCCTGAACGGTCAGTGCATAGTTACGCTCCGCTAGGCGATTGGATTGATGTGCTGTTCATACCAGAGGTCTTCAATTTATTTTTCAGTCCTTAATTTTATTTGATTTTTCTCTCTGCTCTCTTAGTATTTCATTTCACACAGAGTTGCTTGAACTGGTCTATCTACTACTCACTTCTCTGGAGAGAATATTTTTAGTAATTTCATAGTGCAAAAACGCTCACTGATGATTTTTTTGGACATTTTTTTCTCCTTTAACACTAGATAGTGAATATATTCTTTATCAGATTAGTGGAAGAAAGGGAGCATTATAAAAAAAGGTGAAAATTAATCTGGCTAGTTTGCTTTCTTGCTTGCATGCTGCAGGAGGTCTCATTGCAGAGGCTCTGTGGATAGCTGTTTCACGCTGAAAATGATTCCTTGTCTCATGTAAATTGGAAATGAGAAGCTTGCTGTCTGGGTAAAACAGGATATTATATGAGATATTATATGAGCGCTGCAGAAGCTCACTGACACCACGTTCCCCAGAATGGCGTTTTAAAATTAGTGTACTTCTGGAGATGGACAATTTTCTCACCAGGATAGGATTGCTTTCTCTAGGATATCTCTACCATATAGCACTCACTGAAGTTACATATGTAGGAGGTTAGGAAGCCTTACTACACATCATTTCATTCATAATTCTTCAGTTAGGATAAGTGTCCTTTATTTTGCGGTTATCATTACTACATTGTAATAATGATAGTAATTATAGTTACTAGCAATAATTTCAGCTTGTAATAATTTCAAGAGCACCTCTATACATTTAATACAAGCTTACACAGTGTATGTTACCTGGAGACCACACAAACCAACTTTTTAAAATGTTTTGATCTGAAAATGCTGCTGTAACTAAATGGTAATTTGATTGTTTCCTCTTTTTTCTTCAGTGCACCCATGCCTTATCTAATTGGCGTCCACTTAAGCTTAATAGAGGTAAGTTTCCTATACACTTCTGGCTATGAGATGTGTGTACCATAAATAATGATTTCAGTGGAAATGTTTCAGAAAAAGTTCCCAATTATTAGCTCAGAATTGCAAATGTTTATCTTCAGTATTTTAAAAAGTAAAATTGTCCCTATTTGAAATTATGCTTTTGAAATGCTTTCTTGAAAAATAAAAACTCTACATCATGATTTGTTTCTGTTCACATTAAATAGCTCAATTATAGTATATTTTATGCTTTTATGGAGGTTCAACAGCATTTCAGATCTTTCCAGTAATAGCAATTAAATTTATTTCTGGGTCATCATCAAGTGAAAGTGAATAACATTCTCATTTCCCAGCTGACTTGCGTTTCTCTTCCACTGAAAACTGGAGTCCAGCATTCATCCAATAACATTCATAACTTTTATTGTAGAAAACAGAAAATTTTGTCAAAAAACAAAAACCTTTCCAGATGTAAGCGTACAACAGAACAATGCATCTCACCTGAGTGATAAGTAGTAGCTGAGTCATAAAAAAATTTAAATTGTTTTGTCTCTTTTGGTTACTGTTTGATGACACAGGTAGGTCTATGTGTGAAGTATGGCTGACATGCAGTGTAGTTAATTGATCCAGGAACTGTTTTATACTTCTACTAGAGCAATTTCTGAGGAAGAATTCACATTGGCAAAACTAATGAGGCTCTCCCCCAATGTGAACCCCTAACACTTTTATGTTTCCAGAAAACAGCCTTCTGTCATGTACGTTTCCTAACTGTAGGTATAATATTCTTTTCTCACTGAGCAAGCTCTTATCTATGTACATTGATTGTAATATTTTGAATAGGATCTTTATTTAGTCAGAAAATGACAACAATTTCACTCTATAGATGAAATCACTGAAATTTTTCTGAAAGTATTTTCTGACTCATAATATTGCATACTATTGTATGCATAATAAGTTTTTATCTTTTTTTTTCTTTTTTAAATCCTTCTCTTGAAGGAATAAATTGTTTAATTTTTACCTGCTAATCAAGCCCAGTGACAAAAGAGCTTCTTCTGAAATACTAGAAGGCATCACATGATCACATGCCTGGGACTTACATAAATCTGAAAATAATTACTTTGCTCTATTTTCTTGTGGTTATATGATTAATATCCTATGTAATTTTCACAAATGAGAGAAAATGATATGTTTTTATAAGATGTGTGTGTGTATATATATACACATATAAAAGCATATAATTATACTGTGCTTAACTGTTTTAAATATTCTTAGTTCTCAGGAATTAATTTATTGAATACTCATGTTTTTCAGAGGTTTTTAATATAACCTTAGTGTTTGATGAAGAGAAAGTGTTCAGATAATCTTTACTCCTGTGTCTAATTCACAGATCCTTCGTGTAAAGACTCAACCTTGTCTTTGCCAGTAGTATTCTTTGTAACACCATAATTTCTAATTTAGCCATTATAGTAAAAAGGTACTTTAAGGAGGATGCCATAGTAAAATTCTTTTTGCTATTTTTTTTCTCCTTGCAGAGAGTAAAAAATAGATCGTTGGAAGATGTGGTTTTGCTAAATGTTGACACAAACAATCTAGAAAACCCTTTTAATGACCTCAACAACCTACCCAGTGAAGTGGTGAGTCTTACAGACATTTCTTGGGGTTTCTCTCTTAAATAGATGCTATTTTTTGTCTGGCTTTACTAACTGCTGTAAAAGAAATAAGGGG
This sequence comes from Odontophorus gujanensis, assembly GCA_013399175.1. Lineage (NCBI taxonomy): Eukaryota > Metazoa > Chordata > Aves > Galliformes > Odontophoridae > Odontophorus > Odontophorus gujanensis. The sequence goes on along the minus strand of VXAB01008270.1, from coordinate 250,499 downwards.
GTAAAAAGCAGCAAATGTAGCCTCCTGTATTTGATATTTTACATTTCTGACAGTTGAGGAGATGTTGAATGGAACATCATATTCCTTATTGTAAAAGTAGGATCGTAATTATAAAGCTAGCTGCATTCATTAGGCATAGCTGCTCTAAACGCAAGAGTCTCTTCATCTCATCTTAATCATTATATTACAAAGTAGGCATTTCTGTCTGCCTAGTGGCATGTCTTGCAAAAGAACGAGAGAGTTTTTGAAGGCAAAAAGAAGAAGGGGGCCAATTATCGGCTTCTCCTTCCCTGCCACCTGCCAGCGTTTTCCTTTTAATTAATGATCTGATGGCACTGGTCAATATAATAAGAAATGCTTGTACAGTTGGGGTCAGAAAATTCAGGCTTTGATCTTCTTCAACTTTCTGAAACATTTATTTGTTTTCTGTAAATTATTTCAGTTTTATTTTAATCTCTTCTATCCTGCTGAGGGCTGCACAAATGGAAACCTATACTGTTTGTCATTTGGTTTGGCAGAGCAAAGATTGCTTACTTAGAATTCTATTTGTAAATTAAACTGCAAACCCAGTTTGTCATAAAAGACATCTGATCCTTTTGAAATGACGAAAACTGTCTTTTGTCTGTAAAGGATGATAAATTAAGTGCCAGTTCTTTCTGGACTTTGATCTTGCAGAGGGTCTCCCCCTCCTTTTTTTCCTATTGCCTATAGGGGAACATGTTCTGTATCTCATTTTAAATAGTCACAAAATTCACTTACCTTGTTTTTCCCAATAGAGCTCTGAAAAAATTTTATTTTGAAATCACTGTTTTGATTATTAAGTTATAGCTGCACAAACTGTTGTCAGCACAAAGAATTTTATATCAAAATTTGAAATCAAAGAGCCACATTTCCTCAAAATTGTAAATCATAAAAACAAACTGTCATAATCAAAGAAAGGCATGGAAGTGACATACTATTTTTGTCACTGCAGACTTGTTTTTGCTGATAATTTGTATGTATTTGAAACGAGAAATCACACTCTTGGTGATTATATTAATGTAAGTTCCCTTTGATTATAACGATGTTTAAACCTAGACTTTCTGTAGCTCATCTGGTCAGTCTTGCTCTTGATTCAGTATCAACTGTAGTTCAGTAATGTATAAGAAACTGATTATCTAAAAAAATGTTCTGATATTATGCAATTTTATGTTGGTGTACGAAAAAGAATGTACACACAGATGCACAGTAATTTTGAATATACTGTATTGTATAAGAGTATAACGAAGTAAAAAAAAGAAAGATTCTTTTTCCATTGTGATTGTAATTTTACTTAAACTTGTATGCATTGTAAAAGGTTGAGGTTATAATGTCATGGAGGTACATGCCTCTCGTCAGACAGTAGCTAGATGTAGAATTGAATGTGTGCTGTAACACCAGGTCACATACTGGAGTAGCTGGAGGTTCTCTGGACCAGTGGAAGTGAATCTGCAATGAAAGTAACCTCTCATATATTTTACAGATGCGTACCAGAATGGTCTCTAAATGAGTAGGCTAGTATGAAAAAAGTAGAAGTTACGGTTCTTCATACTTTTAGGAGTATATTCTCCCTCAGTGTGTGTATATATACATCTATATATATATCTTATTATTGTTAGTGAAGGTTATCTAATGTGCAGACTATACAATAGTCTGTATTTCACTGAAGGACATTTGAAAAAAAACCCCAAAACTACTAAACAAAACCACTGTGTTTTATGCAGAATATACTCACAGATGTTATTTTAGGATTTTATGATGAAGCTTAATAGTTAAATAGACAAGAATTAATAGTTAAATAGTTTAATTTCTTTCTATACTTCAAGCCAATTTAATTAAAAATTAATGAAAAAATTATAGTTAGAAAATCTGCAAAAGACAGAATCAAGGCTTTGGCACAAAAAGTGGTGGACTGCTTACTCTTCTGCATTCATCTGGGACAATACAACTGCTAACATCTGGATTAAAATTGTTAAAGAAGTTAAGACTGTAGAGCCCAAATGGTATGTTAGACTTGAAACACTAGAGCAAATGTCAGATGGCTACGTATGTGAAATATTTTGGCCTGTATAAATAAGACTCATATGCTTATGTACAAAGGTGGTAAAACTGATGAAAAAATATAATAAGCAGGGATACCAATGAAGGGTGTTAAAATAGGATGAAGGACTGGAAATATAAAAGAAACTCTTGTCTTCATGCCTTGAAAAGTTGATTCCAGATAGATTAACAGCCTAACAAAAGAAGTGCGATATTTTCCAAGATTTTTCTAAAACTATTTCTTGTCTCTGATGAAAACTGTGTATTTATTTTCTTGATCACTGTGCCTGGAGATGTTGTTATGGCATAGGTATTTAATAGTTTACCATAGTTAAGTGTCTATAAAATGCTCCCATTCTAAATTTTTTCAGGATAAATTTAAGATTGAAAAATATTACTATATGACACTGTCTAATAAGCTGCATAATAAATTAACTGAGATTTAAAGGCATTTTTAAATCATTCTTTTAAGTATTTAAATTATAGTTACAGGGTGGATGACTTTCTATGCATGTGAACTCTATTATTCTGTCAGACTGACCAGTGGTCTTGACTGTGCAAAGGTCAGTGGTCACAGTTGTCCTGAATTACCAGTCCTTTTTTCATGCGGACCCTCTGCTGTGTTGCATGCTGTAATCTTCTTAATGGCTTCATTCCAATATTCACACATAATATTTTAGATTTATTGACTGTTAGAAATACTACCATGCCAGTAGCAGTTCCGCTACTCCTAAGGTATTTAAAATTGGAAAAATAAATCAGTGCAAGACTTTCAGGAATCCTTTGTTTTCTTAGAAGGGAGAAAGACCCTCTTTTTCCTCTCTTCTGACAAGAACACTTGTTTTTAAATTTTTATCATTTCACTGCGAATTTGTCTATTATTTTAAATTAAAAACGATGAAAATAAATAGCTACTTCTGAGGGAGTAAATTTCCTAATGCAATAATACTTTGATCACCGCTTTAACAGTGTAAGACAGTAGCGAAAGAACCTTTGTGCTCTATAAAAATTTACGTAGTTACATAGATAAATTTACATAGAAAAAGCTTAGCTGCTTCTAAACCTAGGGCCTGATTATGCAATACCTGCTTGCAGTTAACTCTAGAAAAAGATGTGTGCTTTGCTCTACTTGATCTCTTTCAGAAAAAGCTTGGAGAATGGAGGATAGCACACATAGCAACTAAGTCTTACTGAAATCAGTGTGGACTTCAAGCATAGCTTTTGTAAATATGATCTTCAGAAAACAATAGGCTTTATTGGTTTATTGCATGTTCTGTGTTTGTTAAATATTGTCAACTGTAAAATCTGCAGAGCTGTTGAAAGATACATAGGCTTTGTAGCATGTTGGACATGCACACTGTGATGCAATACAGAATTCAATTTTTTTTTTTCAGTTTTGTTTTTGAGGTAAGTCACAGTATTTATAACTTCGTTGATGAACATCTCTGTTTTAAAGGTAGCGTTGGAGAAGTAGGCTGTAATTCACATAGAAAATTTAACAGTTGCTTTGTGAAATAATTACTGAGACTGACAATTATTCCTGAAAGTAGAATGTTTAAAAATAAATAATTAGTTTCAGTGCTCCATTGTTTAATAGTGCAAGGAAAAATATTTTTTTTAAATGTAAATATCATAGCTCTGTCTTTCCATGAGAAAACAGGCAAAATGTTTCTACTATCTCTTAGAAACTCTGAGCAATATTTGCAGTAGTATGAAATAGATATTTATGTCGAATCTCAAATGTGGTGCTTGAGATTCTGTTGAACCTGGTCTAACTTTGGAAACTAGGTTGTCAGATTGAAAAATGCAATTATTTTGGAAAACATTAGTATCTGAATAGATAGTGTTCTTTATTAAATGCTGGTGGACTGCCTGAGATGAGTATGTAGATAAGTATTTAGAAAACCTTTCATTAACAATATTGATATAAATAAACTCAGATTCCATTTTCATTTAAGATTTTTGTTTCTTTTCTCCACTATTTTCTTATTTTCTTGCTACAGAAAGTGTAATTTTACTGTTACAGTCACCTGATCTGATGGAACACTGAAAAGTGATGCATAGCCTGACAAGTGTCACACACTAAAGAAATACCCGCATATCTCATTTTCAGAGTGTGATAGTCATTGGGAAGTACAGTGCATGGTTCTGCATTCCTTAGGGCACAAATCTTTCAAATACTTCCATACATGTTTAAATTTATATGCATGCTTAAGCTTTTGCAGGAGGAAGGGATTGATTAATAGTTATATCAGTTTATGATTCTTTTTAACTTTTTGTGCAGTTCTATTGTTCTACTCACATGAATGTTGAAGAGATATTAGTCGTGACTTGTTTCTGATCAGGTAACTGTTTGGAAACTTAAAGGATATATGGTGACTAGTTAAAAAAAAAAAAAGAGGACTTCTTTTCAGCGAGCAACACAATATGTTTTGGCATTTTTTAGTTACTTCATATGTATGAGAGCAAAACCGCATACCAACCTTATGACTTCCTAAATCTCTGAAAAACTATTCTATTGATTTATACCTTCTGAAAGCTCTGATTGCTCTTCACTGGTAGTGTTTAACAGCCCAATGAAGTCACTTTCCTAGAGAAGCAGTTGCTAGGAGAAGATAAAAACAGTTTGCTTCTAGTGTAAATTAATAATACCATTTCTGAGACAGATCATTAAGAGAAAAAAATGTACTGGCATTCTAACTCTGTGGTTTGTTTCTAGTTCTTTATTTTTAAGCTTTTTTAAAGGCTATTTCTGTTTAAGTTATGGAAAGAAATGGAGAAAAAGAAGTCTGACATTCTTAATCATAGATAAAAGGATTAAAATATGTATAAGAAAAAAAAATGGTAAAGTTGTCACAGGGGTGTATTATGGCTTCGTACCAGTGTTGTGTATTTCCTTTGAAATTTAGGAGTGATTTATTCTGTCATTATGGCATCACCCAAAGGAGTTTTAGGTTTAAGTGATCATAGACCTGCTGTGCACCAAATCCTTACAAGGAGTTCAAAGCACCCATTCTCATGTCTGTACTGTGGTACCGAGCACAGTAACTGCTCTGTCACTGTCTGTCTGGTTAAGCTGTGGAACTGGGAGGATTTGCAGGTAACCGACCCCAAGGGGCAGCCTGGCTTTGCTGTCACTTGGTGGTTTGATAGCACACCAGTGTTTGATGACTTCAGCTTGCAGGAAACCTGGGTGAGCGGGCAGTGAGGGTGCTTAAGAGTGCTTCAGCAAGGACTCCAGCTGTGCTGCTTGAGAAATCAGGCTTGTTAAAGCTCCAGTATAATCGTTCAGAGGCCAGAACTCCCTCCAGGATGGCAGCCTGGTATTGCACTCCTGACAGTGCAGTGTTCTTGTGTGTTTTTGTGCTTGAACCCTCTGCCTTCAAGCACTGTCCATTGGAATGTTCCTAGTGTTGCTGAACTAATGATGTACTAATATTGCATTGAAATGGGAGAATTTTTGCTTTCTGGTGTTCTTTTAAATATGTATTTACCTAAAGTATCCTGGTACTGTTTTATGTTAGGTTATATGGATCCCGCCAGAAATGAAAAAATAAGACAGTCCCTTTTTCCCTCACTTTGTTATATAATTCCCCCCTCTATGTCTTGTTTTCCACCTTCTCTCCCTTTCTCATCTCATCTGCTGAAATTTTCCTAAACTCACCACTTTCAGTAGCCAGCATAGGACCTTTTTTCTTCTGCTTGTTCCTTTTCATTGGTATTTGTTAATTACATTCATTCTGCCCCTACCTCCAAGAATGACACAAGGAGGAGTGTTCAACTATTTATCCATCTGGAGGGAAAGACACTAAAGGCTGATAAACCCAGAAACAAGAGATTTCACACAAGTTGGAGTGATGGTGCCTATTTTCTATTTTCTGTTCTATTTTTGCTGTTTCCATTAATACTGATCCATCAGAAGATTCTTTACTGAAACAGTGTCACCAACCAGCAGTTATGTTAGCTATTGTGTGCTTATGTACATTTGCATAGGTAGGGCCTATGCTGAGGCTAGAATTGCCAAAATGACCATTCACAGAGTGATTTGATTTAGTCACCATTGATAAACTGTTACAGATGTGTGGCTGGAGAATTCAGGTGACGAGGACATTTGTGCCTCTTGTGTTTGAGTGTCCCTGTAGCTGAGTTGTAAGATGAAATATCGTGTGTTCCCGGTTCCCCACTGCACTGTATGATGAAGCGGTTATTGTTCACTTGATTGGAGAACGGTCCTAAAAATAACGACAACACCTGAACTTATGGCTATTTAGTACAGTACTTCTGAAAGTAAGAAGTAACTTGAACACAAGATAGAACTCTGAAACTCTGTATTCACACACCATGTGACATATGCCCTTGGGAAATATGTGGCTGGCTAGCTGAAAAGTATTTTTGAATGCCTTAGGTGAATTAAATTTCAGCTTATGAGTTGTTATTTATACATTTGAAGAGATAGCATTGGATTAATTTTGGTTTAAGAAATAAATAGTTTTTCCTGTTTAAAAAAAAAAGAACTATTGAACTCTAATTATTGTTTCACAGTTATTATTTAATGCAACTATACCAGATTTAACATTTTCTACTGGTGTGGCTGTTTTTTGTTTTATTTTTTACAAGGCATAAACTGGTGTAAGTTAAGTAACAATATAGGACTTGTTTTAAAACATCTTTTTTTCACATCCATGTGTGCGAGATATAATTCAGAATAGCTTAGATTTCCAATAAAGTAGAGTGAAAAGGAAATTTTCACATATTTAAGTTGCTTTGTTCATTGTGAGAGAGACAGTGCTCTAAGGCTGANTATGGCAATTACAGGAATAGGTCTGTATAAAAAATGTTTTTTTTTTTTTTTTTTTTTTTTTTTTTTTTTTTGCTTTCGTTGAAATTGAGCTGACACTGATGGGTAGACTTCCCTTCAACAAAGTATATTCCCCATTTATTTGCACCAAAATTAAATAAACCTAATTTTTAGCAATTTTAATATGATAGTACAGCACGAAACAAAGAAAATAAAATAACAAGCATTTGTTTTTCCAACCTTGACCTCCCTAAGTGTTTTTTGTACTGAGAATTGTACTCTTTTTTTTTCTTTCTTTTGAGGTGTAAAGGAAAAAGTTAAATGAGCCTTGGTGTATGCTTTCCATGGGCTAAACGAACCAGGCACTAAACTTTTATCTAGTTCTATGGAGCCTGGATATAAATTGAAAAGATCACAGCTATGGGGAAAAGACCCATACTGTAAAGGCCTTTCTGCATAGATTATGAACATCATAACTCAATAATTCTTTTTTCAAAACTATAGTTATAATTGGACCCAATGGGGGTCTCTCTCTTTGATCAGATCACAGTAACTGTGACTTTACACTGGAAAATGTCACTACTGTGAAGGTTTATCACCTGTAGAGCTGGTCTTTTCTCTGATGCCATGTTCAGTTCTCATTAGCATTATTCAAAGTTTAGTTGTTAATTAGGTTGACACTTCAATTACAATCATCATCTACAAGAACAGTCATGACTGCTTGCATAAAGAAACAAAAAGATACTCATTCTTGCATACATTTCTGAAAGAATGAAGGATTTTTTGCTGATGGTATGTGCTCATAATGTTCTGGTTAAAGAGCAACTATGTGTGCTACTTTGTACAGTGTTTAATGACATAAATATTGCTGTTATGGTTATGTCATAATATGAAGGGAGGCAGAATCTTGTATTCACAGCATAATTGAAGTTGGCTTATTTCTCCAGATATCCCTCATGGTTATAATTAGGAGAATATAACTATAATTGGGTGTAATTCCACATATCTTTAAAGAATATTATAGCAATTCCAGATTGATATATTTTTTTTCTAGAATATCTCCAAGTAATGGCCATGAATGGCTAAGAAAAGATAGATCTTAAACAAAACAAAACAAAAACCAAAAAACAACCTAGCACAAAAATATGCATTTTTTCTTTTTTTCTTGATTCTTTTCATTTCAAGCTACAAGTGCCTTGTGTGACAGTTGTCCTTTTTTTTTTTTTTTCCTTTTACATGTTTTATTTTAAGAACGATTCAAAAGACAATGCACCACTGAATTTATGCAAACTTTTCCCATTGATAGATACTGGTAGCAGCTATTCCTGTGATGCATGAGAAATGATGTAAGATAGTAATTTGATATATTAAAAAATCTCTATAACTGAATCTCAAGTGAACAATGGGAGTCCTTAAAAAAAATCTTTGAAATATNTTATGCAAACTTTTCCCATTGATAGATACTGGTAGCAGCTATTCCTGTGATGCATGAGAAATGATGTAAGATAGTAATTTGATATATTAAAAAATCTCTATAACTGAATCTCAAGTGAACAATGGGAGTCCTTAAAATCTTTGAAATATAAATTTAATGACTTAATTGTCTTTATTTGAAATGAGAAGACAAATTTTGTGATTGAAAGAAGTCTGCAGAGAAGTGGCTCACATACAGTTTACTGTAAAATAATTAAGCTTATTTATGTCAAGAGGCCTTGGGGAAAAAAAGAGAGCATAACCAGTTTGCATTAGCACTCTACCATCATCCCCTGCCTTCATTTCAATTAACAGACCAGCAGGTGCTCTTTGCAGTTTAAAAAGATAAGCTATCAAGGAGGAGGATGAATTTTTGGCTGACCTGTAGACACTATGGTTTGCCTGCTGATTGGGTTCATACCTCGCTATACCAATTTCTGAGGTGTTAATTTAACTGTTCCACTCTGTCATGCAGGTCTCGGCCCTGAAAAATAAACTGAAAAAGCAGTCTACAACTACGGGTGACGGAGTAGCCAAGGCGTTTCTTCGGGCACAGGCATCACTGTTTGGATCCTACAGAGATGCACTAAGATACAAACCAGTAAGACAACTTCTTCTTTCCATTAGTTTACAAGAGCATAGGCTCATTCTTTTGCAAGGAAAATATGAAATATCCCAATCTGAAACATTTCAAATCAATGGTTTTAAACCTTACTCTGAGCACAGAAAGTGTTGGCAATTTAGAAGACAATACTACTTCCTGATGGTGAATTGTACTGAAAAATGAATATTTGTCCAGAGTCAACTATTTTCTTATTTGTGTCACTTCTGTAATTTATTTAGTATAAAATTGTTTACATTAATGAAAGTATTTACAGCTCACCTTATTTAATGTACTGAAGAACTGAAGAGGCTGTGCCTTTCAGAGGCTCAGTCGTTTTTCACTGTACAGATCCAGAGACTTTGCTGTGTTTGAGGCCAGAAGTTCTTTATTTCCAAGCAGGTGCCAGATATGATGATTCAAACCAATGTGCCTACATTTATATGCTTATCTTGATTCCACTGAGAAAACAAGAGAAATGAAAATCCCATTCATCTCATCAGAGCTTCAGAACTTGTATTTCTGAGGTTCTGTGGTACTTGGTTAATGTGTTTCAGGCTTTCATCCTTCCTGGTGTATGTAGGTGGCACATATTGAGCCTATTAGATGATAAAATAATTTATCAGAAATGGCATGTGGATTAATTTCAAATTACTTTCCTATGATATTTACAAATTCCTCACAGTAGTTTCATTTGATAAAAGTGCACTGAGATGACATTGACTGAATCAGAGTCTGAGAACATGGCTTTTATGCTATTATTTTAAAAATCAAGACTGGTCTAAGTTCAGAATAATTCAGACCAATAGTGAGATTTAGCAGGAGAAAAATCATCATTCTTAAGGCATTAAACAGGATCTGCCTCCTACCCAAGTGGTTCTTTCAGGTGGTCCTTATTGCCACGAGCATTTTACACTGTTGCTGTCTATACTACTAGAAACACTAGACAACTATTGAGATTAAAAACTAATCCATGTGGAAATGTTTAAGGGTTTAGTGTAAGTATTTGTGTTTGACAGGCATTATAGTTTTCTTTTGATATGGTAACTCAGTTTGCATATGATATTGAAATTATTCTACCTGTTTTCAAATTTGCTGAAGGACAACACAGTATGAATTACATAAAAGCAGATCTTTTCAACAAAACAGATATGGTTTATTCTATACCAGCATTATATGACATTGCACTGGAAGGAGTTATCTAACTTTTCCTTAGTCCAAAGATGATGACACTGGTCATTGCCAACCCATGTCAGCTTGTGTTACAAGCAGTTGTGTCAAAAATTGTCTTAAACTACAATCAATACATCCAAGCAAAATGATGTCAGTCTGGCTGAAGTTCTTAACCTTTGTTCTGGAGTTGTTAACCATTGTTCTAGGGTGGAGTCAGTCCTTTGTGTTGTGGTAAGATTTTTGAATGGAACATAAGTTCTTCAGCATTCTGATTAGGATCTTTGTTGAATTCAGCTCTGCTTTCCATTTTATTTTAGTTTGTCTGTTACCATATCTGAGATGTCTGCTTTTGCATTGTATTGGAAGCAGTACATCATACATCACTTCTGTTGGCACACACGTCTGAATGACCTTTGCCATCTTTGTTTCTGCATCGTTCTTTTTTGAGTATTAATTTTTTGGCACACCGACTGCACATAAGAGAAGATACTTCTCAAATTGTTGTGGCCTGATTTTTTTATTTCATTTCTAAGATATGTTATTTCAGAATATTTTAACAGTCAGAAGTCTGCTGGCAATTGTTAGCATTTCGTAGATTGGCATCAACTTGTCTCAGGTCCAAGTGTATATATGTATTTTACAAAATAAAAATTGAGCTGTGTTCATGTTGTGCTAACTACTATAGTTTTTTTTATGGAATTTGTGTTGTGATAGAAAAAACTTACTAGGAGCTGAGCTTGTTCCAGATTAGCAGAGACTAGGAGGAGTGGTTCTGTGATAGTTCAGCTCATTTTGCTTGGTCCTTTTGAACTAAGTTTAGTGGCTTATAAATTAGAAGATTCAAGAAAGCCAGTTGCTTTTGACTGTATTGGGACTGTTTGTCAGGAGTCTCAGGACACATGAATTGTTATTGCGAAGAAGATAGTATCCTTTGTCTTGGAGTCTGTGATGCTAGATCTAATATAGAAAATCTAAACCAGAGTTAGGGAGTTTGTTTATACTCTTTTAGAGCTAACGTAGTATTCTCACTGAAACTTTATAAGGGATATACTTAAAATATTTTCTAGGTAGTTTTGAAATACTTTTGCTGTAAATAAACTTGTTGTATTTTCAGATCAAGAAGTGGAAGGCTTTGGGATACTGTTTTTAGGATCAGAAATATCCTAATGAAAAATAATGTTTGGATAGTTATTCCTTGCCTGTAAGTTTAAAAATATGTTCAAATGAACTACTTTACTTGCAGCAGGGTGTTCTGTATGATTTTAACTTGAAACATGAAACAACTGTCATTAATATTCACTTTGAGTAAAGAACAGCTTTGATAGTGTCTGTACTCATCCAACACTTCTCTTCATTCCAAACGCTGTTCGTCACACTGAACACTCATTCTGTGCAACTGTTTGTTTTCAGCATAGGACAGATTCTCCTTGGTGTAGCAATATGTCTTGAACAAACGTCTAGCAATTATTGAAAATAATGTGATTGGTGAAAGGGAAAACGGGAAGCCTCAGGGGTCTTGAAAGGAGTACATGGGACTCCAAAAGACCATATGGAAAATTTGACTATGTGAATACTGGCAGGAAATATGACATGCAATAGATATAGGTGATAATATTTTTTTGTGTAATAAATAATAAGAAAAATATTAATCCAGTAGAGTTTTCAAGAAAAGCAGAAATAGGTGTTTTCTACAATTTAATCATGGCACTGAATTGAAAAAAAAGAGAAATCAGTCAAATCTGATGTAACTACCAAAATTATTTTTTTTATAGTATCTTTAGCAACTGCTGCATAATAGGAGTGAATCAGTACAGTTGGTGATAAAGGAACCAGCATCTAAGAGTGTGCGTTTCTAGCTTTGTGTGATTATTTATTTATTATTCTTTATTCTTCTTATTATTTATTTTAGTGTTGGCTACTAAATGTCTACAAGAGCTGAAGGTCATTTTCTGCATTACTTTAATACAGAAGGAATCCACTTCAAGCATGGTTGTTGAGGAATGACTGAAAATTTTGCTTTTATAGCCTGTTTTAATAGCCAATCACCCTTCCAAGATTTTGATAGGGAAGAGAAAAAGAAAATAAAACAGATTTTCATCTTTACTGACTTCCTTGTCATTTGAGAAATTGCCAAAAATAATCCGTGCATTCAAAGAAAATCTTCTCAGTAGAATATCAGTGTGTTGTTGTGCTAGCCCAGCTAGCAGTTGCAGTAGCAACCATTGTATGATCTCTAACGTCAGTAACCGTGAACAATTTTGATCACAAGAGTCTGACCCTGCTGTGACATTGCAAGGAGCAAAGTATTGTGATGTATCCTTAAACCATGTAGATGCACGTACATACAGAAATTATTTTATTTTGTCTAGTCACAGCTTGGCCTTGAACCTTTGGTTGCTCCTATTTTCTTTAGGTAGTCCAACATTTGGGAATTTATTACAAAATAATATCGCATGTTTCAGAACTTGCAAAGGTGGGAGTTAACTAGAAAGATTACAGTTATGCAGTTTATTTCACTGTCAGTCAATGTATCTGCAATATTGTGATCCTTTCTAGCTATTTCACTTCACATGTTCTTCACGGGTATTTTTCAGGCAGCCTTCTTAGATGTAAACCACACAATCAAACATTTCAGCAATGCTATAGGGGCAAGGAAAAATGGACCTTACACATGAAGTTGTGCAAACCTTGTAGGTGATAGCAAATACTAGGTTTTTGTGTTTTTATTGTTTTTGTTTTTCCCATTAAATGCATGCAATATAGTCATATAATAAAACAGAATGGTGTAAAAAATTCTTTAAAAGATGGTATTTCACTTACCATGACTAGAAGGGAAAAGGTAGGTGAGATTTTGGGGGTAGAAGAGGAAAGATAATAATGAATAATAATAGAGATTAATTTTATCATTGGGAAAAAAAGAAAACCGTATTTCCTGCTTTGCTTATAACTGGCAAGCATCAGGAAGAATTACAGGTATGATTTAAAAAAGAAAAATGTAGTCCATCATGACAAGACGAATACACTTCAAATGTATTTCAAATAAACAAATCCTTTTTGAGACATACCTATTTGAAAACTAGAGGTTATAAACAGCAATAAGTTATTTTCTACTTCTGAACATCTGGCTTTTCTTCCAAGAATTAGCTAACAAAAGATAGTTGTTAAAAAATCACCTTCAGTTTTTGGGGGAAAAACTCATCAAACCTATTGATGTTAAACTGTTTTAAATTATGATGATTGTAATGTCATTCATCAAAAATTACTTAAAGAAGAGCAAAGGCTAATGGCATGGTTTGGAATTCTTGCCTGCCGGAGTTCATAGTCTGATAGACATTCTGAGGGGATGGGAAAGACTCCGTAGTGGAGATAGCACACACAGCCTGTCAGACCTTGCTTTAATTGAATGCTTTCTAGAATGCTTTGGGCCTGTACTTTTAAAAGTACACTTTTTAAAGTAGTTAGTTTAACTTTCAAAGAAACCTAGGTATTGTATTCAAAATGAAAGAAAGCAAAATAGTGCAGTTAAGTGTTATGTTAGGGAAATGGAAGGATATTTTAAGGTTCAGAATGCTTCTGAATGCATGAGAATGCTTAAACAATAATGGCTCATGATCGAGTTTCAAAATGAAATCTTTTGAGGACACAACTGACTTTAGAAATGGACATTGATCTGTTTGCTTTTTGCCCAAGTTAGACATAAAAATTACAGGAGTAGAGAAACAGAGAAAGAGTAATAAAATGCCAGAATATAGCTTGTGTTTAAGTGCAGAACCATCCTGTGTTGTACTTGTTATCTCTCTCTGTTGTCACTTTTCTAAAATGTTTTTTTCATGTTAAAAGCCATAATGTTACATTAAGAATTGTAATGGCTCTTTATTGAAGGGCTTAATTATGACTGCTGATGCTCATCTGAATCTTTGATTAAGTGGATGGCAAGAAATGGGCAAATCTTGTAGTAATTTGTTTGTAATTTTACTTGGTATCTTCATGAGTAGATGTAGTTAAGTCATACTCGGTTATTTCTTAGGTGATTGTCTACAACTGTTATGCCAACAGCTGAAATTTCATTGTTTTACTTCCTTGGTGTTAAACAGAGGGATTTTTGTATGAAATTAAGAATGATGTTTAAAAATGGACTTTTTTGGATAAATGATACAACACTAAGGAATTTATACCTATCTTATACTCATTTTGTAATAACCAGGAGTTGTCATGTGAAACTGTACCAATTATAGCAATAATACAAACAGTGTAAGAGTTGTTTCATGCTGGAAAGATATGAATGTCTCCTGAAATAACTGAAATGCTAGTACTTCTTGTTAAACATGCCTTCTAATCTATGCTACCTTTCCTTTAGAAACCATTGCACAGTTTTAGGTTGCTACTTCCCTGTTCCATTGAGGTCTGCATAAATAGCTTTCTTAAACGGCAAATGTAGCTTGGAGTGAAAAATGCCTGCTGTGTGTGGCAAGCTATGAAAGGGGAGGAAAATTCTATAACAACTGTTGTTAAAAGGACAGATATCTTGTTTGGGCATAGACTGTTTGGTCTGAGTATTAGCTGTCTACTTTTCAGTGTGGAGTCCCTACTGGGTTTTGATCGAACTTGTTTTGAAAGTACATTGTAGATCAATATGGAAGGGGCCATTTGATGGTGAAGTAGTTAAATATCAGAGGAGCATTCTTCCGAAACTCAGACTTTCTGAAGGTACCCAGCTGTATTTGCAGAAACAAGAATGTTATGAGCTTCATGTCCAAAAACTTCTGAAGCTTTTGTGTTTCTATTAAATAAATAGCTTCATTTTTAAATAGCAATCCAAAGCATCTCATGTTTACAGTAATGATCTTGAAGATTTGGCAAAGTTTTATTAGGAAAACAATGTATTTGTTCCGAGTATGAGACAAATGAAAGAATTAAGTGTTAACAGTGCTTGTTATTTAATGCAATTTCAGTGAAGTTATAGCAGGTATTCAAAAAACTGATATCTGAAATTTCTGCAGGTTTCAATAGATTTTCTCCCTTTCATGTGATGACCAGATAGGAGCTTTGAGCCTACTAAAATTTTTAAAGCAACCTTACTATCAGTAGATTGCAATAATTGCATTACTTTTGGATGTGAACCAAATTAGATCTGAATACATTTTCAGCCAAGGTATAGCTTTGTCTATTCTGTTTCTGAACTTTGTTGATAAGGCAACAGATGCAGCAGTGCATGAGTGCTTACTAAATATCTGAAGTATCCAGTGATAAAGGGAAATATTTAGGAGAATAGCACAGCCATACACTAAAAATGTGCGTTGAACTGCCGTTTCCTGGCATTCTGCTACATGGCTCCGACCAGAGCAGTACTGCCAAGGAGTGCTCTTGCTGCTCTCTCTTCCTAGGCTGATATGGAGGGGAGAGCAGGAGTGCCTATTTTCTCTTTTACTGGGAGATAACCTCTCCTTTCTGTCTTTCATCTTTCCCACAGCATTGGGTGAAGTGGCAGTGAAGGCTTCGCTTAATTTTAATTTTTCTAAATAATATGTCTTGAAAATAATATCCTTTTCTTTCTTTGCTCCTTCATTTAAGGTTTCAATGTGTTGTGAGTCATCATCTAGTCAGTTCTGCACTCCCACATAGCCTCTATATTTTCAGAAATCATTTGTTGTGTAAAGAAATATATAAATAAGGATTTTTTTCTTATTTGTTGCCTTTAATTTTTTTTTGGAAGAACGACAGAACTGAGAAGGGAGTCTGCCCTCAGGAACACCATGTCTTGTAACACCATATCTCACTGGAGACTGTTTCATTTGTTTTGAAGCACTTTAAATTTGCTAAGTAGCTTGAGGTCATCTTCCTAAGACAAGAGTCTTCAGGAGCTCAAGAAGAACTAATGCAAAGTGGGTCAGGAAGGCAGTGCTATTTAAAGTACCACAAACAGTTCAAGCTCTTTGACAGATTCAACATGTCCTGCGTGTGTACAGTGTTCACCAGTTATCTCTGGATAAGCAGTAGGTGGAGTAATGGCGTGCTCATCTTGGAGATGTGATGGAGATGCTGTATTGAGATGGTTTTGCAAATCATTGCACTCCAGCTACTCTGTGAAAGGGAAGGATTGTGTTAGGTAAATTTGCTTAAATATTGCTTCTAAATCTTCCTGGGAGAATTATTCTCTACAATCGGGATTTCCTTAAAGATATCAGAATGTAAAACTTAAAAACAAGTTAAGGGTGAAATTGCATGCTTTGCTGATTAGAATTGGAACTCTGCAGTTTTTAGATACTTTGAATTTCTGTGCTGTGGTAAGATATCCAAAATTTGGTTTCAGCTATGACAAGATGTCCCTGCAAACTGTAAAAGTGGGAAGTTTTTGGTAGCATGAGAATAGGATTTTAAAAGGATGTGAGGGTGGTTTTACTGCTAGATTTCATAGGATCATACCTACATCATTTAGAAAGAAAATACAAGGTATAAAAAACATTTGAAAATGATTTAGAGCTACTCTGACAAACTCACAAAGGTCATGTGCCAATACCACCTTGTATTGTAGAAATGCAGAACGTCCCAGGAAGCCAGGAAAGCATATGAAGTACCATGTGCGATTAAAGTTAACCAGGGTGCGGAGCGGAAAGCAGTGGTGGTCATGGGCATGAATACATTTGTCTTCAAAGTGGCTAACAGTTGGAGCCTGACAGGACTCCTGTTTTAGTATCAGAAAGATCAATATAGGAGGTATCTTTGATCTTTTTTTCTTTTGAGTGGCTGAGGCCTCTTAGTCTGTTCTGGGTATTTAGTTTTTGGGTAGTAAAACAACCTAGGGGCAGATTTATGTGTGGAATTTTGTTGGATTCCAGTTTTTTGTCTTAAAGTCCCTTGCTAATTGTTTCTAAACTGATGACCTTTTTGTTCTTTATACTTGGATGGGAGGCCTCTTGTATTTGTGATGAAATCAGTTAACGTCTCCATCACTACACAAACTTTTTAGTGTATGCATTATTTATTCATTTAAATCTTAACAGCTTCAAATATTGATCACAAAATATTGACAAGACTAACAATAGGAAAGAGTGCCTGTCAGTAACTTCCAGTGCCCTGTGCACACTGAGGATAGCAAATTGTAAATCAAATTAAGGGATAACATAGGAGCCACTTTAAATAATCTTTATTTTCAAAAGAGTGCTGTTTACACATAATAAGTTTTCTACAAATACTTAATTCTTGATAAGTGCTCATTTATTTTATTATTATTGTTACTATTATTATTTTGTAGAGCACCTGGTTAACTACAGACTATGTAGTTAACTAAGTACTTGTGTTGGGATAACATTTTATTTTACCAAATATTAGTCTGGCCCGTTTTGATTTTTTCCAAAAGCCAATGTTTGGTTGTTGTGGAAATAATAGATTTCCACAAACATTTCAAAAGATTTCCACAAAGATTTCAAAATAGATTTAAATTTACTGCAATATTTTCCTGTTAAGTGAGAGCAATGAGGGTTGAACTATTCAAAGCAGAGGACCTGCTACCCCTCAAATTTTGATCCACTTCCTTGTAATATTTAATGGAGAGTACATTAGAGGTAGTATGAGCCAACTTTAAACCAACTCACTTTTTCCCTGCAAAGTGCTTTTTCTAGACTAGCTTTAAAGCTTCATAAATGAAAGGTTCAACTGCAACGTGTATTCTGAGTGCTATTTAAAATGTATGATTTCATTGCTGTTGTCTGCGTGTTTTTACTTTATGCGTGTATAGTGAGATATTAAATAAATCAACATGTTTGTATAATGTAGTTAATATCCAATGTTTTCCATTTAAACTCTTTTAGGGAGAACCTATAACTTTCTGTGAGAATAGTTTTGTGAAGCATCGTTCCAGTACTACTAAACAGTTCCTGGAAACTGCGGTTAATCTTCAACTGTTTAAACAGGTATGAGATAGTAAAAGACCCCAATTTAATGATCTTCTTTGGAAATGCATCCATATTTAAATATATATCCCTTTCTGTCACTGAATGAAACTCCAGGATAAAACACAAGTATTTGTGTACAGGCAGTCATCCTAGTGTTGTTCTATTATTACAATATCAACTATAGCTTAAAAAAAAAAAAAAAAAAGAGCTGGGAAAAAAAAGTGAAAATAACTAAACTCCAGGGTGCAGAGCCAGCGCAGCACCTCTTCAGAGCTGGTCAGCAAGTCACCTGGACAAGAAAAATTGAGGATTTCCCATTTTGATGGTGGATCTTTATTTTCAGCTCCCTTGGCTCGTGACCAAAGAGCCTAAACAGCAAAGTGCTTACTTAAATTGGTCTTCGTTGGCATTCTATTTAAAAACTGGATTCATACTGTAATTGCAGCTTTCACTGCTAGGGTTTTGGAAGGAGGCATAGAAAGAATGTTGCCAACCCAAGCCATAGTGGCAGTCTGAAGAATGTTGCAGTCAATTAAAGAAAACCTGAGATGCAAAGTAGTTAATTTCTTGCAAATATCTTAAATGATTGAGGCATGAGAGTTCATGTTAAAGTTATCTAATGGACTCCTTTGAAGATCTACTACCATGATAGATAAGGGAAAATCATTATATACAGGATTTTCTATTTTTCAAAAAATGTTTGGTGCTAATCAGGAGGTAATGTGAAGATTTATGTAAGGGTGATAATTTGCAGAAGTCTCTGAAAACATGTTTTTCATATTTATTAAGGAAATACTGATTGTAGAATTGGGCTCCTTCACTTTTACTCCTATATTACATGGTTAGAAAATGTAAATAAAAATAAGAAGTAATGAAGATATCTGAAACCTTTTGGAGTATCTGGGACAAGTGATTGATGTGGAAAGAAGTAACGGAGCAAGCTGTTTACATTTTGCGTATCTTAAGACTTGGAAGTTTTTTAGCAAGAAAGATGCTTACAAATGAAGTTTCCAAATTGTTGTCATGTTCCTAAGCAAGGTCTTCAGTTGTAAGGAAAAGGTTTAACTTCACTGAAATTATGGGCTTGTCAGTATGGCTCTGAACTTAACTCATTATGTTTTAGTATGTTCAACTAAAAATCAGTTTATAGTTTGTTTATACCTTGTTTTTAATTTTATTCACACTAAAGGAAATAATATATTACAAAAGATTAAGAAATAGTAACAATTTTGATGATGTGTGTGGTTTAATAGTAAACATTTTCTCATTCTCCTGCTTTGCTATGATTGTTATTCCCACTTCAGCTAATCCTCAGCCCAGCTGCATCTTTTATAGCTTTTCCCACTGACAAATGAACTGTTTTCAAGGTTCTTTTCAACAGAATAAACTGTATTCTATTATGTTCCTGCAAATGACTAATTAAGTGGGAAATAATTTTTTAGAAGCAGAAAATGGGTATGTAAAATGTTTTGGAGTGCTTTTGCATTGACTGACAAGTAAGCCTAACTAGTGCCATTTTTTAGAATTGTTGCTGTGGGTTTTTTTGTTTGCTTGTTTGTTTTTGGTGGGGGTACTATTTTAAATCTTCTCTCTCCCCTCCACCTCTGTTCTTCTTGGAAGTTCATTAGAGTACCAGGAAATCATCCTATGGTGATTTCCAGTTTCCACTGTAAACTGTGGAATTAATTCTTTGTGTTCTTCACATTCCAGTTATTTTCATCTTCAACATCACCTATTTTTACCTTGTTATATTTCTGCCTTCTGTTGTATTTTGATGTGTTTTCTGTTAATGATGTCACCAAGTGTATTGGCACGTGCCAGTCTTTTGTATGAACATCACTGACTAACCTGTAAATAGGATCAGTCCCAGCATTTACCCTTAAATGCCCTTACTGGAGACACTTGCGATCTGGTGCTTCCCTTTTATAACAAGCTGATTTCTTTTGTGGGCAAGTCCTCATCTGGCATAACGTCCAGATACTGTTCAGATATTCTGCTTTTACTTCATCTGAACTAATGTTTGAAGGTAGATGCACTGGTCTTATCTTGTATAGTTAAATTGCATTTCCTTTATCAAGAAAATTTCAAAGAATATGTAAGAACTTGCCTTCTGATAACTTGTGTGGTACATCTCCCATTTACCTTTTTTGCCCCCTTCAGATTTACTCACAACATCATCAGACTGCTAAGGGCAAACTGACAGACCAGCACTTAACCACATCCTTCGTTTTTCGAGTAATTGTACTGTTGCTTCCACTGTATTTCAAACTTCAACTGTAAGGAATTAATAGTAGCACATGTCAGATAGTTCTTTTGAGTGTCCAGGGAAACTATTAATTCATTCATAGAATTACCATGTATACTAATGTTACAATACTTCATTAAACAATATAACTGTATGAGTAATATAGTTTGAACTGCTATTGTGTGGAAATTCTTTGCTCTGCTAAGGTCTTGTTCTTAGTAACTGATGATTCACTTAGAATTTTTACTGCTTCCTACATTTGTTTATATGTTTGGATTTGACTCACAACAGCATTCTTTGCTTTCCCTCCGTAGCATACCACAAACCCTTCTGAGTTTCATATGGTCTGTAATTCAAAAATATTTAAGGAATGTGATAGTCCTCTTTAGTCTGATAAAATCCAAGAGTAACATCAGAGTTACTTTTTTTCATTAAAAGTGGTAGTCAAGCATGGTGCCTCTGGATCTGTCAGAGAATGCATTAATTGAACTGATTTTCCAGAGCTTTAAAAATAAGAGAAGAAAATAATATAAGGCATGCATGATTCCAAATGTTTTTGGTGGTTTTTTTTTTGTTTTCATTTGGTGATTTAAATGTAACTCATAATAGTAAATTAGTCCAAAGTAATGATTACTGGTACAGCCAATAATGTTATCACTTCGTTCAAATAATTTCAGGTGGTTCTTTTTGAACTGATCTATTTTTCAGTATTTACATTAAATACTCAATTGAATTAATCTTCTAAAAACTAAAATTCAGCCAGTGTCTCAGCCTCCTGTTGATAGAATTTTACCAAATGTTGAGCATGTCCATAAATCTTTTGCTAGTGTATGGTATGGAATGAGTTCATAACTTTCCCTAAAGAGATAACACCCCTCAGTTCAAAGGATGGCTGGTTTTTCTTCTTGTTTTTTTTTTTTTTTTTTTGCAGTAGCTAGAGATGTTCTTATCTCCCTTCTCACTGTGAAATAATCCAGCGATCCCAAAGAGGTATGACCATGAACCCAACCTGTTTGGAAAAAGGCCAACTTGGAGTAAAGTGAGAAAACAAGGAGTTGAGACAGGAGAGAGAAGGGGATGGTTATCTTTATGCTTGTCTCATTATTGCTGTTGGAATTTTTCTATTCTTAGAATGTACTTTGTTTCATGACAATATTGACAAGCATTAGATTGTCACTGACATTGTTTGGATCATCCTTAGTAATATATGACATAATCAAGCAATTAATTTTAATCAATTCCTATGTACTGTTTACTACCAGTGGATAACTCATATTTCTTATTAGAAGATGAACTGTGTATAATTAGAAAAGTGCTTTCTCCCTTTATCTCTCAGATTTGAGTTAGCCTTTTCAAAATAAATAAGGAGGGGGTGATCCTGAAAGGAATTTTAAACCTTTAGAAATATACTTGATGAAATTCTTTGAAGCTTGTTAATTTCTGAAAAGAATGTGTTCATCTCTTCTGAGAGGTTTAATCATGAGTTATCTTGTTTCGTCTCTTTCTGACCTATATGAGTCATTTCATTCTTTATATACCCATACACCTACATTCAAATCCACATACAATGCAGTGTATATAAGGATGATTATTGCAGTATGCATCTGTAGCTGCAACTAAATAAGTGTTCCTTGTGTTAGAACTTGAAAATTCAGTGGTGTCAACCCTGAACTATGCTCAGTTAGATGGAGAGCTCAGTCAGATGGAGCCTCATGCCCCACTTCATTTTTTGCACTTGAGTGAAATGTCCTTCAAGTTAGTTTGCTGATCAAATCCATGCTGCTAATGCCACCATTTCTGAAAGCAAGCCACAGTGATTCTCTTCTGTTTCAGTGCAGGCAGTTTTGCTATGATTTCCCCACACTTACTGTCCTCATAAGGTCACTTCACATAAAACATATCCATTAGACTTTTGACGAAGCTCGATTAGACATCGTAGCTTATCATTTCTTTGAAGTGCACGTGGTGAAATGTGTCAGGCTGTTTGTTCTGTGTACCTTAACAAGCTCTACTTTGGACCCATTGATGTGTAAAGCAGAAAGGGAGGTTTGTTTATCATTTACTGTTTACGATAAGGAGCAACCTTAGGACTTCCCAACATAAATCAAGGAATTCTTGGCTATCTTTACTTGATTACGATAATGCAGACTTAGCATAAATGTATGCTAAAATCTTTTAATACCATTAGGAAAGCAAGAAGAGCCTGAAAGCGGTTGAAAGTAACTCTGAACAAACAGTTGTAAGTTCATTGGCTGTAAAATTTTACTTAAATGTTTTTTTTGATAATTTTTGCATCATGCATGTAATTTACTCAGTATACATAAAAATAGCAGGAACTCAGAGTAAGTGATAATTTTTGTACAATATTTTGACATTTCCGCTGTTAGTTGAAAAGTCCATCTAAAATTATACATTATCCTTAAGCCATAAATTATCTTGAACATATAAATTCCATCATACCATGATAGCAGTGTAAAGAAATAGAGGGACTAATAAAGTGTGACTTTTTTTTTCCAGTTTATTGATGGTCGGCTATCAAAATTAAATGCAGGAAGGGGATTTTCCGATGTTTTTGAAGAAGAAATCACAGCGGGAGGATTTTGTGGAGGTACAGAATTAATTGGAGTGTTTTACTTGATGCTTTTTCTCTGAGAGCTCTTTAAGATGACTGTCCTTATACATTTTAGAAGTCATTAATGTCTGTACTGTTTCAACATTTCCATTCGTTCTTGAAAGGTTTTAGCCACTAACAATTGACTGCTGGGCTGAATAATAGTACATATTTGTCATATTGACACAACTAGATGAAGATATTTTGTTTTAATCCAGTAACACAATACTTAGATTTTAAGATGTGATCCAGTGTGTCACTGTGTCACTTGCATTTGATCTGCATATTTATACTACCTGTTAAATACTATACTGAATTTTTTAAAATAATCTTCAGTTTGTGCTGCTGATTGTGTTTTGGATAGTTGGGTTTTCAAAAGCTCTCCTGACTTTTCATATCTAATTATTTCTGCAGTGCAGAAACCTGTGGTTTCTGTTTAGATAAGTTTCTTATCAGTAGCAAATGTACTACTGAAGAATAAAAAAATTGAACCTAGATATTGAACGACTGTATATCATCAGAGAAAGTATATTGAAATACTTGCTTCCTTCATAAAAAAGTAGTATTCCTTGTGATGTTTCCAGCAGTTATATTCACTGACAATTATTTTAACTCTTCGCATTCGTTGGCATCTAAAGTGAACCCATATGGCAGAATGTGAGCTGAATCAATCTGATTATTGCAGAGTTATTCAGTGGTTTCCTGTTTACCATTTATATGCTCTATGCTGCATTGCTTTTTGAGTCACTGTCTCTGCTCTAAAAGTGTTGGATCATGGCATGCGTGACAGAGCGCGAGCACTACTTTATGAAAGCGGTAGAAGCTTCCTTAATAAATGGAGGTTCAACAACAAATGGACTTCCTTTGCAGGGACACTCTTACAGGGGCATGTTCCCAGGGCAGAGAACCTGAGATCATGGAGCAGTCGGAAGCCATCCTCACCTTCTGCAAAACAGCCTTGTTACACTCAAAGCACATTAGCCCTTTTGTTTTCTTTTCTTTCTTTCCTCTGAGTCTTGTGCTATGATATAGCACAGCTTTTGTATTTTTTGTGACTAAAGTGTGATAAAGCTTAAGAGAGATTTGCTTCTTTTCTGCCTTTACAGTGTAACTTACGCTGCTCTGTATACAAATTTTAGCTTCTGTTAGTGAGATAGGTAATGTCAGGATTACTGCTCACTGCTGTTAAGGGGTCAAGGGTCCTCCGTAGAACTGTATTAGAACTGAGATAAAGTTTGATTTTTGGCCACGTACTGGCAGCTTGTGAATCATGTCTCATCCAGGAAGGAGTGCTCGGCTTCACGAACCCTTCTCACTTGGACTGCACTGTGTGCTGACTTTTCAAGTCTCACGAGCTGCATATTGCCAGGCTATGGACAAATTGCTTAGGGCACATATTCAGTATTTACATAACTGCTGTCTCATTATCATTATGAAGTGCAGGGCTAACAACATGTATGCAATTGAAGGTGACATTTTTGACGCTAATGGGGTAGAACTATGATCTTTTCGCAGAGTTAAATCCCATCCATCTTAACAAGTGGTCCAAAGTTTTAAACATGTAAACAAACAAAAAGCCAGAAAAACAAATCAACCGACCACCACTGCCACCACCACCAACAAAAAAACCCACATGGAAACACAGTTTTCAGAAAAGCCACAGAATATTAGAGAGCTATAAGCTGTCTAACAGGAGAGTTGAATGCAGAGAAAGTGTAATTTGAAAATTGCAGATTGAAATGGAAAGTTTTTTGTTTTTTTTTTTATTTTAATTTCCCCACATATGTCTAGTAGAGAAACTATTAGAGAAAATTACCCTGGAAATTGGAAAATATTTTTATAAATAATTTTTGTTTCAGTAAGCTGATCAGGTTTTATTCCGCTAAGTGTGAAAAGCCGATTGTTAGCCATCTTTATGCTTACATTTTCTCATTACTTTTTATTTTCTGTGACATGTATTATTCTGCAGAAGTAAGTAATAGTTCTGAAGAGTTTTAAGCAATTTTCAATAACCTATTGACTGACTGCTTCGACACTTAGATTTCTTGTGGAATATGTGGATTAAAGTAACTTGTAATTACATGAATTTTACTACAGCATTCATTTTTCTTCAAGCTGTTCCTGATGTCACTAGTGGCAGCACAAGGAAAAGTGAACCCTTTTCACCTCTGTATTAGTAATCATTTCTTTTAAAGGATCAGCATTTTCTTGGTAGTTTCAGGGCTTTCATTTCTGGCTTAGAGAATGCAGTGTTAACATTGCCTTTCTGTAGATGATTATATTTCAGTTTTGTTTTTTTATTGACTTCTCTTAAGTCTCTCTGTGCAACTAGGAGACAGTTAAGCTCCTTGGTGATTTTCTGTGCTCTTGTTTACTATCTCACATAATCGCTGAAGTCATGAGCCATGAAGGAAAACTCTTGCATATGGCAAGAGCTCAGCATATATGGACTAGATAAAAAAATAAAGTTATGTAATAGCATGTTAGAGAAATCACTTAAAGTTCATTGCATTAATTTACTTAATGTATGAGCAGAGGTTAAGTTTTACCTCTTTATGTGCTTTTTCACACTGTCTTCTCTGGTAGTTTCCAGGGAGCCAAACAGCAATAATAGCATTTGCTTTTGGTTTCTCTTTGACATTCTTACTGAAGTTTTGATCATAATAATCATGAATTTCTCTCCTTTCTAAGGAGACATTGCATTCACTCACGCTATCCTTCCTGGGAGTCTGCACGTCTCAAAATGGCTTATGTGGGTTTTAGTGTCATGGGTGAATGTTTCACTGCCTGGTACACCTGCACACAGTTCAGTTTCTTCACCTCACTTGGCAAAGAAACTTGGGAATTCCGTTTACACTGATCCAGTTAGAGCTCAGTCGTGTTCTAGGAACTGAGTGTGATTTGCTTTTCCATTAGCTCATGCAATAAATCTACCTAGGCTTTAGTTTACCAATTTATTGCAAAGCTAAAGTTTGCAACGTCATTTTAAAAGTCTGTATGCTCCTTGCAAAACTGCTGAAGTCTCCAAAAATTTCATCATGCTTACATAAATGTCTTGGTTGGAGTTAGTAATAGCTCACAGTAACAGAGTATTCAAGTGATTGATCTGCTCTAAAACTTTCTCAGAGTGGGGACCAGACTTGGTGTTCAGCTGAAATACACTTTGGAAATAGTACTCATTTCTTCATCAAGCCCTTGATAGAATTTAAACCTGTGGTTGGTGGCACGGTAGCCCTACATGAACGAGTTGCTATCATTTGCCTGATATTCTTTTTCCCCTATAGGAAAAAAAAAGGAAGTAGATACAGTTAGCATGTTACAGTGATTTCTCCTATGCATAAGTACGTGATGATGACATAATCTTCAGACGTTTCTCGAGTGCTTTTTCCTTGGGATGGAACCACCTGCAGTTTGTCTCATTGCCTTACTTGAAAGGTTACCCAGTGGGATCATTATTATTGAACACAGTTCATTTAGATATTCTTTCCTTTAATTTCTTTTCAGAATTTTTAACAGTATGTTATGCTGCTCAAGTTTTAATTTCTCTTTGCACTTCAATTGGAGCTTAAGAAACATTGTGAAAAGATAGAAATGCACAAAAAAACCCAGAAAACATTATATAAGATTTTTTTTTCTTTACTATGTACGTATTCTTGTCTTTAAGTTCTTTGACTCTCTGGGAAGAACAAAATTAATGAATAATCCTCTAAGAGAATTTTTAATGTGGACTTTGAAGAGAGCTGAAACATTTAATATGTTGAATATATGTTTGATTTTGTTGTTTTTTCTTTTCTTACGTTTTTGTTTCAGGAAATTCAAGATCTTATCAGCAATGGATGTATACCGTGAAGGTATGAATATTTTGTTGGTTAAGTCAATGATTTTTAGGAAAAAAAAAAAAAAAAAGAAAGGTCTGTATCCTTGACAACTTTTTTTTCTTTAAAACTTTGTCATCTTCCTTATATGTATGTAACATAAACAATTTGCTTATTTGGAAAGAAAAATAGAAATACAACATGTTTAATGTGAGGGTGAGGGGAGGAGACTCAGTACAATCGGACATGAACCTTTCACTTCTAGTAAACAGCAACATAGTTCATATGGGTTTGTGCTGTTTGACTAACAGAAGACGCTCGGTATAACCTTGTTATTCTGCAGGATAAGTAAAATATATTATTTTAGATTAACAGAATTCTTAGGTGATTAAACATGATAGTTATTTATTTCAAGTTGAAGCATTTTGAAGTTACCTAATTTAGGATAGGAACACAAGATAAATAGCCGTAACTTCTGAATTGATTTTGATGTGGTAGCAGTGAATGAAGAATGACAATACATCATCCTGTTAGAATGCATTGATAAAAGCGTCAGCTCTGATAACGACATACTGTAACCCTTGTGTGTCTGCAGACAGCAGGTTGTGGAAGAAACACAGCTGTGCCTGGTCTTGCCGTTTTTAAGCTACTGATTCCTTTTCAGCACACTCAAATTTTCCTGTTGTCTTAACTCTTGACTTATAAATGTTATTAAAATAGGATGTTTTGTGTATTGCAGAAAGGCGGTGCACTGATCAACACAGCAATGACCAAAGCCACTCCGGCTGTGAAAACAGCGTACAAATTTGTAAGATATCAGTTTCATATAAACTATATGTAAAAGCCATAACTACCTATTGTCTATGATTCTTCCTGAATACCCAAAATCTTAAATATTTTGTAAATATATTTCAGACAAACACTTCGATCTGCCTGACCCTGTTAGTTTCATTCCTTTTCTCAATGATCACTGGGGTTTAGAATTGATTCAGTGTCTCCCAGAATAGGTTGTGCATGACAACAGACATTTTCAAAGAATCACAGTGCTGTTGTCTCAATTGTAATATTTATTTGAATGTCGTTTAGGTAGTTGTATACTCTTTGTAACATGATGAGAATGTCGTCCAAATATGGACTCTGAAAACAGAAGTTCTCGTTTGCACTGTGGTCTGGTGACATAGCTCATGCATTGCAAAGTTGAGATGAGTCTAAAACATTTTGTAAATGTTACACTTAATTGTAAATAAAGTGCAATAGTATGTAGTAACGTGGCAAATAGCCTTAACGTGTGGTAGAAAGTCTTTTCTCTTGAGAACGTCCTTCAGGACAAATGGAGTCCTATCTTACACAGATGTGATTTCTCTTTGGCAGTGTGTGCTGCACTGTTGTAAGGGTATGGTACAGCATCAGTAACACGTGCAGCAAGTCCTGTGTATCATCTGCTGCTCTAAAAATTATGTCAGAATACTCACATTTAGCTGGATTAATTGCTTATACCTTAGAGCTTTAAAATATCTTGTTTTAAAAAACGTGTCTAACCAACAAAGCATGTAAATAGTTAAGGTACAGCCAGTATGAAAAAATCTCACAGAACAGAACAATGCAAAACAGTAGTTTAAAATGAAATGGGATTTAGAGGTTAAATACATGAGAAAAGACTTTTGGCTTTTTTTGCTTTCCAAATGTTTCATTAGTTGAATGCATAATAAGTAGTCCTGAATAAATCAGACGATCAGTCTCAGCCAGTATATTTTAAGTAAAGTTTTCAAAGAGAATTTTTAATTTACATTGATTGAAAAACACAGCAGTCACGAAAAGAGAAACAGGTAAATAAATTAAATATACTTCATATCACAAACTCATTCATAATTTAAGAAATGGTTCATTAACAGGTTATCTGGAAATTACTCTTCTTTGGTTTGCATTAGCTTAGACTGTGGTTACACGATCTTATCCCAGCATTCAATTAATTGTCCTTGGTAAGCAAGATTTTTCAAATTGATCTTCTGTTCATTCCAAAGAACACTGGTAAATTTTTTGAGGACGTGTGTGCCTATGGTGTTCCCATTTACTTTCTCACACACTTGCACTTTGTGGGGCCTACCACCAGAGGAGCGGCATATGCATGCCTCAATTGCTAGATAACTGTCCTTGAGTAAATAATGTGACTGGTGCCATCCCTCAGAGTTAGAACAAAGCACTCCTAAATGCATCGAAAAGCTGTGAATGTGAGCTGGAAAGTTTAAAGTGGCTCTCAGGTTAGCATCTGCTACATGGCACCCCACTGTGCTCTTACTGAGCTTGTAGATGTATGATTTATAGATGAAAACAACTCTTTGACCTCTTGAATCAAGAAAATGATTCTTTTCATCCAAATTTCCATGTACTGAAAAACACAGAAAAATAGGTGATTTCTGCATATTTAGGCCGCTAACTGTATTTTAAAATGTTCCATTTTCAAGACAACCTTGAAAACTTTAATAGCTTTTTCCTATGCTAGCTATATCCATGCAAGAAAAACACACTTTCTACTAGGCTTAGTTTTTCTTTGTTGTTTTGTTCCCCTCACCTCTCCTTCTCTCTTATTTTTTTTTCCCCTCTCCAACTTCCCGCCTCCCTCCTCTTTTTTTTTTTTCCCACATAACAACATGGTATTCTCTATTGATAATTCATTTCTCTATTGAAGAACATTCTTGATTCTGTTTTCTATGCAACAGTGATCGTTAACTTTCTGTTTTAATGCGTACACAATTCTGCCCTAAATAGCTGCACTATTCTGTTCAGCAACACTGGGCTAAATCTCCATCTGCATATGAAATCGCTTCATTTCTCCTAAGATTGATGTTGCCCTGCAAGTTGCCAGACTGGAACACTGTAGCAGTCATCTTGAAAAATCTTAACATTTTTCCAACGTGCCTTACTGCTAAAATAGCCTTTCAGATTTAAAGGACCGTTTCAAATAAAGGAGTGATGTTAAAGACCACGTTTGGCCTGTCTTTAGTCATAACAGACAATTTTTGAGCACGTATGTTTTCACTGCATTGGCATGCATGTGCTGGAAGAGCCTTATATTTACTGACAAAACATGAACATATCAAATATCCTGACAAAGCGCATACAAAATTTGTGATACAGGTCACTGTCCTTCTTTATAGCACCACGTGTGAAAAAATGAAATACGTAAAAGAAGTGTGGCATCATAAAGCGTGTTGCATGACTACAGAGTAACATACAGCCTTTTAATTTTCTAGGCAAAAAACCACGCAAGGCAAGGAATAAAAGAAGTGAGGAGTAAGTTGAAACATAAGGTACGTAGTACACTTTCTACTCTCTTACCTTGCTTCATGTATGCTTGAAGCTTATACTTTACAAATCACATGAGATTTGTGTTTTTAATGACTTTTGAAATATGCTTAGCCCTTTGTTCAACAATACATTTTTCATAACGAGCCCTCTGGCAACTATCTGTCATTCTATGCATCCACTGAATAATCTCTTTATTGTTTGCATATTTTATCATAGAACAACAGAGGTTTTCAAAGATGCATTAACAGGATGTATGTTTTCATAAAGTTGATTGCTTTGATATCACAATTGTAGCCTTTGCTTCAAGCTGAGAACTTGAGATGGAAGAGCCTTGCAGTGCAGTGTATTTCAGAAGGTGTAGTTCTCTGGATTTCGTAGGATATGTGAACAATCGCAATGTTTAAAAATGAATGAACGATTTCATTTTACAAAAGTAACATTGCAGAAATATCAGAAAAGATGTTTTAGACATTTTGCAGCTGCTTTTCCTATTGAAGGTTTTGTTTCCACTTGAGATTTTTCTGTGGAGAGAAGGAATCATTTTTAAAATATATGTTATTCTATTTTAAGAAAACTTACAAAAATATTTCTGAGACACTTGAACAATCCATCTTTTAAATGACAATGTTGATAATTTGACTTCCTGAAAAGCTAAATTTGATGTTCTTACTACAGATGGTATTTTCATGACAGTAATAGATTGTGGCAAGATAATTTTGAATGCTTTCTGCATGCATAATATGGAGGATACATTTGCAGATAATGATTATAAATGAAGGAATCTGAATCTGTTTTGTTGCATAGGAGAGTGAGGAAGATCATCGAACTCGCGGCGCTGTCGCAGTACAGAGTGCCCCGGTCTACACAGCACATAGTGAGAAAAGAGGGAACTCGGAAAAGCGAAGACTTGCACAGGTAAGACCCCTGAAACGTCTGTCCTACTTCACATGCAAGTGAGGAAATTTTTTCCAGTTAGAGTAATGCATCAGTGAATCTAGGATTATTTTATTGTCTGTTTGAGTAGCGTGATTAAATCACGATGTTTAAAGCAATACTTCTGTCAGAGCATACCGCTCAGGAGGAAAAATGCTATTCGTACTTCATCTGCGCTGAGAGGGGAAAGCCCAGGAGATTTATCAGTATAGATCTGAGATTTAATTTGTCTTAAATCTGTTTCTGATAAAGGTTTCTCACAGCAAATACACTCCACTCTTTTCACAGACCTGTGTTAAGCCATCTATTTTAGTTTCTGGTAAAGGAATACATCAATACTGTATTTGTAATAAATTGATTTGGCAGTCGTGTGACTTTTAGCCCTGTTCAGATAGTTACAATTTGTTATTTTATTAATAAGCCAAGCAGTTAATATGATGTCAATCTCATCCTTTTGTTCTCCAATCTGTTCCAGTCCTGAACTGCAGTAACAGGTGTAGTGTCCCAACTTTGGCAAGTGTTTTAATGACTCTGCGTTCATTTTGACAGTTTTATTTCAGATATATCAATAAAATAGTTTTCATGATACTTTTTTTTTCTTGCAAGGGGTGTGCATATGTATGTTTTTTAACGTTTGGATATAAATTTTGCATTCTGTTGTCATTGCATATTTTTAATGAATGCAATGAATTTTTATAGGTGCGTTTTTAACACATAAATTTTCCTCAGATACAAAGTATAGAAATTCGATCTAGCTGATGGCAATGCCCTTTTCTTTTTGTAGTGTAGTGCCTTGATAACAGTATTGCCTATGCAACCAATTTAGTTTTGGATTAGCTTTGTTTTATCTGTAATAAATACAAAGTCAGTGAAGTTCAACATAGAATTGATGCAGATAATTGCTAAATAATGTTGAAATTGTATGTTAGCATTAAGTCATTATTTTTAGTAGGGTTATAAATAATACAATGATTTTCTGCGTTTAATTATTTAGGCAGTTTTTAGTTTGTGCATGTTTTCACAATCCCTTTAAAGCTAGTGATAAAGTGTCAAACTATGTGCCCTCGCCATATTTTTATATACAGGCAACTGGGGTGCCTCCGTTCTTTCAGAAACTTGCCTACAGCACATTTTCTTCACTCAGTATCAGAACAGAAGATATTCTGTGCTGTATGTATGATTCTAGTACTGTAGTGTTGAGAGCAAGAATGGGTTCTTAAAATATTTATTGCTAACGGATAATTCATTTTAATATATAGCAGCTTCTTTCCCCCACTCCAAAATAATTTGATAATGTGAGGTAGTTAAATGCTCTTTGTGCCATATAAAGCAATATACACAGATTAGTGTAGGTGAATCTGCAACTGTATGTATCTGTGTAAGTATGTACCAAAATGTACTCCTGCAGCCATCGAATTCTTATAAGCTCATTTTTATTAAAGAAATGTTCAGTACTTTGGTAGTGTGGTTGTCCTGCCTACTGCTAAGTGCAGGAGGTGAGGGATTACTTTATCTGTGTGCAATTTAGCATTTCTTTTGAGGGCTTATTCTGACAGAACAATTAAACCTGTGTGTGTGAGTGTGATTGTTCATACAGCTGCACACCACTAAGGCCCTCAATATTATTGTTGCTATTCATATCAGACATTTTCTGGTTTTGAATGCAAGACATAAGTCACAGCATTCTGCAGGCATGTGTGTGTATGCAGTTACACGTGTAAATATGTGCATGCATACGTAGGTACATACAAGGTTTGTTTACTGGCAAAGCACAGTAACTAATGACCTCACATTCTTGTCCTGCTGCAACCAGAATGTCCCAGCTCTTGTCCCCAAAGCCACCTGAGCCCAGGATTAGGAGTAAACAGGGATCACTCCCAAGTATTCTGATCTTGCACTGTTGCCTTTGCCTCTTATTCAGGCTGTTCTCCTTTTCTTCCTCCCTAAAAGCAAGTAAAGCGAAGTATTAAGAAAAAAAAAACAACAAAACACTATTTACTACTCTTGATTTTATTTTTATTCTTTGGTAAGTCTTTAAATAAGTTAAAATAAATGCAATTTCTTTATGATTAAATGCTTATTTCAAACTTTACATCCAAATAAATATAAATAAGTGCACTGACAAGTGCATAACGGAGCCTGTGTTTAAGCTGGTACTGAACCTGTAGTATACAACAAATGGGTCTCATTGCTACTATTATTGATTAATATTATTTGTGTAGTGCTCTCTCTATGCTGGAGATGAATCTTTTCACCTAGATTTCTAAAGTTGTACCCATGCGTGTCAGCAGCAGTATAGTGGTACCACTAACATGGCAGTTTGTGCACTTTGATAGACAATTAATATAGGGACAAGGTATTAAGTTGACATCAATCTGTTCGAATGTCCACCCCAAACCTACACAAATAACAAGCAGAAGAGAGAGCGCTCTTCTTCTTATAAAAAAATAATCTTGCTTCCAAAGAAGAGGCATCTTTCCACTTTCTTGCTCTTTCTTTCACATTACAACATTTAAAAACGTAAGGATAAAGAATTTGTTGTTACATTTGTCCTGTCAGGTACGTGCTTTGAGCTATTCATTCTCTGCTGCTTGGAAAGAATAAACGTGAAAGCCATCTGATAGTTACCTGAGACACTGCACAGTATATTTCATTTGGATCACTGTGTATGATGCAAAAGTTTCCTTCATTGTTAACAGACTGTTTTAAATGTTGATTCACAATAGGGTTTGGGGGACTGGAGGATGTTTCCTTTACAACATAAAGTGAATCTGCTTTTACCCCAGTAAATAGTAGTTTGTATGTGGGTCTGCTAATTAGTATGGTTATTTCCTGTTTTGTTGATGAGGCTTTAATAAATGTCAAGAGTACATCCACGAAGATCTCCCAATTAGGCTTTGCGTTTGTAAAACCCAGCCCCTTTGCTTTTGTGTGAAGATGACAGTTCCAACTGCAGCCTCAGCCTAACAGGGCTCCAGGGAAAGGATACTTCTCTGGTTTTATTGAAAACAAGGCCAGTTTGGCCCGGGGAGAATACCAGCACTGGTCACAGTGCAGAGCTGTTTTTAACAATGAATATTTACTAAGCTTTATCACTACTCTCACAGTGCTCTTATAATATTTTTTTGTGCCAGATCAGCAATTGATTATCAGAAAAATAATAATAAATCAAAGCACATTGTAGCATGTAAAATAGCTGTCAAAATCTAATCGGAGGATAAATAAATGTGTTATTGCAAATGCTTGTGATCAGCTTGCCCTCCTCTAATTGGCATTTTGAAAGTCTTTCCTTAAAAAATGAAATAAGAGGAGCACGCTCCAATGTGCCTGCGTGCACGCGTGCGCACACACACAATTAATCTTTGCCTAGGATGAATCGTTCTATCTCCGTAATATTCATTTGAGCTTACTCTTGCTTAGGTTAGCTGTTCTACACATATTAAAAGTGTACGAGATTAACTATATTGCAAGTCAACGTTAACAGATGGATTGCCCTAAGCAAGGGAGAAAACCACAACAAAATCTAGGGAAAGTGGAGGATTGAAGCTTTTTATTGTTAAGCCTTATTAAAACCTTGGCATGTGCACTGCTGTTAACTGTTTCATGCCTTGATTGAATAAGTCTCTGTTTTATCTGCTACTTTAGTTAGATATAACAGGATATCTAAAAAATTACTGGTGATAAATTTTTAAAATAAAAATTAATGCAGACACGAGATCTGTTCAACTCTACTTGCAGCATCTTGCTGATGATACTGCTGTGTTCCTTTAACTATTGATGAGGGGGGTATGGTAGTTCATGCGTTAGGGCACTGAGCATTCCATTTTTTGCATAATCTATTTTAATTCTGTTCCATTACACACACACAGGTAGTGCTGATTTCTGGGTAGACAAAGGCCTAAATGCAACGAGAGCTCCACAGAATTGCTAAAAATAAGTAAATAATTGAAAGGACAACGTGTCTATTATGAGCCCAGAAGATCTGTTTGATTTCATGAATAAGATCTTTGTAATTTTACTGTTTTATCAGGTGATAGGTAGCTTATTAAAAACGAAGCATTTGAGGATGTAAATAGTACTAATGTATTTAGTGGCTAATAAAATATCCTTGCAGATTTGCAGACAACCAAATAACAAGAAGGGGTTCATGTTATAATGAGTAAGTTAGCAATGCCCCCTTGTCTCTAAGGAAAGGTATGCAATACCTGGGCTGTTAGGCACGCACCAACTTGCAGACGTAATGGAAACCTGGGCATTTGGGTTTGGAGTGTGGATTTACCAGGAATCCCTGAGTGTCAGTGATACTTTGAATGCTCGTATATCGAGAAGCCAAACAAATGACTTCCCATGACTTTGCAAGATTTAAATACAGTGTCTGAAAGGATTTTAAAAACACTTTTGCATGAGGTAATAAAAGCCATGTTAGTCTGAACTTCTTTCTTAGTATTGTCGAGCAGAATTACTTTTTTTTTAAACATGATTCTATGATTCTATGTAGCTTGTGCTTTTTTATTGTAGTGTATTAACTAGAATGTACATAATTCAGACTGGAGTAAGGACTTGGCTTTGGTTCAACAGAGACAGCAAACACCAGGGAGGAAGATGAGTTCAGTTATAACCTCACCTTCAGAAACACCACATTTATCAAAACCCCTACAATGACCAGGAAAATAAATGACATTGTTAGCTACCGAGGGCCTACAATAAGTGATTACTCACCTAACCTGAAAAAAGATGGTGAGAGTGGGCTGTTCTGAGGAGCTGTTTTTTTCTGGGAGCATAAAAGAGGGGAGAAAATACTTGCGGTAATGCGGTGCTGAATATAAGTATTCTATATTAGGAGACTGAATGCTAAGACTGAACTTAAAAGAAAAAGAAAAAGAAAAAAAGAGGAAGAAAAGCCTCACAGACAACCCAGGAATCATTTCAGAACTATGATAGCTCTGATTACAGAACTTTATATTTGTACTCAGTTAATGTGCTTGAGATAACATCCGTGCCTTATGTCTAAGGAAAATACTAGTTATATAGCTGGAAGTATCTTTACTTCTCATTGACTAGAATATTACAGGTAGACAGATTTCATAAGAAGTGACAGCTAGTTTTTAATGGAAATTACATTTTGTTTCTGAGAAATATGGTTTTGGAATAAGCTTCACTTGGTTAGTAAATTCCATCTCTTCAGCTAAAATGGTATAATTTACAAACACCGTAAATATCATGAGCTTCCTTAACTTGGACAAAAATCTTTTGTCTTGGTGTGTCAAATAAGATCTCTTCATTCTGTGACACAGATTTCCTTTTAATTAAAAATGAAAACCTAGGCAGCAAAAATTCAAATTGCAGATTACGAGAGTGCCCTCTCGTGGTTCCAAGAGTGTATCCTTTGCCAAGTAAAAGCCATACTTTTTGTGACAGCAGAACATTCAGAAATCAAGCACCATTGCATCATTACTATTATTATTCAACTAGAAGATTAGCGGGGCCTAATGTAACCTAAAGATTCAGGTGTTTCCATGTATCGTGCGTACTTTTATTGTCAGGAATGCACAGCACCAAGCAGAGCCGCTGTCCCTGTTGCTCAGAGCTTCCCCTCACCAGTTGTTAGCATACACTGCCTCTGCTGTGATGGTGACTGATTTTCATTAAATCAGGGAACGTGTTTACATTAAAAAGAAGCACTATAGCTCTGTGGAAGTGTTGTTTTTTTTTTTGTTAGTGAGAGTCCTGTCCTCTGTGCCCACTCTCTTCTCTCCATGGGTTTAAGCAATGGACTGTTGCACATGTCTGGCAGGGTTCTGTCCATTGTTCACCCAAAAAACAAAGTAATCCTTGCCTGTCCTTCATTCATCATTCAAGAGATCTCTCCACTAATTACTATAATTCTAATTTTATTAAAAAAAAAAAAAAGGGTGGAAAGATAGTTTAATGGTCAGGAAATTGCTCTGGAATTTTTTTGTTGCCTGGTGGGACATTTAATGGAACACTTATTTTTTCAGAGCAATATCACCAGTACATCTAACTTTGATCTATCTAAGAAATTTAGGCAGTAAAAACTTTGCAGATGCCTTTCCTGGCTATTAGATCTGACTACTAGATTTTACTTTGTTAGGAAATGCAGGGGCAGCTCTTCTGACAGCCTTTCTTCTACAAACAAATGAAAGAAGCTGGAAGAGAAATGCCCTTTCACAAACAGGAAAGCATATGGACATCTTAATGTGACAGTGCTATCTTCTGCTGAAGTTACTGTTTCTTCAGTCTGTCAGAGGAGCAATCTCAGGCAGCGTTCTGACCTGCCCTGTCCAATGCAGGGGGCCCAGGGCTCAGCCCACCCATGTTCTTTCCAGATTGCTTTCACTTCCTGGCCTGAAAGTTTGGAGAGCACAACCTTATATCTAAAGCTTCAGCTCTGTCACTGTCTGTTCCCTAACCTTTTCTTTCTCTCTAATCCTGTAAGTGGGAAAAAAAAATGAATAAAGTTCAATTAAAAGTAAAGTTTGCCCTGGGGGCAGAAGGAGGAAGAAGAAACAGAAAGAGCCTATCCTGCAGGGATCTCAGTGTCCCTGAATGTGAAAGCCAGGATTCGACCCAGATAATTTTAGACACTTCACCGAAGTGTCACAGTTACTTGCAGTGGTATCTTGTGCTTTTTCCACAGTAAGTGAAATGAGAGAGGCAAGACCAAAGGGCAGTTCAGCCCACCTAGGGGTCTAGATTACCTCCCAGTAATGCTGCTTTCCTGATTTTTGTAATTCAGGCATGAGAGTAGCTGGAATTAGTGCAGGGTACCCAACTTGGTGGAGTACCATCCATGTTCCTACGTGCCTTGCAAAGACCCCTTGTGTCACGCAGAATAGCCTTACTGGTGCCAGACAGGTGGGTGGTCTCCTCTAACTGTCTAATTCTTCTGGTTGGAAGCCTTGAGCAGAAATGTATTTGGAGTCAGTCTTTCTGTTTTAAGGCACAGTCACTTTTCTTTGTAAATGTGACTGGTATCTATTGGCTCTTCTGTAGTCCAGGTTTGCTGGAGAGAGTTCACTGCTGCTCAGGTTTTACCTTCTGTAATTTTTTTTGTAATATTTGGGCTTCCCATTAGATTTTGAAGTCTAAAAATGTGACTTTTG
Organism: Odontophorus gujanensis; assembly: GCA_013399175.1. NCBI lineage: Eukaryota > Metazoa > Chordata > Aves > Galliformes > Odontophoridae > Odontophorus > Odontophorus gujanensis. Next base: position 212,470 of record VXAB01008270.1, on the reverse strand, counting down.
TGTTAAGGGTTGCATCTGCTTAATGCATTTTACCTTCAGTCGCTTCTGTTATTCACTTAACAGGTTTGTGTTTTTGATAATTTTTCTTTCGAGAAAAGTTGCATGTGATCTGCCATCATTAATTCCTGGAGGGATTTTGCCATGTGATAGTTCTGCTGATGCAAGAATGGCTTACATTTTAACTAAAAGATCAGCTTAACCAGTAATCTTGGTTTTACCTGCATAGGAATGCTATCAAACAGATAACATATTTCAACCAAGTGAACTATGTTTGCAACTCTTCTGAGTCACAGAAGCTATATTTGTGGTGCATTCTGATCCCTGAGCTTTCATGCTACCTCAGAAACACCTTTTCTTTCCTGCCTTTTACATAACCTTGGTACATGTGGACATGGATTAATTTTTCCTTTCTGTTCTGTGCTCCCTTCATCTTCTTACTCCTCTCAGCCCTCTGTCCTGCTGCATCCCTCTGCTGAAATAATTGAATATTATTACTAACAGTTAAAAAGAACAAAATAAGTGGAATTTTTGTTAGTTTTTGTAACTAAAAATTCTGCTAAGAATGGCCCCTGTACCACAGAAGGGGATGAGAGCAGGCGGGCTGTGCGGGGCAGTGCTGACTGCTGGCAGTGTGGGGTCTTGGTCAGTGCAGAAGGGTGGGAGATGTCATGGGTTTCCAAAGAGAAACAGCTCTGATTCGTCAGAGAAAAGGAGAATTTTTGTTGTTTTGAAGGAAAACAACTGTGTCTGAAAATAGTGAGCAGAGGCATGATTCATCTGTAAAAATCCAAAACAGTATTGTAAAATCCTCAAGTAACGTCTATGTTCAAGAGTGTGAAGGTAGAAAGCTTAGAGTCTGTAAATTGTCACCGCCCTAATTTGGAACAGAAATAGTTAGGATCTACTTTCCATGACCAAGTATCTCAAGAGTTGATTCCTGCTGTTGAATCCTGCCTCAGCACTGGTATTCATGTTGCCTAGGACTTTACAGCGGTCAGTGAAGGCCTTTGTTGTGTTACAGCTCATTTCAAAAACCTCTGCCCATACTCTTTTACTTACGAAGTTCTGGTGGCCTTTGTCTTTAAACATATTCTGGGGACTTTCCTGCTCTTGCAGACTCTTTATTGCCACAGAAAGGATTTCGTTCTCTCTTTGGGGATCTACTTCTTTGTGGATCTCTATTTCTGTACCATTTCAATTATCAAGGTCCCCGAATCAAGGACACTTTTGTCTCATGACATACAGTTGTGTGTTTTCCAGCCACTTCATGCTCTTTCAAATGCGTCATCTGTGCATCTGAATCTGTTAAAGCAGAAGAGGTCTCTATCCTAGGAGAGATGAAGCAGTTTTTATACTGCATCGATAGCCCATAACATTATCCGTAAGTCCCATGTAATACTACTACCTCTGCTAATAAGAGGAAATTTGATATCTTAGATGGTATCCATTTAGTTTATATTCAAAGCAACTTCTGTGGTATCACACATTGTTGCATCATTACATTATTTACTTTATATGGGTAAAAGCATGCAAGGAATTTTTGAAGAGGCCACTTGTAGAAATTCATCTGGAATTTTATTTTGTCCTGGTCTGGTGCTGGTGCAGCTAATTGGCATTCCAAGCACTACTTTAAGCTTGGCAGTGGTTGTTTGTACCATATCCTTGGAAAAGGAGAGGCAACAAGGAAGAGAAAGTTCAGTATGACACTTATGTTTTATCTCTGTTCTTTCCCTGTTCCCTATCAGTCTTGTGGAGTGCAAGGTGAAGTATGTTTCCTGTGATCTCATTACCCATTGCTTCAGTTTGCAGTCTTTAACTGGAAAGAAAGGCAGTGGTTATGTGGTTGACTAGAAAGTTGGACTGTCAGGCACACTCCAGTCTGCCTATTGGAGGTGAAGCTGTAGTTACTTCTGTTACTGTGTTGTAGAGGATAGGTGAAGTAAAAAAACTTAAGCATAAGTAATAGTGGATTTGTGTTTATTTTACATTCTCATACTGAATGAATTATCTTTAAGTTATTAAGAAAAAGCAAACAGTACTTCGTGTATTTGAAGTGTAGTAAATATTTTTCTTTACTTGAAATTCTACACGTGTTGATATATTGAGTAGGCAGTAAATGTGAAGTTATATATGTGCTGTCATTACTCAAAAGATTATTTGTTTCTTACGTTGAGGACAATTAATGGCAGCAGCCTGGTTAAACTTCCTGCTTTGCTGCTGATCAATAAGCATTCGTTCCAGAAAGTTATGCTTCTGAAAGGTCTGGCATTAAATAAAAAACTGACATTTCAAAGATTGACTTTCATGCCCAATCAAGAATGCAACCATCTTAAATTTAAGTCCTTTAGCGTTCCTGTATTTTGTCTGCATTTCTTTAGCATTCCTGCATTTGTCTGCATATGCCAAAGTAGTACATTTTGTGAGGCTCCCAGCAAGCAGACAAGAACAGTATAAGGACCCCTTCTCACTTTGTTTGGTTCTAGCCATATTCATCCTGTCATCACCTTTTTTCTGGTTTCAGTGATCAGCATTTGCCACAGTTGTATCAGTAACAAACCTCTTGCAGAAAGAGATTTTGAAGTCAGAAACCAAAGGTTTGAATCCTTAGCCAAATGCACCACCTTTTTATTGAATGAATATATTTGAGATTAAAGGCAATTGCTTGCAGCCAGTGAAAAATGGAATGTGTGACAACAACACACCTAGTCGGGAGCTTAACAGCTGCAGTCGCATGCTCCCACCAGAGGGAATGAATGCCACTTTCAAACAAACACTTCCACGAACCATTGCTCCCCATGGAGCTGGGTTGTCTGAACATATCCTCACTGTGGTTGATCCTTCTCTGTATTTTGCGTGCAGGTTTGGGAGGTGGTTCAGCAGTGGCTTGCAGTGAGCGTGAGCTCGTTGTGTGATAAATAGCGTAGAATAAGGTTGAACTCTGCTATATTCTGAGAGAAGTGAGCGATGGGTTTTTGTGGTGCAGGATACTTAAAGATGGAAAAAATATAAAATGCCCAAGATTGAATCCTAGATAATGTTTAGATGTTAAGTAGATATATTCAATAATAGATTTATTATGTTAGCAGAACTAGTTGAAATAAAATAGTTGAGTAGTTTTTAAGAAATTTCTTTCTTTAGTTGGTAGAAAAAGCATGACAGCAGTCTATTAAGACTTTATAAAGTTCTGGTGGAGCAAGAAAGGAGTGCTATAATATCATTTCTTGCAGTAATAAATTTAAATGGTCTGGTTGTTATTAGAATGCTGATCAGGAAGGAAACAGAAGTCTGTCCTTTTTTCATAAAATGGTATAAAAAAGGTTACACACTTCAAAATGCAGAAAAGACAAATTAAAAGCTTAAATAACTGCAAACAGCAGGGTACGACAGTAATGGAAGGGCTTCTTAAATGACTTTGACAGCTTTTGCAGGTGCACATACTATGTCACTTTACCTAGTGGAGCACTGAAAAAGATTTATGGTTCTCCTTTTGCAATTTATTAAGAGTTTCTTTTTTTCTTTCTTTCCAAAGTAGTCTGGACATACCCCTCCCTTGCAGTCATTTTTATTACGGCTCCTAGAGGAAAGTCACCTATTCAACAACATGTGTTGTTTGTTGTCTCAGTGGCTAGCTTGCAGAGCTGTAAACTCTGGAGTATGTTGTTATTTACAGACAGAAATTTTCCTTTCCTTCTCCTTTGACTTTCTCTTTTTGTCTATGGATCTGATTTAATGTGGTTTAATTCTTGATTTTTTTTCTTGTATATACCCTAACCATCTGATTTGATAGTCTGACCGTTGGGAACTAAAAGTTTTGTTTGTTGTTGTTGTTGTTGTTGTTTGTATTTTAAGGTTTGTTGACATATGCACTGTTATAATCCTTACATACATTCTTCTTGTTTTCACTAACTTGCTTCCATAATGCTATCCAAAGATGCCCCAAAGGGCTGAATATGTGTAACTGCTATGTCTGTGCTGTTTGCTAATTTTAAGTAATTTCTAATTTCATTCAATTCCTGTTTCTCAAAGACACAACTTCTTTTCTTTATTTTTTAAATTTTTTAACTTCCTGACTGTGATATTTGAAAAATTATTTCTGATGTTGGCAAATTGTGGAGTTATCTTGTGGGCGTTTATTCCATTGACAGAGTTAACCTGTTTGCAAATAAACAACGATTTGGTTTGGTTTTCTTTTCTGAAAATTCTCAACATTTTTACACTCTTCTTTCCTGAAAAATCTTGTCTTTATGTTAATAGAAGTAAAAGATGGCAGCATCTAATTCTGATGCAAATTTAAAGTGAAAGAGGGTTTTACCCTCCAAAAGTCAATTCCAGGGTAAGAGCTTTAATGTAAGTTAATGTCACATCAGTCAGAATTTTCCAGACCAGGTAGTGAATTTCCAGTCTTACAGAAGTAAACTACTTTAATTGCCTCAGTGAAGACAGATTCTAAAATTTAAATCATTAAGGTAGCCAATTAACAGTATCAATTAAGGCAAAGTAGTTAACCTTCCTTGTAGTTATTTGCAGTGGTGTGATTGATTTCAGTAATGATGAGAGTAATTCAAAGAACTCTCAGAGCCTGGAAATAACTTGAATTTGCAAAGGAAATCTAATTGACTACTGCTAATGAAAGGAATAGATAACATGCTTTTACTTAGCATGCTGTGGTACAACTGCCAGGTAACTACCCGGGTGCGTCGCCACCTAAATGACTAGTGGGACATCTTTTAGTAATTTGCTTTCTCAACGACGTATGCTGTATTTAATAGATCTTGACTGCATTCAGTAAGTGCCTCATTTCTATTTCAGATTTCTGTTTCTAAATGTTTGAGTATGTATTTTGATTCTTTGCAATAAAATAATAATAGTAAAACCATTTCTGTTCAAAGTTTTAAAATTATTCCTATTTCTCTTGTACTAACAAATTACAAAGTACCATTTTGTTACTGTTTTGTCAGAGAAGTCATATCATATGATGACTTACTTATTCAATACTGTTTTACCTGATTTATCTGTAATCATTCCTAAACTTGCCTAGTTTTATATTTAATAAATAGTGCTTCATAAAATGGTCAAAACTTCTTAATATTGCATTTGAGCACTATTTGTTTGTTCTGCTAAGCTGTCAATCCAGAGAGTATGTTCTATAAGGTGTTTATCTGTAAAATATGTAGATCACTTTGAAAGTAATGCCCCCTATTTCTTTCCATGGAAACTACAATGAATACAAAGAACACAATTACACTAATTAATAGAGCATATTCTCAGCTACAAAACACTGTTTTTCAGCTTAGTCACCACCGTAGCTGTACGTTTTCACCAGCAATGAACAGGAGCCTGCATGCTGCACGCGTAACTATCTGCACCAGAGAAGGTGATCTGCTGGTCATAGTGCCCTCTCTGTGCTCACATCCACTGTTTGGTCTCCATCAGCATTCAGGAAGCATTGATGAATGTCAGTGGGTGTATTTTTTCCTCATGGAAGTATTCAGTGACAAACCTTTGCTTCATATGCACTTCCATGTCAGACAGCATTTTGTCAGACTTGCCCCAGCAGCAAAACGTTGATGGAATATTGGTGGGAAGGTTCAACCTCTACTGCCATCCCACCAACAACTGCCTCTGACATTGTGGGCCAACATAATAAGATAGGAGGCATTACTTTCAGAGCAGTCCTTGTACATTAGAAGTATTAATAATGTGTTGGTTCCTCTGTATTCTGTCCTGTAACTTTTTCTCAGTGTGAAGCTTAGTTTGGGTTCTTCCTTGTTTTAATACTGTAATAGTTTTTATTATTTTTTTATCAGCCGTTACTTGGTTTAATACATTGCATTACACATTTCTTCTTTGTGGATTAAGAAGTATAGAAAGTGCTTGAATTAAAACCTCTATTATTGGACAAGAAAAAAATGTGTCAGACTATAAAGAATAAACATTGAGTAATTCCTGATAATAATGGGGAAAAATAGTATAGTATGTGCCCTGGTACATGTAGAACTCTGACAACATCTGTAATAGGTGACATATTGAAATCCAATTGAAATACAAGATCTCTAAGCTCCTTGTAGCCTGAAATTAAGGCCATATTTCCTCCCCTTCGGGGGCTTGTTGTAGGCTTAGGCATTTGGTGAACTGTATGATGAGATGTGGGCAGTAGCACTTCTTTATGCTTGTGTATGATTTTCTTTAAAGTTAGCTAACAATTTTCCCTTTGCACAAATTCCATTCATATGTCTTTAAATGATGGCCAGTCTTACAAGGCTTGGAATCACTTCAGTGGGTGGATTGTCCACACAGTTAATTTTTTGTGAGTTTTGATATGAAATGATTTTAAGAGATGTACAGACCATCAGATTGTCACCTGTGTTTCACAGATTTCTAACTTAAATATTCTGGTCAAGATAGAGATTTTTTTTCTAAGTATGATGAGAATACTCAACCTGATTAAATTTGCTAAATAGGATTGTGATTAAACAGGTTACACTCGGTATGGCAGTATGTAAATTAACTGCACACTAACTTCTCTGTAGAAGCTTCCCATTGGATGCTCTGAATAACTCAGCGCATAACGCTAATTTTAAGTTAACTGTCATTTAGGATAAAGTATCTTGCACAAAGGCATTCTTGGTGCACAGCTTTCAAGCTGACATACTGTTTACTCTATCCTTCTGTTTAACACTCAAATATAAAAACAGCTATGTAAAGAGACTCCAGGCTTCTTGCCACTTCAAAAATCCATTCTTCTTCATGCTCAGTAGACCACATTAACTTCAGAACTTTGCAAATATTTCTGTTACAGAATAGTAAGTCACAGTGCTCTGTCCTTACGAGCAAGGGTAGGTAGTAGGCTTGAGTGAGGCTTTACCTTGTTTAGGCAGCCTTCTGCTAATCAGGGTTTTGCATAAATTATAGTGCACTCCACAGACCGTGAGGAAAAATGGTTTTGTAGCCCTTTAACTGGTTACGTCTGAGAATTTTGTGTTCTCTTATAACAACCTTTAGAAGACTAGATCAATGTGCCTTTCCTCTCTGGGTGCTTTGAAAGCCTTGATGAGTGTGGAAGCAGCTAGATTCCAAATAATGCTGACAAGCATTTGGGTTTTGGTTTGTTTGTTTAAAAGAGACAAAGTGTGTAATGTGAGTTTTCTATCCTCCAGACACGTTTCAACCAGCACCTCAGTAACCAGGATTTTACCTTGGATGAAGATGATGATGATGAAGTAGAGAGAACAAGCAAGTAAGAGGCCTGTTGAGATATGTGTGTATGTATGGGAGAAAGAGTAACTAGCATCATTCAGCAAAGTCAAGTGACAAAACTTTCACCTTTCCAATCTTAATTTGAGATCTTTAAGAGGTCAAGTAGTTTACGATTATACCCCCTTTTGAGAGAGGCAGGCTATTCTGCCTTTTAACTGTTTATCATGCTTAGGAGAGTTTGATACAATCCTGAATCTTCACAGGTTCAGGATACAAAGAAACAGTGAAATAATATTTGTCAACATGGTGACCTCAGCTGACTCAACTGGTCCTTAAGTTTTTGGTTGTTATCACAACAGTGTAAAGTTTTCTGAAGGGACTGAAAAAGAATTATTGCCTCATGAGTTTTATGTGAAGGATTTGCTATGTGGATGAAACAAAAATCTGAAATGAAGGATTTAGGTTTGTTGAGGCATTCTCTGAATTTGGAAAATTATATTTGTTAATGAATATATGGATATAAACCATCAAGGACATTGATGGTAAAGTCAAGCAGCTTAGGTGAGATTCAGTAGAAAGAATGGAGTTTGGAAGTGTTTGAAGAGTATGAGTAAAGTAGTGAGCCATAGAAACAGCTTTTTTAGTAGTATTCCAAATAGATAAGGGCAGAGAAAGACTGCAGTAGTATGGAGGTCAGAGGTTATTGCAACGAGTGAAAGAGAAAATAAGAGACAAAAACACTAATTACCATTGCAGATAGGCAATATTTGGGTAAATCTACCCAGGTGACAGAAAAGCTGCAGTGTGAGAGCCTTGCCTCTAGAACAAAGGATGTGGCTAGGTGATCTGGAGGGAGGTGTAGTGACTCCAACATAAATATAAGGAATAGACAAAGGAAAAGAGGGGCCAAATTTGGAATAACTATCAAATTTGGAGGGAAAGTTTGGGAAGTCATGTTAAGGATAACTTAAAATAACAGTTATATTGGTTAAGGAAAAGCAAAGAGACTGGAGAATCAGCTAACGGCCGCTGCTCCTGTGTAGATACTGTACATCTATCTTCAGGTAAAGTTGTTGACCAAAACAAAAGGTGGGACTCATATTAAAGTTTTTGAATGTATTCTGCTACTTAATTTTCAGGAGTGTCTGTAGGAATGTAGATTTTATGCTCCCAAATGATGCAAAAGTTTTTGTCTCTAGGTTATCATCAGAAGACAGTGAGGAAACTTCTGCTTGCTTTTATGATAGTGATGATTCCGGGGACACTGGAATAACTTCACAGCAACAAGGAGAAATGGATTTGCTTGGGGAGATTTTGGACACGCTGAGTACACACAGTTCAGATCAAGGAAAGCTTTCAGGAGCGAAGAGCCTGGACTTCTTTAGGTCAATGGATGACATTGATTACAAGACTACGGTTAGTCTCCTGGTTTCATTTGCAAAAGTAACCACAGTCCCTTTATACTGGAATCCCATGCTGGCAACTTTGTGATGGATTTTTACAAGTCAAGATACTGGTTACACTTTTGCTCAGTTTGCCAAGTCATTTGGGGAACAGTATTTTTTCCTATTAACAGTAACCACATACAAAACTGTGAATAATGTAATAATTTACTTAATCAGATAATTTAGTATTATATTTAGCTGTCCAGTCTTGAATTCCCAGAGCTGGTTTTGGTCTATGTTATGCGGTTTAGAAGGTATTTCCATTTTCACATTGCATCATTAAACTAGTCGTATTGATACGAAGACATTTCCATCTAAAGTCCTGGAATCCACAAGCAAACTGTTTTATGGGTCAGAGCTCTTGCCTTCAACTTTATAGACCCTCTTCGACTCACTGCCATGTTGTTAGCTGAAAAATATTGGTGTTTTGAATTCTGGCTTATATCAGCTGTCCAACATTTATTTTTGCTGAAAGGAATCCGATAGTCAGAGATTTGTCACTGAAACAACAAATCCTGACAAATGTTTAAAAAGCTTGTAAAATTTGATATTATGAATGTCACGCAGGGGTCACATTAATAAAATGCCCATTTTTGTTTGTTTAGCTAAAAGTTGGTATAATTAACTACTGAAACAAAGAGGAAGTACCATCTGGTTTTAGTTTTAGTCCAACTCCTTCTCATATTATGGTACAAACCAGCTAAGTGTCTTTGTTCACTGTCAAAAACTGCTTGTGCAGAAACTGAATGGGCAGGGGATGCGTAATCTTTGTACAAAAGGTGATCCCTAGGATAAAAGACAGAGTTCTGGCAAGAGAGCTTAAAAAGAAAAAAAAAGCCCACAACCTTGCTCTTACCTTGTTTCTGGAACTGTTGTTCTGTAACATTGAAACCCAAAGGCAAACCGTGATTTAGGAGCCCACAAAATCCATTACAGTATTTCTCTTTCAAAAATGCTAGTGTTTCTTGTGACATTAAATATAAACACATTTTTTTCTTTCAGAACAAGTCGAATGCACCTAGTGAGAGCAACCTTACCCTGCTATGCAGCAGTGCTAACAACCAAGCAGAGTGGAATCTCGGCCAGGATGACAGTGTCCTCCATGGGAAACAACTCCCTCCATCGCCAAGGAAACAAGTTTCTTCTGGTGGCCACAGAGAGTCTCTTTCAAACCTGGAAGAGGAAAACAGTGAGAAAACCTTTATTACTGACAAGATGGACATCACTAGTGGCTGTATAGCATCCCCATCTCCAGTACGATCAAGTGACCGTTTTGCTTCTCTAGAGAGTTTCAAAGTGGGCTATAGGTATGCGAAGCAGAATGAAACACTAAGCAATACCTCAGAAGATCCGCTCCCAGCAAATCTTGCTCAACATCCATCCATTCTGGTCCCTTGGGAGAAAGATAGGAAGGAACGAAATGAAACTCCAGATGAGGGAGGGCTTCTTCAGGAAGTGGTATCTTTATGTAAGCTGAGTTCTGCTTTTCACTATGGTTTAAATATTTCAAACGATAACTTATCCAGCAGTAGCAGTGGAAATAAAACGTAAGAGAACTATAAAAAGAGAAACTTTACTCCCATAAGAAGTTTAAAGGGAGACTACTCAGGACTCCATATAACATGATAACCAAAATATGAAAAAGAAATACGAGATTTTCAGTTATAAAAAACAACTCAATTCAGTATGCATCTTCTGCCATTGGGACATTTGCTTCTATGTTTACCCAGTTCTTTTGTTGGCTGTAGTTAGGTCCACAAAATGGAACTAAATATATAAATGCACTCTTAAATCAGGTACTAGTTGGTCTCTGTGCTACAAATACAGCAGGTGTATGGTGCTTCCTAGGGTTTACTTCCTCTAAGCAGCAGGAAAGGTATCACCTAATAGGTAACCAGGTTTTGAAGGTACTGTATTAATCCCGTTAAGCAGGAAATGAACCAAACAATCTAGATTTGTCTGAAATGTACAAACGTTAAATCTTTTAATGAATAATAATTGCCTTAATCTTTTGAGAAGAGGTTTAACTGTCTTAGAAGATGAATGCAAATGTACAAAACAGCAATAATGATATTCCATGACAAGAATTTTCTTTAGCAAAGAGGGGGAAAAGGAAGTTTTGGGGTTTTTTTTAGATTAAGGAATCACTTGTGAATATAACTTGGAACTTACTGCAAACTTAAACTGTGGCTCTGTCTTCCAGACTTCAAAAAAGTAGCACGTTTTCTCTTTTCTGTAAAGTACATGAAGTGCTGAATTATAATGTGAAGTTTATTAACTTCTGTTTACAACTAAGACACTTTAAAGATGCGTTATCCAGTTTCCCTATGTAGACTATTTCATCTACAAATTTTCAGAAAGGAAAGTGTAAGCGGAATTGATAGATTCCTTTTTTCTTATTTTTCTTATTTTCTACAATCTGTTACTGTTTGGAAACTAATTTGTGCCTCTTCTGCAATATCTTCTTTTGATTCTTAGTACTTTTTGAAGGTAGTTTGAGTCTGTTACTTGGAAGTCATATTTAGTTAAATTATTAAATACTCATCACTGGGAATGTCATGTAACACTAGAAAATTAAAATTACTGGTTCAGCGTAAGACAACTTACATCCAACTCTCATCTTAGCCATTTTCAACAACAAAAAATCTCTTTCCAAACTTTGCGAAAGAGAATAAATGGACATACTGTACATTGTGTTTAGAACAAGCATTTGCCCTCCTTCTGGCAGCATTCCCAAAGAATATTTACGAATTTAAAATCCCAAAATTACTCCTGCTATATGGATCAACTCTCTCATTTTCCTTATTTGTTTTTAATTTTATATTCCCCACTTTCCTTTTTCTACCTCTCCACCTTACCATACATGAATTGCTTTCTTCAGAATAGCTCAGGGTAGAAAAGGTGTGAAGTCAGTTTCAGCAGATTACCACTGTCAGCTTTGAAGGATATTTGGGATGTGATTAGCAGAAGTAACACGTGGGTTTAAAATGAACCGTGCCTGAGAGGAGTGTTCTCCTGCTCTTCTAAACTGATGCCAGAAATGTTTTTTTCTTTCTCATTTTGGCATGAATATTTAGTCATAGCCTCAGTGTAGGCCTGAGTGAGCAACTTAATGAGGTCAGGAGTTGGATCAGATTGTGCTTTAATATCTTTCTAGTAGTTTGTAGCAAAATTTAATATCAGTCTCCAAGCTGAGATTTATGAATGAATTTTCCTTATAGCCAGCACAAATGGAAAGGGTTTTCTTGACTGCTTTATTACAAGGCAGCTGACCTAAGGGAATGGATCGATATTATTAGAAAGGCAATGTTTGATGCTCTACTGAAGTGATGCAAAGGCTTTAAAGCAAAAGTTTCAACTGTGTTCCAAAATTTCGGTCCATTTAGGGAGCAGGGGAGGCTCAGTACTTGTCATTGAGGATAAGGCTCCAGAATTAACTTTTTCAATCAGTGCAAGGAAGGTAAAAGGTTGTAAAAGTGTAAATCTTAGGGAAACGTCTGTGTCTGATTAGAGCATGAGCATTCCCGAGGGCATCTGCAATCTGTATTGCTGGAGAATCTCAGTGTTCCTGAGTTAGAGGTTTTATGTGCTGAGCTCTGTGCTCTGTCCTTTGGTTTCCAGTAATGTGTAGCAACATGATGAATGAGCTGGAAGTGGATTTAAAAAAAAAATAATAATAATGTAAAACTGTTATTTGGAAAAATACCTTACACGATCAAAAGTAGCTAAGATTTTAAATAACTTTTGTTATAACCTTTTCAAGAGGATCAGAGTGTTTGACTCAGGTTCTATTCAGACAAGAGTAGCGGAGAGGCTTCAGAGAAGCTTGTTTGGAGGTGACATTGATGGCAGTAGAGGACATTCTTCTTTGTTGATACTGAAGCTTATCCAAATGTAGTGCTCCTAAGTGCATCTAAGTGAAGGCAGCCCACATAAAGGTCTGTGTTCTTGTAGAACTTCTGACTTTTTCTCATCCATGTCTTTGCAATTTGCTAAACGGAGTTTCCAAATTTGCCTTTTTTTCCCCTGTGTATTTGCTTCTGTTCACAGTTCTAAGATGATCTTGTTATCTTTGTTTATTAGAGATAATATTGATGTCTTATGCAGGAAAAGGGAACAATTTCAGAACTTCAGTCCATTGTTCCTTTCAAATCAAACATGCAAGTCCAGGAATGCTGCCAGAAAATGGTTTTTAAAAATGTCTATCTGATAGAATAACTCCTACTGGCTTTACATGAGAGTTAGACACTGAACTCCTATTATCACATAGATCATCCCATTCTCACCTTTGTAGAAAAGGTATGGAAGCCATATGAGGCTGATAATATTCAGAGTTATTATAAGGAACAAAATTGAAAACTTGTTGGTGGAATTGCTCAAAATTGATGCAGTACAGTAATAATTCGCTATTACATTGAGTGAGAATACAAGCTGAAAAGAAATGAACAGCTGAGCTAAAATAGATGGGAGATAAAATTCAACTTAGAAGTATTTTTTATTTCAGTTGCCATCAAAATGTTTCCGCTTTCTTTCCCTACTATTTGTAACAGCTGCGGAGTGTTTATAGTCACTAGATGGTATGTCTTTTTTGTTCTGAACCCTGTACGTGCTCAAAAAACTCAGTCTTGTATCTACATTGAATTTAACTGTAGGTACCTTTTTAAATGTGTAATGTTACAGAATCTTTTCCACTTACTGTCAGTGATCTTTTAAAAAGGCTAATATTTGTGCCTTATTGAAACGTCATTAGCAGTTACCAAATAGACAGAAGTCCAAAATAATATTTTTGATTCAACACTGTCCTTGTGCTAATATAAAACTGTCCATTGGGTACATATACAGTATTTTTATTACCACATTGGGTTCTATATTGAGATAAATTGTCCAGGTTCAGTACTTTTTACAAGTTTTATACTTGTATGCTTCTTATTTGTGGAAATTCTAATGTCTTTGAAAATCGTCAGCGTTCCTCACCAGCTGCTGGTGAGAATTGAATTGTGTTTGGTCAGAGCTCCTGTGGTGGTTGTCAGAGTCCTCTTTTTGATAACACATCAAGATCTCCAAAACCCTCCCATTCCTCCTGTTGTAGGGAGATATCAGGTTATTTGGTTAATCTTTGTAGTCTGTTATTTACACTTAGGAACAAATTTCTGACATAGACAGTTTGTTTCACGCAGATGTCTCCTTGAAATGAGCTGTTTTGTTTTGAGGGAAAAAGTAAAGGCAGTAGAAAGAGACTGCTGAATTGTACCAGTGAGATAGCGAAGCAGAGCCTGTGTGTGCCCAAGAGGGGACTTCAAGGAAATCCAGGTTTCAGGATCTTGTTTAATATTCTAGCTCCATTGTAGTGATTCCAACTGAATCATATAGGCAAAAGTAGTACTGCCTGTGGGATAAATCCCCTCTGGGATTGATAATATTTTGTCCCAGTCAAAGCCTTCCCATCCATGCATATAGCATTGCAACGCTGTGGAAAACAGCACGGATATTCAGGGAAGAATGGTACTGTGGGCACTAAGGTGATCTTTGCCTACCCTCTAAGCATGCAGAGGGAAGGCAGTGGTGTGCTCTCCCATCCCATCTATTTGGGGGTCGTGCAGCTCCTAAAGCTAGACTTGTTTTGAGGAAAAAATGTTGTTGCAGAAGTTCTCATATAACATTTTGACTGAAATCTTCATTGTCGTTTAGCATTTCATTGGTAGTGCTGCTGTTTGGTGGAAGATGGGGTCCTCAGAAACTCCATCAGTAGCTGAAGTCTCTCTCAGGCATGATAACACAGACTTCAGTCGGAGCTTTAGACATGATGGGAGTTTCTGAAAATCTCACCCTAATTGTTAGAGAAATGTTTTAGATCTCAAAAATCTATTTTAGATGTCTTTTTGGGCTTTAGAAATGAGCATGTTATAACTTCGTGTTATTGTAAACTGTGTAAAGTTTTAGGCAAAAGAAAGCTAAGCCAGGTTTTTAAAACAGCTGTTTTTCCACCTACAATCAGTCACATTTGGTCCTACAGAACAATCTTTCTTCGATGCAACTGTCTAATGGAATTGCTAGGAGCATCTCAAAATTTTTCTCTATGCATGTAGTTTGAAGAAACATTTCATGCAATAAACAAAGCGCCAGTGCGAGGCCCTTCTGCAAGCACACGCCTGTGAAATCCTGCCTGTGGTACCCTGCCCAGCAGAAGGCCTCTGAACCGCTGCCCTCAATGACTGTGGGGAGAGGCTGGGCTGCCCTTCGTTCCCCAGGGAGATGGCTTCTCATCTCTTGGTGCCAGGCCTCCGTCCAGGTACGGTGAGACTTCAGTCAGCTTGCTCCCAGCAGGCTACAACTTCAGCCTAAATAACTTGGGCTACCAAAACTGGTGTCCAAGGTAAGCAACTTCTTTATTGCAAAGCCCAGAGTGGTAAAGGCTGCCTGTTCCCACAGTGAATCTTTGGAGTGTGAATGTAGGAATGCACCAGCAAAACCGGCGTGGATGGATATGTGACTTGTCTTCTGTAATGTCTTCTTTGCTGCTATTATATGTGTGTGTCTGCCAAGCGTTGCTCACCTGCTAACAGAATCTGGGCTGGATGGAATATGTCCTTGTCCCCACCCCAAGGGTGTGAGCCATGTCATGTTCTTGAGAACATGAGAATAAAGGAATTAAAAAGGGATGGTATTTCTTTATGTGTAAAACCTTCCTTGATTTGCTTTGTAATATCTGTTTCGCAGTTTCATCTGGTGGCCAGCTGAAAGTACTTGACAGGACTTTCCTGGAGGCTGCTAAACTTCCTCCAAATAGAGCTTTCTGAAGAGTTCATGGCCAGCGTAGTGTGGAGCTCCAGGTAGTTGGCAGGGTCGCCGCCAGTTTCAGCTGGGTTGGAGTAAGAAGCAGGTAACGCAGCTGAAAGTTATCTTAAGTTTTACTGTAGTAAAGGGTACTCAAATTCACTTATACCGTTCCTTAGGTCAATATTAAAAATATTAGTATTTAGAATCCAGTAACAGTATTAGCATTTGAAAATTGAGTTGAGTTCTAGTTTGTTATGGTTCTATGTGAAATGACTTTCTGTTTCTGTTAAAAATGAGGGAGCTCCTTGGTTTCAGGGGGAATGTGTTGACCTTCAAATCTTAAGTGAATTTTGTGCAATATTTATCCTTGTTTCAAAGTAATTTAATAGTTTTGAATGTGCACATCTGCTTTTCAAGCAGGTCTTCAAAATTGTATAATTAGAAAATGTGCGAAATTACATGTAGCACTGAAAGATGGTTGTAAGATAAAAACATGAAGAATATATTCTAATGAGACAAATGTATATTTCCAATGACCAGGAATGATTATGGATGTCACATTCTACAGAAATAATAACGCCTGAGCCAATGTTCACGTACAAATGAGTAATCTTAAAACTGTAACCCACTTCAGCTGAAGTAGGATTAAATATTCAAATTTGTAATGGTTAGTTATAATTCAGTTGTTTTTCTTGTCATTGTTAAAAACAAATAAGGAGTTAGGCACTGCTTTTCATTAGCACCAATGAGGAGACAGTTCACTGTGATGACCTTATAGTTATTATGGATTTAGTTTGTGACATCCCTAATTATCGTAAGTCATTACTTAGAAGGTCTACTAATGTTGCCAGTATCCTTTTAATTTTCTGTAAATTAATATCTTTGTATATTGATGTACATTTTGTTTTAACCTTTGGTTTTCCCTGGAGAGCTTCTTTAAATTAATTTACTTGAATGAGGCAATAAAGCACTGTGGGACAGCTAGTCTTGGTGCAGCTAATGCACAGGAGCATCGCATCTGTTACTTCATGGTTTTTGAGAAGGAAGAGAAGTTTAAAACGACTAGATGTTTAGCAAACTGGTAATTTGTGTTTGTCTGCTTTTTTAAGATCTGTCTTGGTTATGAGAAATCCTCAGTGTGGAACAAAGGCACATTATACATCCAATCACTCCTAATTTTTTCAGGATGTTTTATTAGTGATTTTTGAATACAATGTTAATGTCCTTACGTTTTTTAATACCTACAATAAAGGTATAAAACACAGGACATTTTGACCATTTTAATAATTTTGCAGACTTAAAGAAACCCATCCAGCGTCATGCTGACAGGGTTAGCCATTTCATTAATCACTGACTGTTAATACAACTGTAACCAAATCTAAAAGTTTATTCCATGCTTTTGCACCCTCTGGACTACTGTTCAAAGTCATCTCAAGAACTGTATTTCAGACCTTAGACTACTCTTGGTGTAGTGCACTGTGTAAGATGTGGTAAATGAGCTGTGGGTTTGTTTGGTTTTGTTTTATTTGGAGGGGAGGGGGCAGGTTTTTTCCTTCCAAGTTTCTGGTTGTCAGTAGAAGTTGTTGGTGAACTCCACATTGCCATAAAGTGCCCAACACTGTATTATAAAATAAAACTTATCAATATTTAAACATCTTGGGTGATCTTGTTTGATGGGTTGGCGTCAATAGTGTTTTCATACTTATGAGATATATAGATAATAGAAAAGTACTGTACTTTATCAGAAGCTTTTATCCATTGTGTATTTCAGTTTCTCAAATACAGAGAAAATTGCATTTTCTAATTAAGTACAATTTAGAGCAAAAGTGAAATGTTGATGTCCTCTGTAATTCTAATGGTAGTTCAGCATCCTTTAAAAGTTGGCTTGTGATTCACTCTTCTGAACTAAGAGCAAATCACAGTTAAGGGCAAAGTGATGTCTTGTGCAGAAAAACCATGGAGGCTGTGGTTTCAGTACTGATATACTCAATCTACAACTGATTGAAAAAAAACAACCAACCAGATTACATTTGTAGAAAACAATGAGGCTGTGATTTTAACACACGCTACTAGACTTGCACCAACTCCCTCTAGCTAGCTGAGTGATGCAGGCTGTGAATAATGGTAACACAGGATCCGTCACAGCTAGGTAAAGCATGGCACATCCTTCTGTGCCCGCGTATTTATTCAACTCTGAAAGCAGATGGCTGAGGAAAGGAGCTTCTTCTCAAAGGTCCAAATCACGAGCCAGTGGAGGAAGTTATGGAAAATTAAAGCCTTTAATTTTTCTAAAGAACAAGTAAGCAGAGTGAGTGAGCGAGCACGTATGAATCACTGTATTTCAGGTTAAGTTTGCCTCCTTTCTTTAGTCTGTTATCTCAGTGCTCTGAGAATAAATTTGCAGCTAGTTTTCCGTGAGAGTAACGGAAGAACTGAGCATTGCAAAGGATTGAAAGGGAGTAGGGAAATGAGGCAAGCCAGTCTTAGCTGGCAAATTTTACACAGCAGCAGGACTCTGTTTCTGTTAGTATACCAAAATGTCTGTCAATGAAAATTGAATTATTTCAGAGGGCTTTTTGCTGTAAGTCACACAGTAACACCCTGAGTATGAAAGTTGGCATATTACAAAGAGTTGTGGCATTTGGGGGAAAAATGCAGCTTCAAGTACTGTCATGTTTGGGACTGGATTAAGAGAAGTAGTCAGAAACACTTCCCTCCACTAGACTTCTCTGCTTCGTATGCTCCAAAGGCAGCTTTTGCAGGATACATTTATGCAGTAGAGCTGAAGCCATACCTGGATGATAGAGAAAGCATTTCATTTTCTTTCCCAAACTCACTGTGTGTTAGCTTCATGTTTGCAAAAGAAAATGAACTTTATCAAATTTGTGAATTTAGATTTTTATTTGATGTGACAAGCGATAACAACATCAAAATCTTTTCAGTGCCTGAAGTTATGTTGTGAGTTTGCTGGTATCCAGCTAAAGCACAGTCAATCTGTAGATTTTCATCAATCTGAAAAAAAAAGAATGCCAGCAGCTTTCTTCTTAAGCTTTACCATCCAAATCCTGTTATAAATTCTGTATGGAATATAAACAGAGCTGAGTTCTTAAAGGAAAGTCTGGGAAATACATTTGGAGAATGCTTTGGGCCGTATATCATCTTCTTTCCATTGCTGCCTATTTCACGTTTCTTCTGGAAGTTGAAGGGCCAGAGCCCTGGCAGTGTACTACTTCTCTCATTTTATTTTTCAGGTCTACCGGCAGGTAATTGTCACAAGTCTGGGAACAATGCAATGGCAAAACCCAACAAACAATACTGAAAAACAAAAGGAAAAACATGGGCTACAATAAACCTACTGAACTCAGGCTTTTTCCTTTCAGCTCCATTATCTATTTTCAACTGCTCAGTCCTGCAAAGTACTCAGTATCACGGATAACATGTAAAGTCCAAACATTTGTCAACAGAAGTATGTTTTTCAGGTGTTCAGGAGGAGCTCAACTCATACGCTTTCTAAGGTGAGTGTTTTTACAGTGGCATTAAATCACCTCATTTGGTTTGTCCTAATGCATTTCCTGAATGATAAAGAGGAACATTTTTGTGTGCTCACGTGCGTCTGTGAGCACAAGAGTACTGCTTGAAGTTCAGACATTCATTTAAAAAAAAAATAAAAATTGAGCTAGTCATGTTGAGTGATATGAGGGAGTTACATGATCAGAGCAGCCAGCTGACCTCTAGAGTCTCAACAGCTGAGAAGGAGAAAGCATGGTGGAAAGGCTGAAGAATGACCACGGTGCACTGAGCAACTGGCAGAGTGCAGATGTGAGCACAGAGAGGGAGTGCGGATGAAGGTGCAGAGGAGCAGTTGGATGTCCTGGGCAATGAGGAACTGCTGTGGGCTGAGATCTGCAGCCTCAGGTGAGGAAGTCCACTGCAAGGACACAAACACGGACAAGCACTGTGAGGGGTGAAGGATGGATGTGGGTTGTATGTCTTCCACGTGGGTGCTCTGTGGGGCAGAGCATGACCCTGTCTAAGGGTGGAGAATTGTAAAACAGGATGGCAGAGCAGGCTTTATCTCTCCTAGGCTATGAGCATGAGAGGATACAATGCTGAAGCTTGATTCCATGCATTAGGATAGGAAGGGGTGTTTCTGTTAGACTGTATGGCTCAAAGGCCAAAATGGAGACCAGATTTTTTGAAAGCATTTCAGCTTTGGTGACTGAAATTAAATTGTGGTAGATGACTTCCGAGACTGTGTAAAAATGACTTGTAGTGAGCTTTAGAAGTCAGAGATACAGCAGAAAATTGCAGATCCTGCAATCCTCAGTTCAGCTCTCTACTAGCACTGGCTTTGCATTCAGTAATATAACATTTTGTAGCATCAGCACTTCTCTATTCACTGCTCCTTTTAAGAAAATTACCGGTTAACATAGTACCACCTGTTTAGTAATGGGAAAGATTATGTACTTAAGATGTTCAGCTGAATAATACATACAAACACCTGACATTTGGCCTGATCTGAGAATAGGCGACATGCTTATTTAACAATTTTGAAAATGTTAAAATGGCGAGGTAGAGCTAAAATGTCATTTTAATATATTTGTATGTAACTTATCTGATTCAGCCCTTTCCTGCTTTTCCCCTTGGCATATTCGAAGTGGGGGTCACAGCAGCAGTCTGACACTGTGGATACTTTGAACGATACCCTGAACATTGTTGGCATTTCAGCCTAATTAGTTGCATCCTATTCTGTGATTTGTCTTTGGTCCTTTGGGTTGCTGGCCAAGGATTTTTTTTTTCTTTTTTTACAATTTTTTACGCTCATCATTGTCTCATTGTAAATGTCAACAGACCAGTACTTGTGTAATTGGTTTATTTTCTCCTTATTTCTTTTTTCCCTAGTGTTAAAAAATTTGAAAATCCATTTCTAAATTTCAGACAGGCTACATGAGAAAAATCCATCTCAGGAATGAGTGACAAATAGGACCTGATCTCGTCAGTGCAGATCCTGGGCACAGCCATGTATTTTCCTGGACAGTATCCTCCATTATGCGTAGTTTTGAACTGGGATGATCTTGTCTTGGGATGGTTTATTCACATTTACAAGCAATGGGCCATAACACAGACAGTGACGTTGCTGAAGGGCAGATCTGTGTCTTCCCTCTTGGGCGCACTTCTCAAGCAGAAAGCCCTGACAGCCTTCCTCTTCCTGCGGTTCCCAGTGAGTATGTTGTTTGTGACGCTGGGGCAGCTCATGTTGAAAACACTTGCTAAGTTCAGCTGCACACTGAAGGCTTAAGCACATAGGAAGGGAAGATGTTGCCGTGCTCAGTTACAGAAAGGCTGGCGGGCCTGGTGGGAGTGCTGAGCCAAGATGGCCGCATGGAGCCGCCATGTCGCTTTGCTCTCGCTCCTCCCATGCCTACGTTGCTGTCAACGTTTTTGAATTTCTACCGCAAAGTAAAGTCAAGCACCAGGTGCCAAATGAAACTAAGTGGCTTTAAATTGGAAACACACATTTTTGTCATTGCTATTTATTACAATACATGCCAATGAAAATTGCGCTTTTGCTGAAACTACAGGGGAAATCAGAAAGGTCATACACAATATTGAGCTAAGAAAAATGCCATGCTTTAAACAGCACTGTGAAGAGCCTAAAACCAGATGAAGGCCTGTGTACTTTTTCTCTGATCAAAAAAGATTATTTAAAGTTACGACTGGGACGTGTCAGTCTTGCTGGTGTCTGACGCCGTTAGATGAACTGCTGATAAATGCAATTGTTGTGCCAAACAATCTCAGGGAAAGAAAACTTTCAGCCCAATAAAAGCACAACTGAAAAGCGACTTCTGTGAAACCAAGTGAAAATACAACCAAAAGTTACTCAAATTGGTTACAGTGTAAAATCTCCAGTACATTTTTATTCCATAAATATAATTCGAAAGAACCTAAACCCAGAAAACATCACTACTGAGGTAAGAACTCTGTTTGGCCTTTAGGACTCCACCTGTGCCTTGATTCATAATTCACACTCTGACTTTTCAGTGTGCAAGAGGCCTTCGCACCTCATGGCATGCATTATAGATGGAGGGACTTTAGGGTTAAAGCATGCTTTTACTGTGAGGCGTAGGGTATCAGCCATTCTCCACATCAAATTCATGTGTGCAATTTCAACAAGACCTTACTCTGCTCCCTGTAAATACACACCAGATGTATCTTTTATAAATGTTAGGTTTTGCAGCATCTTTACACATGCCAGTAATTTGAAGCCTATGTGTGCTTTATTGGTGCATGAAAGCCCCATCCACTCATCTATCTGTGATGCTTTGCAATAGGCAAAATTTCAGTGTTGTCAGCTACTCCTCATTCGACTTTATTGACTTATGATGTCCAAGCCAATGCTCTGGTTTCGAGCTGTTTCCAAAGGTGTCAGTTTTCTTTAGCTGCGAGGGGACTGAATAGAATAGGAAAAGAAACTTCACCAAAATTCTCCGATTCATGATTCCTGACATGTGACACTGCAAATGTAAGATTCGTCCTGCACTGAGACTTGCAGGAGACTTTGGACTTGAGTTATACAAAACATAGCTCCAAAATTTTTTGCTGGAAAAAAATACTTAGCTGTCTCCTGTCTGGAGACAAGCTTTCTGCTACAGGCCTGCACTATTAAGGTTGTTTTAAAAGCATATCACATATGATCTTTAATTAAATCTGTAACTTAGATTATATTCATTATCAATTAGTGTATGCTTGAACAACAGTCACTAGCCAGACTTCAGCACCACATCACTTGGTGGTGGTGTTTGTTTTCAAGAAAGTACAGAAAAGCAATGCTTCCTATGTAAAAACCTGAAGGCTCAGTTATGGTTGACAGCGTTAATTGCTTGGGAGAGCGAAGTTTTTCAGTGTCCAGCTACTAAAATATTGTCAACACGTGAATATTGGCTGTGAGAGGTGCTCAGGTTCAGGCTTTAAGGGGTACTGCTGATTTCAACTTCTCAGCTTGTCACACTTAAGTACTCACTCGCATCAACTTGTGTGTTTGAACAATAAGTACAGTATTATTCTGAAAAACAAAATATTTTCAGTTGTTTATGAACAAGTAGGGATGTTTAACATTACTCTGCTCTGTTCCTTGGACTATTGTGGCCACTGCAGAGGAGACTGAGGTGCAGCGAGTAACATTACTATAACCAAAAACATCCAAGGGGATCCTTTCAGTTGCTACGAGCTGCTGTCTTTGGGACAATAAGAATCTTGGTTGCTGACCTCATTTCTTTGTTGAAAAAGCAACAGAGAAAATGTTCAAGTGAGCAGACTGCCCGCTGTGAAAGTGAAATTTGCTTTAAGTCATGAAGTTCTGATGCATGCCACCCTGGGCTGTGGCACAGTGCCTCTCCCTGGGATGAGCACAATGCTGGCAGTGGTGCAGATGCCATCACACAGAATGGGGCAGTTCCTGTGCTCTGAGACAGAAAGCATGCTCACCTCATTACCACATAGGGAAAATGTTTCTTGATCACTTGATTCCAAACTGCAAATTAAACTTTTAAAATTGCAAATATAGTCCTGGTGTGAAAATAATTTCCTTTGTAAATACATGACTAAATAACCTTATATATAAAGCAAAAAACAGAGGTCACATGGGGATCAATATAATCCTTATTTATTGGTCATTTTTATACTGTACACAGAAAATAGTAACATACACCACCTAAGCTATAAACATACTATGTACACGCAGAGAGAAGGAACAGTTAATTTTACATAAGATGGAGAAGGCACATAACAAAATGATACACAACAATCATTTGAAGCTGGCCAAATTGCAGCCACAGTATTTATGTACTTGCTAACATAAACTTTCCTCTCACTGTCTGAAGGCTCTCCTTGCTGCTTCACAGGCTGTCACCTTTTTCCAAGAGAAAAGGGAAAGGATTGTGAAAGGGGGGGGAGTCAATTGCTTAATTCTTCCCGTGCATATTCAGAGGGATATGACACAGAGCAGACCATGTGCTTTAATTTAGCAACCTCTCTGCAGAAGACTGGCAGACGTAAAGACAGAATTCAAATGTGTAAGGTTTGAGACCATACTGTGCTTTTGTTTCCTGAGTGGATAGGCTGCAAGTAATGATGAACAATTTCTTTCACTTGTGCTTTTTGAGTCAAATAGAGATATTTAGAAAATGCATTTTCAAAATATTTTAGGTCTTCTGTATGGAATTACAGGTGCTCTCTACAACTCTTAGATGTTATTGCTCCTCCCTGAGTGCTTTACTATATATTTTATTATACACCCAGGCTGAGAAGCAGTAAATAGCTTGGCACCTGCTTAATCCTTGGTTGAAATTTCAGTAAAGATGGTATTAGACACTCCCTATGATGTATTCCCCTTTGTTTTAACTGTTGCCCCTTTGTTTTAACTGTTGTTTCTTGGCTGAGATATGGCCCAAAAGGGTCAGGCTTCTCCACTATGGTTGCCGTCCCTTTTCCATGACCTCACTGTTATGAACACCCAAGTCTACCCTTGCTGCATTGGAAAGCCTGTGATCCACCTTTCCCCTCCACATTTCTCAAGTGCCATCTCTTTCATTCCCTTTGTTCCTCTTACTTTTGCAAGAATTTTCATCACTCCTGTTTTCACCATTTCCCCTCCACTGAGACAAATGTCAGTCACACCTGACTTATTCTAATCCTAGTTAGGGTTTTTCCTCTTGCTTTCGCTCCTCTTGGCTTTCCTTCTACAAGCCACACTCACATTTCACTGTAAGAATTTTCCTTTTTTTGTGTTTTTATGGGTGTCTTTTTAATTCTTTTGTAGTGTATTCCTACAGAGCTCTCTTTGGTCTTTATGAAAACTCTTCAGGCTTTTATCTTCTTTGTCTCTTTCTCTGTACCCTTTGCTGTATATCTTTCTCAGCCCTGGATATTCTCTGTGTGACAACACTTTCCTGAAAGAACAATATTACAGATTGTTTTCCCACTGTTTCCAAGATTACATCCAGAAAGTCCATCCACTGAGCAGGGCAGAATGAGTTTCCTGTCACTTCCTCCTCCGTGCTGTGTCTTTCACTGTGAACAATAACACTTTCCTTCCCGTTAACTCTCCATGCAGACTGACCTCCATCTTCAGCTGCTTTCTCTCTGTTGTCCTTTTTCTTTGAATCGTGTAACAATTTAGGCTGGAAGAAGCCTCCTGAGGTCATCTACTCCAACCTCCTGCTCAAAGAAGGGTTGATTTCAAAGTTAGATCTTTATTACATCCTTCCCCTGCTTTCACTTCTATTTTCTTTTCCCATCTCTGCTATTCAGTTGAAATCTTTTTTTTTTTTTTTCCTCCCTTTAACCTATACAACCATTATCATTGAGCAGAAATTCAGGAATATAAAGCAGATATGTGGAAGCACATTATCTGCATCTGCTTTACTGTTCCAAAGCCACTGCTGCTCTTTGCTCCCAATTCCTGCTTCTAGATTCCCCCTTACTTTCCAAGCTCTCGCTCCCCAGGCCCTTCCCAGCCTGCAACCTTCCACCTCTTCTTGTCCACTTCTTGATCACTCTCTTGTTCTCACAGCTTATATGTGCATCTTTGCCACCTGGAAAGTTGTCTTGACTTTGCAGCCCTTGTAGCTATTTTTGGTGAGCCTCAAATTTGATGTGTAAGAATCTGTACAAAACATTCCCGCTTCACTACTCATCCTCACACACAGTTCTTTGCTGTCTTTCTTGCTGAGAAGTATCTACCTCAAGCTGTGCGCTCTTAGAATCAAGCTCTTCTTTTTTCAAATATATGTCAATTTCAAGAAATGGCAATGCCTAACAAAATCTATGGCATCCTTATTATTCCTTAGCAGCGGGCAATGCTGGGCTGAGTTCTGACTAAAAGCTTTACTGCCATTATTATGTAATGCCATATTTCAAAAGAACTTCCTTAAATCTCTCTCTTTTACCATCATATTTTTGTTAACTTCCTTCTTTCTTTTCTTATTTGCCATTTGCACTCTTGATTTAAACTGCAGTTGTATGACAATGATTGAATGCAAAATGATAAGTTTCAATAGAAAAGCTGTAAACTGGGCTCGAGTGAAATCTGTTGTGCATTCGTGCTGTGATGTTGTTCCACCCTTAACGTCCTGCTTTTTTAACCCAGTTTGAGTCCCACCATCCACTCTCATTTACTGTAGTGCCTTGTTTTGAAAGATATCTGTTAAGACTACAAAAATAATCAGAATGTGCTTACTATCAGAGTTACTGATAATCAGCTAATAAGGAAATAATGTGATTGACATCGATATTCTGTAGTCCCCTAAGAGGTTCATTCAAAATGAATTATGAATTGGTCATTAGTTAAATTGGTTGCAAAACTCTTGGATGCTGAGTGTGTGTGCTCTGTTATGCAACTCCTGGAATAACCATTGCATGTGTCTGGGTTGTTTCACAGTGGCAGGAACAGATAACCTGAGCTGCAGGAAAAACAAAATGCCATAAAGAACTTTTCCCTCTGTTGACTCTTTACTGTTGGCTCCATTTGTGTGACAGCAATGTGTTATTGCTTTAATGTTTTCACTACATGTGAAAGTTAACTGGATGAGTTACTGCTATCTGCCCCTACAGTTCACGAGAACCTTGACCTGAGTGTATTTTTGGTACATTCTTTCCTTTCTACAACAAAACATCAAATGCTCTCGAAGATTTTCAAGTCTCTTTCGTTACAGTATTTTTTCCAAACATTTGCAGTTACTCCAATTCTTTTTACATATTTGTTTCTTTTTCAACAAACAGTTGCAATCATTTTGCTACCAAGGATTACAGTGGTATTTACTGCTGCTTCGAAAGAGGAACATTCAGGCACAAAAATTGATTTTCCCATGTTAACTTTAAAATCTGAACTCCACGAGAGTCACCAACACTGTTGTCAGAGCTGAGTCACTCTTCCATCACTTCCAAGTTGATGCATTACCTGTAAGCTGTCACTTGTATTTTCTGTGACCTCTAGAAAACATTTTTGAGCACATTGCTTTTTTGGCAACCAATGTTGGCTGTATGTTGGCAAAGTGAGATACAGTTATTTTATAAAATGAAGCATCAAGTAATATCACAATGAGAAAATGGCAATATATAGATTTGCAAAATTTGTTTGGGACGTTTTGGTTTTATGCCTTCTGTAAGGGCACGTACTGTCTGCTGGGTATTTTAAGACATACTCTATATTCAGAGAAATGTGGATTTGTTAGGCAAAGTGAATTTCTTTTCAGCAGAAGATGGAGTGACTACAGGGGAAATGAAAGAATTGAAGGAAAGAAAACTAAACACGAAACGTTTATTTTGGAGAGTTTTTGCAAGCTTCCTTTTAATCCCTGCTTAACAGATGAATATGCTGAAACACAGTTCTAATGATAAACATTTTGATTACTGAATTATGTCTTTCTTGTACAGTGCTATTTGATTTGACTGCATTGTCTTCTGCAGCAGCGATTGCTAGGCAGGCAAAGGAAAACACAAATGAGCAGCTGTTCCTCGTGTTGTGTCTGAGACAGGCACTTATAAGTATCCCAGAAGCCATTACTCTCTGTAATGCCTACTGCAGATTACCAAGGCTGAAGTTTTCAGTGCAAGTAAAAATTGTCCTTGGACAAATCAGCCCAAAATAGTGATAAACAGCACTGGTTCGGTTAAATGCTAGAAGATTGTAGATTGAAACGAACTTAAAAGGAAAATATTCAAAGTTCAAAGTCACTGTAATCTTTACAACAGGTGCTCCCAGTAGCAGAATGCAAATGAACATTCCAACACATGTACATTGTCCAAATCCATTCATCTTCCATGATGGAGGAGAGCCTTCCTCTAAATGAGTCTTTCTATTGGTGGTGGCTGCACCATGCTCCACATCTCGACGCGGGCGCCCTCCTTCTCCTGCCGGCTGGGGCTGTAGGTCCCTTGGGTCGACCTTTTATTGGCAGCAATGACAGAAACCACAACTGCCAAGAAGAGGATCAATAAGGCCAGCGTTACTGAGCCCAGGGAGGTGAATATGTTCGAGATCAAGTCAGTTGCCAACTGGAAGGATTGAAATAATTGCAATATAATTTATGTCAAGAGCACTGAGACATACTTGAGCTACTACCATGGAAGGAAAACAAAAGCCCTTCTATAGCTAGAACTCTGCATAAAGGAACTACTGCTGAAGCACGGTTTATTGAAAGATAAGTAAATTAGCCCCTCCAGAGTTTGTTCATTGGTCTCTGGAAAATTACACAGACACCGTGGGGTATTTAACATAGAAAGCAGAACTGGATGAATTTAGCGTAATGACCCATTTCATTTGACAACTTTCTACTTGAAAATAGTCTATGAGCTTAAGTTTTGTGGACTTTAGTAGCAATTCAGAAATTATTTTCTTAATCACTTCAATAATAATTCATCTTCCTTGTTTTACATACTACTGCTAGTTTTCAGTACTGTGAGTTAAACATGAGCTACTCTAGCTGGCTATACAAACAGTCACACTTGTTTCTGTGAACACTTGCATATAGAAAATTTGCTTACTGTAAATATTTGTGTAAATTGTAACTATTCTACAGCCATTCTTGCCAGTAGATTTTTCTACTAGCATGTTTGCATGAAACAAGCATAAAGAGACTGCACATGAGCACAACTGAAATCTATTCAGTGAGAAATGAATATGAGTATATTCTCACAAATGTTTTCAAATATTCACCCAGCTCTTCTTCTACACATACGCTTTGCAGCTGAGTCTACAGAAACACAAGCAGTACAGCATAAGATGAATGTAAGGATGAAGTGACTTTTTTCTGTCTTCATGTGGCAGTGGAAAATGTGATAATGTCAGAAGGTACAGTGCGCATAAACAAATCTGCCAGCTAAAATGCTTTAGACCAGATAAATCTTATAGAAGATGAATGCTATATATATATCTACATATGTGGGTTTAGTTTATAAAAAAAAAAAAATAAAGAGGTTGTGGTGAGGAAGGCCAAGGAAGAGATGTGGATGCTGTAGGTAAGTGGTCACTGTGGACAGAATGACCCTGCAAGGAATGAAACTTCTGGGCAGATTCTGCCATCCATCATTCTGTGATTTGTATTACAAGTGACAGCTGAACTGCCATAGATGAATGCGTGCTTGAGGCTGAACTTTCAAATCCCCAAATATTTAGAAATAGAAAATAGCAGGTCAGAGCCCATTTCCCAGTTAGATCCTGTGTGTTACAGGATGTCGCAGTGACCTTCTTACTCGTCATTTCAAAGGGAGTGCTGCTACTGTCCTGAGAATGACTGTGTGTTCAGTGATGGACCTGCTGTCGATGTGTGCTGTTTGTGTGGCAGTGCCCTGTGTGTCACGTGTGGGCTCATGCTGCTCTGCTCAGCAGTGCCAGAGGATGAACCATAAAACGATCCTGCTTCTTTTCTCTCCACCTCCGTGCTGATGTAAAAGGTCCTGCTGTAATAATGAAAGCAAGTTTGGCTCAGGGAATCTCTCTAGGGAATACATGACCGGTTGGGCTATTATTTTCCTCTGTCCTTGATGACTCCATATACAGTTCCAATGATTTTAAAAGCATTTTTTTTTTTTTTTTTACAACAGGAATAATTCGGTGCAGGTGACAGACACATGAATCCAACCCTAAAATAAGGTGACGTGAAACACGTTGGTCCTTTAAATCGTACCCAATTGAGAAGGTCATTTCATTCTAAAATAATGTCACAGGTAAGTTTGAGATAAGAGAATTTCTTTGCTCTCTTAGGCTGTATGACCCTTATTCCCACTGTTTCAGGAAGACTGCAAAATTTTAATGGAAATATTACAAAAACAGCCTCTGAGATCAACATTTTCATTTATGCTCAGGGAAATCGAGGCACAAGAGGCTAACTCATATCCTAAAGCTGAACTTAATGGTTATGAAAGAAATGTACTAAAATAGGCTGATGGATGGCATTGTTGTAGTCTTTGATACGCGAATATTCTGAAATTATCCTTACATTTTCTAGTCCCTGCTCTTTTAATTTCTGTTGTAAATAGTCCTTATCCATGGAGACGCTTTCACGTATGATATTTTTCAAATACATTTATTTCTTAAGGATAAGTTTAATGCTAAGGAGTTGGAGTGGAAAAAAGTTAAAATGATCCTAACAGGACTCCTTTTTCCCTCCCCCATTAGTTGTGTATTGTCAACACCTTACTCATCTCATAGCACCTTGCAACAACTGACCAGAATTTATTTTTTTTTAATTGTTATTTCTGTTTCATTTGTGTTGAGTTCATTGCATTTGGGTTGGTCTGACAATGACCTGAACTTGAAAAAAGTACTGAAAAGTGCACGTATTGCCTATAACTGGCTGGACAAAATTCATGATCTTGAGCCAGTATGTTAGAAATAAAATAATATACTCCGCTGATTAAAATATGTTGAACTTTTGTTGGTTTTTTTTTTTGGTTTTTTTTTGTTTTTTTTGAGTTTTTGTTGTTTTGTTTTTACCATAATCAGGTACTTAGTCTTATTTCTGCGTTTATGTTGCTTCTAATTTCCTAATATGAAGAAGTTGACTTTTATGCACTCATTTGGGCAGCTTCTATTAATCCAAAGAATCTACTGTCCAAGTGCTGTGGCTTGGTTTATCAGCCTGTAGATCACCGCCCAAGTGCACGATGTAGGTAGACCTCTTAGCAAAGCAAGGAAATGATAGCAGAGTTGCCAGAAGGCTCTGCAGTCTGGTCCTGTCAAAATCAACTGCTTCTTTAGTAACTGATGGCTGACCACTTCAGTTAATTTGGAAAATGAAATGGATGGTCTGGAAAAAGCAGCAGCAAAGTTCCGTCTCTGATAGTTCCAGGACCTGCATCGCAGTATCTGGTGGTGATGACAGACTGAAATAATTGTAACTGGTGACCCCAGAAAGAATAATGCACACAGCAGTGTTTTCAGAAGCATACTGCTGCTAAGACCGCTCGAAGGCTCTTCTACTTGTGTGATGCTATGAGCCTTGTTAAAAGGTAACGTGCATCTTGCCAGGTAACCCCAGGGAAAGTATGACTTTTTCTCTCCAGATCTTGGGATTTTTTCCCTCTGACACCACATCCACTGAGAGAAGACCATCCTGTCATCCCACACGTATCACTGTAGTCCTCTGAAAACTTCTCTACAGCGCACATAGAGTTGTAGAAAGTCTTGAACTTTCAGAGATCATTACTGTTTTTTCTGCTATCAGCATCTGAGATATTTTTGCAGGAAAAGGCAATTCCGTTGCTGGAGGGCCTGAGCAAGATCCCCAAGCCTTGCTTGTAGCTGAATGGCCATATTTCTGAATATAAAACGTGGATGAGCATCTTGGATATTTACAGAAGATCCACAGTACAGACAGCTCACCTTGACAATGAATGTTTGTAGGTAAGTAACTTTTTAAATCTTATCTCTTCATTTTCATGTGGATATTTGTGTCTGAATATTTCCTTAGCAAATGAACAAAAGCCCACAAACACCTATTTATTATGCCTTTACTTAAGAAGTGTAGTCTGAGTAGTTTGTCTTAACTGAAATATGACAGGTTGAATGAATTCCTTCCTGGAAAATGTCAGCTTTTAGTTGTCTGTCAACTCTTCATGAAATCAAGGCACAAATGTAGAGGTAATTAATTTTAGCAGCTGTAATGATAAACTGATCATCTGGATTATGAAGTTATGGATCAGGAAAAAACGCAATCTGTTTTATTAAGGAATAATTACTTCTCTGGTGTCCTGTGAGAAATGAAGAAGTCAGAGATGATTGAAATCTGTGATTTAGCTTCACTCGCAGGGATTTATGTGCCTCCTAAGAAATTCTGACAGCCTTCCTCCTGATATGTGAAGTCTCACTGCTGCGACTCTGCAGAAGGTAGTGAGGAAGTTTGTTCTAGTTATACTGGAACAAGAAATTGGAAAGTGATGGTGGATCTCTCAAAAATGTTGCAACTAATTGTAAAGCAGCCTTTGATTAAAACAAGGGTATCACTTGGGCATTGATCTTCCAGTCTGATCAGCATGCAAGGACCTCCTCCTCACATCAAACTGCAAGATCATTCCTGGATCACTCAGAGACAGTGCTGTGTTTAGACCAAAACAACTCACCCTCCACACAGATGCTATCACAAATGGCCAGCTCAGGTAGCTTTCCGTTGATAGCATTAGCTTTCTGGATGTAGCTCAAATGCCCACTTTTAAGAATTCATCTCTGAAGAACAGACTATATACAGTAATTATTTTTTTTAACTATGTGGAGTATTGATGCCTGATGTATATCAACTGTTTAATGGAGGTGGCCCAAATTCAAAAATGATGGTCTTTCAAAGGGCTGGGATGGTCTGTCTTAGGCAGAAGAAATAATACTTCTTTTTTTTACCACTGTACTTTATGTGGGCTCAGCTATGGACCCAGGAAAACCCTTAACTGCCTACGTAGTCCCTTAAAATCTCTATTAGTTATTTTGGTGGATCAGCATCATGTGAGACAGCATTACATGCCTTTTCTCTTACACATCTGAGCATTGGTTACACACAGAGAAGTGATCTGGCTGGCAGTTTGGGAGGTAAGCTGTCACTAAGCTGTGGGCTTTCAGAAGACTCCCTGATAGCATTTCTGCAGCAACTGACAGTGCTAATTTTGTAAGTGTACTCCAGCTCTTTTTAAGATCATCTGCTGGTGCAGCACAGATTAAATGTGCAGCTCCAATGTGTTGTTATGAGATGCCTTTTAAAATTCTATTGACAGCCTCTGGTGTAGAAACTTAGCCATCTGCTGCCATATGAAAGGATAGGAGGGATACATCTATAGCTGGTGTAAACCCTGGCAATTCTTGCTGAGGAGGAGTTTGTCCCAAAGCTGCTAAATAGCAGACTAGACAAATACTATGACAGTGTTTTTGTAAAGGTATCAGTCTCTGGGGTGCAACATCCCTTTCCACCTTGGGAAATATTCTGGAGTGCCATATATAATTATTTTTTACATAGTTAACAGTGCAGTATATCAGGTGTTGTTTCGCCATAGGGAATTATCAGCATTACAACTTCAAGACATCAGATTCTATATGAATAAATCTTGATGATGGATTAAGGCCTTGCTAGGCAAGCATCTCACAGGAAGGACTAGGATAATATTTAAAATCAAAAGACTATCACTGAAAACAGTAACTTTCTGTCACTGTCCTGCATCTGGCTTATTTGAATTTACTGCTTCCATAGTAGCACAGTAGTTGCCTCAGTAGAAAAGATTCCTGAAAAGAGATTTGCAACTGTGAGCAGTAGTGGCCTTTTGAGGACTGTGCCTGCAGTCATGAGAAGATGAGGTGAGTGAAGGGGACCCAAAAGCAGGAGAAGATGCTACAGTGCTGATGATGAGGGCAGGGCAGTTCTATGGGAAAAGAGGGTGAGGTTGCTTAGACTTGGCATGATTCAGTTGTGTTCTGCACTATTGATTTCAGTTAACGGATTTGCAGAATGTGAATTGCAAACACAGAACTGCTTGCTCAGAGCTTCTACTTCTCAGCTTGCAACAGCTGAGGTAAAAGATCTCTTCTTTAACGAGCAAAGCTAGCGGCAGATACTCTTTTATTCCTGAAATCAAATCTTTGAGATCATCAGCACTTAGGAACTGTCAAAGACTCACACAGGACAGACACCTGCCATGGGCTCTGGACCCAATTGCTGTGATGTGAAGCAGGATCATCTAACCTGACCCCTTGCTCTTGGGAGGAACTGGTGCAACCTGCGCTGGACTTGGCAGTCTTGCTTCTTCCTACTTTCTGTGGGAATAAGAAGTTGCTCTGTCCAGTGATGCACAATAAGGGGGTCAATAGAGTGCAGCGAAGCAGACACAGAGTCAGGATTCCTGTTATAGTGAAAAATTTCCAGATACTCTTCATCTCTATTTTCTGCTACGCAGCTAGACCTACAATCTCCAAAGCATTTGGTAATTTTCTTCCTCCTATTTGGTGCTAAGCTTCTGCAAAACAGCCATGTGTTGCTACCTAGCATTAATATTGTGCTGTCAAGTGGTGATGAAGTAAGTAGCTATGTGAGTGTTTCACACTGTCAGACAAGAAGATATCAAGTCAACAACAAGCCTTTGTTGGGTGCAGCACTTAGATTGCAGCCATCTCATGCTTCCAACTGTAAATATTAATGGTATAAGTTAGACCTTTATTGGCTACATAATACTTGCTTAGCACACTACGTGACACTGTCACATTACTTAGTTAATTATATTCCTTGATAAAAATTTGGAGTATGTTTATATCCTAGTGTTCATTCTTTTTTCTACTAGATGATGATTAGAGAGGACTTACATCAGTACATTCTATATTCAGGAAAGATTTTGGAAGAGATTCATACATGGAAAGTGTAAATGTAATTCTTATAAAAATCTGTAGACTGCTACATCAATAATCGCTCCTTGAAATCCTATTTTAATCTTGATTCAGACATTTGACAGTGAACTTACCATTTTTTGATAGCTTTTTTTTCTTTTTAGTGTACTACTTTCTTGTTGACATGAGTGTTTGAGGCTGTTTCTACCCACAAACATAAATTCTGATCTCAGGAACTCTAGGATCAGTACTGCACACCCAGTGAAATACCTGGTCATTATACTAATAGTGCAACGCTGAATGTGATTTGGATGAAGCTAAATCTTCTAATTGCTATTTGGATTTCTGCTGAAGATGCAAGAAGTTTATGAAGTCTCTTTACATGTTATAGCCAGCACAGTACATGTGGAAAAGGTCTCTATAAATACAACAGAGACTTCTCTTAACTTTCCGCTCTGTGCTTTTACCTTACTGCCACCTAAGGATAACTAATAGAAAATACATTGTAGTTCACATTAGAGAAATTTACTCTAATGTGCTAGGATTTAATGGCAGCCTTGTTGATATCTTTCTTTTAAGATTTCCTACATTTTGAGAAGGTTTTCTTGAAGTTCATACTTCTAAGCAAAAAAATATGCTGGCTCGCCCAATTGCATTTATCTCTGGTCCTCTAAGGCAAGGCATGTTGGCTGTGAGTAACTCAGCTCTGTTTCAGATGATTAATTTGGATCTGTGGGCTCCTCAGTACAGACTGAAAGTAAGCATTTTCTACAGTCTGTGGAGTCGGATCATAATTCACCTTTATCTGCGAATGCAAGCTCTTTCAGATACAGCAGTCCCTTGCTGTAATGACTGTATCAGGGATCTCTTGTCCTGCCCTGGTCCTAACACTCCCACCAAGAGCGAGACCTAGTGAGGTCTGGATAGGACTTATTCCCAGGTCTCCACCTTCGGCAGTCTGTCATTTGTTGG
This sequence comes from Odontophorus gujanensis, assembly GCA_013399175.1. Taxonomy (NCBI): domain Eukaryota; kingdom Metazoa; phylum Chordata; class Aves; order Galliformes; family Odontophoridae; genus Odontophorus; species Odontophorus gujanensis. The sequence goes on along the minus strand of VXAB01008270.1, from coordinate 177,727 downwards.
TGTTTGTACAGCCCTGAGCAAGAAAGCTTGAGTCTGGTGGGTGGTCTTTTTGCACATATAATGAGTATTATGGAGCTGTTGCAAGATGGCATTGTTTCTGCACAATATTTATTTTGGAGGACAGTATGACTTTCTCCAGGGACAGGCAGGTGATGCTGCCCATCCTCAGGTACCTAAGCTCAGTTTTAAGTCTACAATGCTGTTATTTTAAGGAGTTATTTTAACTCTTTAATTCATCTAGCAAATTAATAAGTGATTCTAAGATTATTCTTCATGGCCGTAACTCTTCTGATTTCTTAAAATATTTCCAATCTCATACTTGAATATCAAGATCAGTTCAGTCACTATGAGATCAAGCAGGTAGTGAAATATCACTTTCATGCTAACTCCATGGAGAGAAGTTCACTGTTTCAGAGACTATTGCTTCAAAGCAGGTGATATCAACAATGCCCAACTTATTTTTTTTATTTCACTAATTAATACTGTGAACTCCAAACTGCTTATGTGCTTGAGAGTCTCCCAAATCCTTTCCCTAGCAGGGTATACTAACAACCAAAGCAGTCTGCAGTGGTGCAAAAGCTGCTCTAGCTAAATAATTGCAAAGGTTTGTAAGGAACATAGCTGTTGATTCCTCTGTCCTTTCCACTGAATTACAACAGTAACATATCAGTTCTTATTCTTCTTGAAAAGAGAATAATCTATTTTATCTAATAGTGTTTGAATACATTTGAGGACTGTTGTTTTCACTGAGCAGTTTGGTACACTGAATCTCAAATATTTAAGTAACAAGCTCTGCCTCCCATGTAAATGTCTCTGTTTCAAAACATGCAAGTGTTTTTAATCATTTGAACACAATATTTTTCAGATCTTCAAGCATACGATTTTTTTCATTGCTTTTTAGTGGACAAATATTCTAGACGCCTAATAAAGTGTGCAAAATATTTTCAGACACTATTAGGAATGGAGTTTCATAACAAGAACTGAAAAGCATTCTGCACAAGAACTTACTTCACATACAGAGCTCACCAAGTGATGCATAGGCAGATGAGCACGCCACCCTTGCTTAATCTGGAAACATCGTAATTCCATGAACCTTTCAATAGTAATTGTAAACATATGATTCATTTCTGAGGCATTAGCACTGTTCTGCCAGATGTATTTGTTATGCTTAGCTAGTACGTAGATAGCAGCAGTCCTGGAGGATATTACTCCTGCCTAAATAATGTAGTGGTTGCAGCTGAGGACTGTGGTTCCTATTTAAGCACCTGAATAAAAGTGAGCATATTTTTTAAGTTCTTAATCTGTTTTACAGGGAAATATTCCTCTTTATCCTTTAGCTGTCATCCTTCATATACAAGTGTACCTTAGGTGCAGGTATCTTCAGGTCTTTCTAATTGTAATGGTGGTGGACAAGCTTTCCCTGGAGCTACCTTCTAATCTGGCAATAAATCCCACTTAAAGCTTTGAACTCTGTTCATCTTATTGAAGAGGACAAACACTGAATCCTGAGAGGTTGCTGCCAACTTCATATAAGTTATCTTTTCCATTATGAACTCCTCAACTTCTACCCAGTTTATTTTACTTTTTAAAAGCGTTCAAGGATAAGCCCAAGCTATATTTTTCAGTTTGAAGGTGAGGCTGGATTTTGTTTTTCTACAGAAACTTCTGGTGAGTTAAGCGATTTGGATTTAAGGAATTAAAACATATTTATGATCTGATTTCGGTCTGGTTTTGTCCAGATTGTCCAGTGACATAAAACGTTGTTGTGTGAAAGTCACTGAAAACAGAATTATTTGTTTCTGCTCTTACAAAAAATGGAAATTAAAAAAAAATATTTCTGAGTCAATTGTTCTAAAGCTCTAAAACAACTTTTAGTATACCTTCCCTTGTTGCTAAGCCTGCTGCATTACTGGAAGCCAGACAAAAAAGAGAAAAATAAAAATAAAAAGAACATGAATCGTTATGAACCATATGAGAAAAAACATGTAAAATTTAGTATCTGAACAGTGCAGAGATGGAGTGCTGGAATGTGTTATGAAGTGAGCAATGACTGAAGTAAATGCCCATGTGATGTGACTGTGAGTCTACAAGGAAAACATCAGAAGGTGAGAAAAGAAAAACAATGCTTTTGCAACATAAAGAATAGTGTACAGACAAAACATGTTAGTCTGAATACTAAACGTGTTATGTGAATACCCTACTTGAGCCGATCCCTATACTGTGGAGTGTTATGCTGTCACATGTCATCTGGGCTCCTTTGCTGCTTATGTGTACCACACATATTAAATATTCAGCTGCTCCGCACTGATGCGTGCACTAATTCCAGCCTCATAAGGAGTGTTCTTGTCTTTCCCAGCTAAGACACATCAGATAACCTTATTGTCTTTGCAAGATAATGTTTTTGTACCTTATGTTGCGACACATATTTAAATATGTTCCTTGCAATACTCTTTTCAAAGTTTTAGTTCAGTCCTGTGTTTTGAAAACAGACTAATGGAAAATAGCAGAGGGCATTAAGGAGCTGCTCTGCTCTGAAAAAAAAAACAACAACAAAAACCAACTATAAAAATGGCAATGTGACATTTGCAATGACTTTCAGAGCAGAACTGCTCATTTTACAAATCTCAAGATGTTTGTTCTTACTCCACATCTGACCTGGCACAGGAATAAAGCTGGGTCCCCATACCATCAACGGCAGCAAGTCTGCCTTTGTGGCTGACCTACAGCCATGCAAACGACACAGACACAGATACATCCCAGCTTGTTTCCCGCTCGCTCGTGCTAGGCTAACAAAACACAGCAAAACCTTACTTCAGTTGCTGAACTACTGTTCCACCAACCAATCACGAGACTGCAGGCAGTTTACCTGTGCTGTGTTCCTCTAGGAGCGGCGGACATGCCGGGCTGGTCTATAAGGCACGGCAGCAACAACCCCCAGCAGACACCTCCTCCTGCTGCCTGCTCGTCTGGGCCTGGGGAGCATCGTGGCAGCGGGCAGGAGGGCCGGGGAAGACAAAACCCGCAGCGGGTGCCCGCTGGCTGAGGCCTCGCCCCACGGCACTGCCCGGCCCTGTGCCTCAGCCTGTGGGGCGGGAAGGCACCGCGTGCTCCCTGTGCCTCAGCCTGTGGGGCGGGAAGGCACCGTGTGCTCCCTGTGCCTCAGCCTGTGGGGCGGGAAGGCACCGTGTGCTCCCTGTGCCTCAGCCTGTGGGGCGGGAAGGCACCGTGTGCTCCCTGCAGGCCTCCCAGGTGAGCTGCGTGGTGCAGCTGAGGAGCAGGAGGTGTGTGGCTTCCAGGGCAGCAGCACTTTGCAGTTTCCTGGCTTTTTTCCCAGACTTTGCTTCATTTTACCACATCCCCGGCCTAGCTGGTGAGCATTAGTGTCCTAGTGTTGCGCATTCGAACTTAGGCCAAGAGCAAAAATGGTAGTGCTGCCTTAAAATAATAGCACGTGATTATGATTTCAAAACAGAAGAGAACCTATCTTGTATTTGTGGCATTATGTGGCCCTTTGGACCCCCTCCAAAGCTGGGAGGGCTCCCAGCTTACCTTGTACCACAGAGGAGGCTGCAATCTGTGTGCTGGAGGGCAAAGGAGAGCCATCTGGGGCAGAGCTACTTGTTCATATTAGAGGTGTTAAGGGCATGGCTGTCCTGCTTTCACAGATGAACAACTTTTGAAGCGTGGAAATGCCCTAACTACTCACAATCTGAAAGTGTGAAATCCAGGACAGGAGCAAATCCATACTGATCTCAAGGAATACTAAGATATTTCACTGAAACTTTTTTTGGTGAAATAAGGTGTTCCTAAATTGTTTTATTTTTAAGTGATGAGAGTACTAATCTGAGAACTGACACAGTGTAAGAGCTAACCAGCACAGCTTTTTGTCACGGTATTGCTCTATAGCTCTTGAAAATACTTTCCATCTCTGTGGGGTACTGGCAAGACAAAAGTATATAAGAGCAAGGCAAACAGGTAAAGCTGTGGTGAGACTGAGGAGAACTGGTCTCAGTATTACATTCTGTGATGTCCATATCTTTTATTCAAACGATCATTATCCATTAATAGCTTCATAAGTATGAATAAGTAAATAGTTAGGGAATGCATTATTCATGAATCACTAGGCATTAATTATTGTAATTAAGTATCATTTGCTACGTTCACATTACTAACCCTTGCAGTTAATGAATACATTAGCTAATCGCTGTAGTGGAGATTCAATCAAAATTTGGTATGCCTGTGCTGTGGAAGCCTGAGAGAGTTTTACTGAATTCAGATTCAATATTGAACATATCTTACATGCTTATCAGTGATTTTTAATGACACTAAATGTGAATTGTAACCTCCAGTGCATGATGCTTGTCCTTGTGCCCTGGAGGATCAAATGATACCAGCTGGAAGCAACAGCAGCACACGTCAGAGAACACAGCATTAGCTACCTTATGCAGAACTTGTATTCTGGGACATGAAATCTGCCCCTGCTTTCAAGTTGCATGTATATCCACATGTACAATAGGAGAGGGTATGCTTTCTGGGGAAGTACTGTCCCAAAGGTGCAGCTGATGATAATGCTTAAGAAACAGTTTTAAAGCACATCCTGAGCTGTTTGCCAGTCAGCATAGAGACTGCATTTGGCTTTTGCTGTGCACAGCACAGACAGAATGGGCTCTGGTGTCTAATGGGACCTCAGGGCACTCTTGAAAAACAATGTTAAAGGATCTACCATTTATCATACATTTATTTTATTTTACTGTCTGGAGATGTATGGCAGGTAACAGTCATCTACACATTATAGAATGGTGACCTGCTAGAGTTCTTTTTTGTGGCTATTTTTTTAGGCTACAGTAACCAGTGGTTCTTGAGGTGGTATTTTGAAGAACTTATAATTGCAAACATTTATAGGGAAAATCACTGTATCGAACTACAAAAATTTGAGTTCAAGTGCTAGAAGGTGATTTACACAAGTGGAGTGCCCTTCCATCTGCACCTTTGGGTGTCAGGCCAGGAAAAATATTTGCAAGGTAAAAAAAAAAAAGGAAACCTGATTCAATCACTGTAAATTTGAAGCAGATTTTTTTTGTCTTGTTTTGTTTTGTTTCACTAACATACTTTAGTCGTATGCACTGAGTAAACTGAGTATTGATTCTAGTTTCTTAAAAATTAAATGATCTGGGACTAAGAGAATTCAAATCAGCATTCAGCATCAAGGATTCTTTCACAAACACATGGGTTCTTTGAAGTTAAGACTGTGATAGAATGCTGCTGGCAGAGCTTGAATTGCACCAGCAGAGGAGCATCACTAAGAACCTGTTTTTTAAGGGTTAGAAGTAGGAACTATTGTCAATACAGCAACCCTATGTTTTCAATTCTCTGTCTACACTTCCCCAGTGCAATACCACTTCTTTGTTTCCCACACTAGTTGAAGAATATCTTTTTATTTATCCCACAGCTGATGCGGATCCCTTTGCTCTCTCTTTTAGTACCTCCTCCACTGCTGTCTTTCTTCTCTTTTCAGAAATCTTTTTTTCTTTTTCAAGCCCTAACTCTGCTACTTCTCATAGCCCATATTTATGAATGACAGTTACTGACATGAAAAAATGTTTGATCCTTAATGTCAAAATACGGGGGGATCCATTACTGCTAGTATCAGTGTTCATATCGTCACAAGCCATGCCTCCCAAGATCATGAACTTGCTTGTTTGCTTCCATTCGTCTGTGAAGATCTTGCTGCTATATCTCAATTTTAAACAATAAAGTCTTTAACCTCTTTAGATCCTAAAAAATCTTTGCAATTGGCTGTATATACAAAAATCAGTGCTTAGCAAAGGTTTTTTTTCATGTTCCTTCTAAGACTGTTTCCTTTAAAATGGCTTATCTTTCTTTGAAAATATATATTCAACAAAGTAATTCTAATTAATCTGGAATTTGTTTCTTTTTTCTGTTTAAAGTTATAAACTAGAAGTGTGAAGTCCATTCTCAACTGGAGATCTGTGCACAGGTCAGAACCAGCCTATGGGCGATGATGCAACTCAAAGGGAGGAAATGAGCCGTCAGAATGCTAGCAGCGCCTCCTAACACCCAGCAATTTTGTAAGTACTGACAGTACAAAAGGAGAAAGCAGGTAATAAGAGGCACTTTGAGCCCTGCAGACCCTTTAAGCCCTTCTCTGAGTTGCTGGTTTGGCTCTTGTCTGTTGGGTTATGCAGCTGCCCTTGGCTGTGTAACAGAGCTGTAGCTGGGGAGGCTGCAGCAGCTGAACTGCTGCCCCAGGCACTGCCAGCACTGCTGCAGAGCAGTGGGGAGATGCAGCCTCTGCTGATGTGTGTAAAGTGATAGTATCAGAAAACATGGCACATTTGAAGCAAATGGACAGAACTGTCAGGAGGAAATGAGGAGCAGACATAAGAGACAAAGGCAGAAGGTTTATTGTGTGCAAAGACAGGAAAGTTCTGTACACGTACACAGTGTAGTTGAACATATGGAAATATAGAGGGGAGAGGAGAACAGCTGAAGTCAGGAGATGTTTCATGATGACAAGGCATTACAGGAAGGAAAGAATTAAATTGCAAGAACAGACAATATTTTTGTTTTGTGTACTCAAAAGACTGAACTGCTTCTCTGCAGGTAACAAGCTCTAGATGTATACAAATAACTCACACAATCTTTTAAATCCATATAAAACTGTTTGTGCAGTCATCATATTTCTAGTACTGAAGAGAAAGAGTTTTGGAATCTCTATACAGTATTTGTGTTTGTTGGTTTGCATGCTGTGCTTGTACCTATTGCTTGTCAGGCGTGCTGTTCATACATGTGCCTACTTTCTAGCCTTCCTCAACATTAATTACTTACTTACAAAGAGGGAAGGAACTTCTACTGAATAATACTTCTCTTTTTTTTCTTTTTTTTAAAGAGCAGTCAGCAAAAAACCTACCCAAATCCCTTTTTAAGATAAATATAACAAAGGTATTATCCTAGTAAAAAATAGCAATTACCATAATGATTGTATAGTACTTAAGTTTTCATACTAAGGCAGGTGCTCAATACAAGAATGTGTGACATTTCACAGGGATGAATCATGGTATTTTCCCCAGATGCACAAAAGAATGTAAGGATTTTCTTCTGAAAAAAGGAGCCTTGTTTAATAATACCAGTATTGCTGCAATTAAGCTCTGAATGATGTTAAAAAAAAAATAACTGATTTGGAGACGCTTCTGAAAGACAAGAAATAAAAAGACGATTCTCAGGCAGTGACTTCTGCTGTATCTTGCTGTAGCAAAATGGGAACCTAAACATCTCACTCTCTGGAGTCATAAAACCTCATTAAATACCTCTGTTTAACTCTGCTACACGTTATTATCATTCGAGAACTCTCTTTTTTGTCTGTTGACTCTATCTGCTAATGAATAAGAGAGACTTACCAAAATTTGAATAAATCTTTGGAAAAATACAGTAAACTTATGATTTCAAAATCTAACGTACTTATTGGGCCTTACTTGACAGAGGAATTGTAATGAAAATTGAGACAGCTGCAATTTGTCTCAGTGTGATGCATTGGAGATGTAGAGGTGAATGGAGCAGAGGAGCAGGATTGCTGCTAATCCAAATGGATGTACAAGGGGCCTCAGTGTGTTGCCAGTTGCTAATCCATACCATTATTTATCCAAAAACACCATACTTGAGTTCACCAGGGGGAGGCCAAACAGCCAAAAGCTAGCAATGAATGTAGTATGTGGTGCAGATATAGTGACACCAGTAAGATCTAATAGTAAAATTAACCTCCCTGAAGGCAACAAACTTTTACCAGCCTTTGCACAGGGCTTGAATGCTGCCACAGGTGTATCTTAAAGTTCCTGTTAATATGCCTTGCTTCCTGATCTCCTCCACTGTTTGTGCTGACAGTGTGCAATGGTGAAATGCTCTAGTGGAGTTAGGATGAGACACTGTTTAAAGATTTGTAAGCATTTGTTCTAACATGAAGGGAAAACACTAACACAGATCCGAAGTGGTTCATCACACAGGCAAGAAGTTGGACCTGAGCATTGCATCACGAAGTTCTCATCATTCACCTTCTTCTATCTTATAAAGTAACATGATGTTACCTGAAAGGTTTGCTTCCATGTTACAACCAGAGTTGAAGAACAATTGAATATTTCACAGAAGTTCAAAAAATATATAAAATGGTTATTCAAACTCAGATGCTTGCATTGCTTTGCTAAGCTCTTTGGTCAAGGCATCTTCTGTTTTGCTAAACCAAGAGTCAAACAATTGCTAATAGTCTTCCTGGTCACCCCACTCGACTGCTGGATCATCATCCATTCTCAAAATAAGATAGGAGAGAAGCTGAAAGAGATTCTGCCACAACAGTAGAGAGACAAAAAAGGAGAGGTCGCTTACATCGATCTCACAGCGGTCCCCAGCATAGTTCACATCACAGAGGCAGTGAAATTTGTTGAGCAGATTCTGGCAGAGGCCTCCATTCAGGCAGGGATCAGAGCTGCACTCGTCAATGTCCTTTTCACACCTACGGGGAAGAGTGCAAAAAGTGAAATCCTGAAATCAGGTACAAAGTTGCATAAAACTGGCTCATTTTTAATTCAAAAACTTTTCAGGAGGAGGCTGCTGCATTTAAAATCTGTGGTGTATTTCCACATGTGTTCCTGGTCTTCAGAAAATCTTATTAACTACTTGATTAGCCTCACCTAAATCTTGAACTTCCTGTGTTGCTTTCAAACATGGATGGTTAAGCCAGAAATTTTATTTCTGTGAAGCATTTCCTGGTTAATGGTGCTTAGCAAAGTGAAATGAAAGCTGGTGTGTGGTTTCAGAGCTGGATATAGTGCAAGTCCTGCTGAACACTTGTCCATTTTCATCATTACTGCAAGCTGAGCACACGGTTTTCTTCTCAATAATTCAGATCCAAGTCAAATAAAAGTATATTTTTTCATAACTAAGTGCCCCTGGGAATATTCAGCCATTTCTTTCTTCTATCTGAAGTGTTAGTGGATGTCCAGCATGATCTCCTATATGGTCTCTCTGAGGTTGTGGGCACTGAGAATGTTAAGAAGGGCAATTGCAGAATAAGGTTTTAAAAGCTTAAATTTATTTCATATGCTTTTCAGTAATTCTGATGAGAAAGGAAATTTGAGCTGTAATAATTGCTCAAAGCAACCAAGTGAACATTAATGAAAAGAATATGTGATTGTTTAAAAATTAGTAATGCTTTGGTGATTCTCTGTTCTGAAAAAGATTCCCCTGAATTCCCTGCCTCCTTTCTTCAAATACTGATAATGGTCAATCCTATTTTTGCAAATAAAGGAAATCTGGGCTTTTACCATTGAAGCAGAATGTGTGAAATTCACTGCAAATTGTAAGAAACTGTTTTGTTTAATCATATCCATAACCACTCCATACACTGTTAGTGGTACATTAAGGAAGTGCTGTTCTTTGCCTTAAACACTCTTAGCTCATTTTCTTTATTAATCTATGAAAAAGTTTCAACCATTTCCTCCAGTCATAAATTATATTTGCATACTTCAGAAAGCTGAAAATTAAGTATTAAGTCAATCTGTAATAATTATATAGCTATGAACTTCCCTATGCAAAACTGAAAAGCAGAATGGTGCAAGGAATTAGATACATGGGTTCACCTGAACATCAGGAAGACTTGTAGTCTTAACTCCCTTTGATAATTTTGAAAACTGTGTGAATTCAATGAAATAACTGTTTTCAAGAGACAGCTACATCGCCTTTTATTCAGAGTAATCTTTCAAGTTTTCCTTTACACCTATTATTTGCTCTTTCTTTTTTTCCTTGTAATCCCAAGTGAATTGATTGACATAGACACCCTTTTTTATTTTTTAGCTTGTACATCATTAGTTTTCTTAGGGATGAAATACTGTCTTGAAGCAAAATGCCTGCTTTACTATTCTAATCAATAAATAGAATGAAGGGTTTTGTTTTGATTTTTTTGTTTGTTTGTTTTGTTAACTGATACATTTGAAATTGTTCTGAAAAAAGAATTGCCACGTGTTTGGGGTGAAATTTTCCTTTTTGGTGTACTAAGTTCTGCAAACACAGAAATACTCCTGGTTTATGGTGTGTCAGCCTGGAGGAAAAGAGGACAAATAGTCAATTTTAGACATTTGGGAAGAATGCCTTGCTTTGATAGTTAGTTATAGTGCAGTATGCTTGGTGCAAGGCTGCTGCTCAAAATGAGGATCATGGGAACCATAAAATAGAGATTACTGCCAGCCTGTGGGATGGATGTAAGCAAGGCTCCTTCCCAAAGCTGCAGTTAGCAAGTTGCCTGGCAGGGGAAGGAAGAAGGAAAAAAAGCACTTTGCCTTATCTTGAAGTCCTGAAAAAATATGCATTGAAAAACTGCCTGAGAATATGCTTTTATTTTTTATTATTGTATTTCTTAGCCTTTTTTCTTGTGGTGTGGCACACAGGCCTTCTGGCTGAGTTAAATAGTGCAGTGCAGATGTGTCAGCCAACTACACTGTGCACTGAGCAGGTGGAAATTTTCATTTAATCTGTGCTTTATGGTTTACAGTACAGGTTCCACAGAGTCAGTGAGTTAATCAGTTTTTGAAAGAATGAAACCACTTTTTGAAAAATGCTTTGTGTTTGCAAAGCCAGCACAACTTGGTTCTGTTGAATGTTGGGGTGTTACACTCTAATGTAATGTTAATTGCACTGCAAGCAAGTCATGCTATGTTCTGTGTTCCTTTTCTTCCTGTTCAGAAATTTGCCATTACTTCAGGCCATATTACCACTGAGATGATGTCCTCCTATTTTTTACAGCACTTGATGCACTTCAGACCTCCCTGCTGCAGAGCTGTTTGTAGATAATCAACAAGTGGTAAATGACATGTAGCAACCTGCTACAAGATGCAAGAATTGGGAAGGATGATGGCCCCTTCTCTTTCATACTATAATATGTAAGAAGTATTTCTTAACTTTATTTTAAATAATAATTCTGTTTTTGTATTTTGGCATTCAGTAAAAAGAAAACAAAAACACCACTGTATATTTCATGTCATGTCATCCCTGTAGGAGAACAGATAGTACATTCACAGTGGATATATGTGAAAATAGAGCAACATGGCGTATTTATGTGTCAGTGTATTGGGGCTGATTTTTATACATGTATAAAAAGGATATGTGTGTTTATGTGTGCCTGTATATTGAAAAATAGCATTCTGTTTTGCCATATACAACATTGGCATTGAATCCAAAGAGCAGGCACGTAAAAGGAGGTGTACAACACTGACTAAGAAGTGGAAGCTTGTACTGGCATTAATGGAGCTCTACTGGACTGACCCTTGTTGAGTTAATTTGTAATTCTTGCCTGAGTAAGACTGCTGTACCTTCAGGCCCTGAAAAGCACTCAGGCAAAGACCTGCTACTCTTGAAAACCAGCTTTTTCTGTATTTCTACAGGAGGATAATTTCCCTATAGATGGCACACCCTGGACCCTTTTGGAATGACTTTTGAAAGAGCTGTTCCGTACAACAAAGCATCTCACCGTTCTCCAGCAAATCCTGGCAGGCACACACAGGCCAGCTTGCCTCCAAGATCAGTACAGTTGCCATAATTGTAACAGGTGAGATTTCTGTCTTCATTCCCACAAACTGTATAGGGTAATCTTCGATATCTGGATAAACAGAAAGATCATGACAGCTGTTATGTGCTCATCCTTGTTCACTTCTGGATATCTCGTGTGTTCTAACTTTTCCTTTGTGTGTAGTCCATTGCTTTAGTGGAAAATGTTTAGATCTACATTGCAAATCTGTCATTTGAATGCAGATCTTATCACTGCTAGTCTCTGAACAGTGAGAGCCACGCTCCTGTTGGCTGGTGTCTGGTGTCTAGGACTACACAGTGTGCTTGGGTCCACTTAGCTGCTTGAATTTGAGGTTGTTTTGTCAAGGATGCACTAAGGTCTGCCACCAACCCCAGGATCACAACAGCTTGGGTCATGTTGCAGCTTGTGGATGCAAAGAGTAGAAGGATATTTGAGAAACTGTCATTTTTTCTTGCAATTTAATCTTAAAAAAAAATAAATCCTTACATTCAGAACAATGTGACTGTATGGTGAAAATAATAATAGTCTGCTGGTAGTGGATCAAATATCAAAATGTAGAATTTTTTAAGGACTTTTGTTTAAAAAATAAATTAGAGAAATTAGAGATTCTTGGCTGCAGTGAAGTTAGCTGTTTAACATCTTTGCCCTCTCAGAAGGGAGAAGCATATAGTATGCAGAGAAAGGCAAGTGAAAGAGTGAGCGTGCAGTGCTCACAGTGGAGTGGCTGGGAGGAACTGTGAGCAGTACAGTGGGATCAGCAGAGGTTGATGGATGGAGTGGGCAGTGTGGTGCCAGAGCCAGCAGAGCTGCTGGGCCGAGGGAGAAGCCTAGAAGAAAGAGACCCATAGCATGTTTGCTAGGTGTGTGGGGAGAAAAAGATTTTTAAAAACTCTTTTGTACATGATTCTCTTACCCACCCACTAAGACTTTCACTAGATTGTTGCTATTCTAATAAAACACGGTTTCAGAGATTCAGAACCTTTTCAAAATCCTTGCAATTCATCTGTCACAGCTGTCTGGCTGACTTGTAACACTGCCACTGAGGAACTGAGTGACCTGGGCTGGCAGTGGAGCTCTACCTTGCTCCCCACTTCTCTGAATGCTCTCATTTGCCTCTATCTGAGCTAGTGCCTCTCCGCTCTCTTTATCCATATCTAATTGATCTTTACAGCTTTCTGTACTGCAGACTCCTTATGCATCAATTCTCCAACCACAGTTAATATACGGGTAGATACATATCTTATAAAGCATAGGTCTGTCATGAACAGTTTATTAGATATGCATTTAAGTGGAAGCATCAGCGGTGTAATAACCACTCAGATGAGACCAGAGAAGAATCATATGGACCTACCTAGTCTGTATTACCTGCAAAGCTTTCCAGTAAAGTTACCAGCACACAGGCATGAATATCCATTAATCCCATCTATGCAGGTGGCCCCGTTTGCACACTGGTGGCCACGGCAGTAGTCTATGTCTTCTTCACAGTTTAACCCTGTGTATCCAGGTTCACAAACACACTCATAAGAAGTGATCCCATCTGTGCAGTTTCCATGAATGCAGGGGTTGGAGAAGCACTCGTCAATGTTCATCTCGCAGTGGGTGCCCGCCCACCCTGGGGGACACGTGCAGTGATAGGACTTGTATAAGTCTTTACACGTCCCCTTGTGCATACAGGGCTCTGAGCTGCAAGCATCCTCCTGCAAGCAGCCTGTAAGGGCAGGGTTTGCAGATATTTTCAGAAATTGTTCTCCTTGAGGTTTTTTAGTAAGGATGTCAGCATTTTCAAAGTAGGAGAGATAAATACCGCTGATTTCTATGGTGCTCATGCATCCTCGCAGGCCATCCAAATTGTCAAAAGCCTTGTCAGCCACATGGATGTCTGTCTCTTTTCGTAGAAAGTTGAGGCTTCCTGTAGCAGTGGTACTAGTTGCAGTGTCCTTGTTATCGATATCCATGTGCCACCTCGAGAACTGAGACAGGGGCTCCACCATGGACACCATCACTTGGTGCCACTTGCCATCGCTCACGGGCAGCGAGCTAGTGAGGGTCAACATGTAAAAGTTGTTGCCGCTTTGCAGTTGAAAGACCAGTTTGGAGTTGTGAATGCTGATGATAACAAACTCAGGCTCCTTCTCCGCATACAGCAGTATCACATTTGTGTCCCTAGTTCGAAAGCCAAATATGATATTGGTGAGGTCTCTGACGATTTTCCCATTGCTTCTGTAAAATATAGCGCTGCTTCGGCCACTAAACACTGCGTTAGCAAGACCTGTGCAAAGATAATAATTGAGAAACCAGGCCAGCTTTAAACTGGTCTACGTGGACAGTATCTATTCAGTGCCCCTTTTTCCCCATCATTTAAGGCCTTTCATTTCTGCTGAAAAGCAGTCCAGTTCCGTCAGTGTCCCGGTTATCCTTGCTTGACTCTTATGACTGCAAAGATTATAGGGCAGTGCTACCTGAAGCTAATCCTAAACCTTCCAGCTCATTTCCCTTTAATGTGGGAAGGGGGACAGTGACCCTGATCCAATGACTCTGGCCTTATTTACTGTAATGTAAATCAGAAGTAGGTCTACTAAAACCAGTGAGCTAATCTAAGTATGTAAGTGTAGATGAGAGTTGAACCTTGCTTCCTCTCATGAGGGTTGCTCAGAATAAGCAATTAGCAAAGAAATAATAAAAACCAGATTACTGTGGCCAGTGGTGCTGCACTGGTTTGCCTGAGGTACTGAAAGAGCTCAGTAGCTTTGTACAGTTTTATAGATGTAGTCATATTTGACTTGTATGGATGTTTTCTAAATGATATTTGGGAATTGGTTTTTACTGTCATTTATTCCACTGGGTATAAGCTTTTGCTGTTATTTGATTCTTCCTGCATCAGCTTCCTGTATATGCTTTCACTCTGTTTTTCGTCTTGTGTGATTTGTGTGTGTGGTTTTTATGATTAGGTTTTGGTTTGTTGCTTTGATTATTTTTTTGTATGGTTAGAGTTCATGTTTTCCTAAAATGCAGAAGTGAATTTTGAGAGAACATATTTGATGTTATCATTAAATATGTGTATTAGAGAAAGCAAAATTATTTTAATTTCAGCTATAAATATTTACAAGTGCTTCAGTGCTGATTCTAACAATCTCAATGAAAACAGCACCATAGCACCATATTGATCTGCATGCAAATTGCCTATGATAGAAATCTTCTGTTGTTGAACCTTCTCTTTCCGAAGAATCAACCATTCTAGCAAACTCTGTGTATATTTATCTTCTCTCATAGCATCAATAGAAATTTTATTTGGTAGCAAAAAGACAAAATATTGCTTCAAAATCCGTACTTGCTTCTTATATTCTGCTCCAGTTCAGGATGGTAAGGAGAAAGAAAGAGAAGAAGTGCAGGTTCAGCCAACTAATGGTTATCAATTTTCAAATGAATAGACCACTTAGCAAGCAAGATACTAGTTTAATAACTGCATGGCTGGTGTTGAGGTGCAGTTAAGATATTTAACATTACAGAAAATCAAGTGACGCAACGTATGTCACGTAGCTTGTATCTTCAGGAGGATGATGATCATCCTGAGGTTGAGCCAACAGTGGATGTCTTCCTATCTCTTTGCAGTGGAGGGGCATGGGGTACACTTTCAGTCTGGCAGTGTATCAACCTGTTCCACAACTTTGACGTGCTCTCGTGCATAAGCCCAAAGCAAAGGTTGTGTAAACGTCAGTGCCTGCATTGTGGGGTCTAGGTGAAAATTTCTGAGGTCGATATGGCAGGATCGTATAGTTAATATTACTTGCAATTGATATTATTATTGTTATTTCTGTTATTAAATGAGGCTTCTCCGAAAGTAATGCCTCCTATTTTTTTACCCTGGCCAGTGATGTCAGAAACAGACGTTGGTGGTATGGCTGTAGAGGCTGAACCCTCCTGCCATTATCCGGTCACACTGTGTTGCTATGCAACAGACAGCAGCAAAGAGGCAGTCTGACAAAATAGTGTCTGATATGGAAGTGTGTGGGAAGCAAAGGTGTGTCTTTGAATTCCTCCATGCAGGAAAAAAATAGCAACCACTGACATTCAGTGATGCTTGCTGAACATTTGTGAAGACCAAAGAGTGGATGTGAGCATAGTGATGGAGCGGTGCATTTCAGCAGTGGTGACAGCAATAGTGGGTCACCTCCTCTGTTGGCAGACTTTTACAAGCACTGTATGTGGGCTCTTGATAATCGCTGGTGAAAATGCACAGCTATTGTGTTGAATAATGGTGCTTTGTAGGTGAGAATTTGCTCTCTCAAATAGTGTTACTGTCCTCTTTGTAGCTGTTGTCACTTCCATGAAAATAAAGTAGGAGGCATTACATTTGGAGCAACCTCCATATAGAAATAGCATTGCATTTTTGAAGAAGTTTAAGGAAATATTGCTGAAAATTTCAATTATTTCTAATTTCCAAAGATGACAGGAATAACTGAAATTTACCTACATTCAAATCCTTGGTGCACCAGCTTGCATTGTGCTTCACGAGGACAGGGCCCAAGCTCACACCACTTAACTTCCTCGCAAGCTTTCCCTGCTGTGTTAGGGGGGCATGTGCAAGTGAAGTCATCCCAGATTGAATAGCATACACCACCGTTGTGGCAAGGACTGGACTATGGGGAAAGAGAAGAGACAACCAAAGTATGAATAAATCTTGGTGGACTCATAACTCTAAGAATGTAGGACTTGTTGTCAAAAAAGAAAACTCTATTTATATCCGATGGAAAGCAGTAGAGATTAGTACTAAGACTAATTTAACATTTTAATAATTTGTGAACATTTTAAAATATTCACGAATAGTATTGTAACCTTAAAATATTTTCATTTTCTTCTACGCCAATACGTTTGGCTGATGATATCTGTCATATTTATCATAACTTCGCTTTAACAAAACACATCAAAATCTGCTCTTTCTAGCATTTTTACACATTTTTCTAAGATGTTATTATTATGGTATAGTGTACAAAAAGGTTGTGTTTTTTTGTTTGTTTGTTTGTTTGTTTTTTAATTCCCCACGATGAACACATGAAAATGCTATGAAAATGTCATTCTTACCTTGCAGAGGTTGTCACCACTGCAGCCTTGGGTGACGTTGATCAGGGTTTGGTTGATAAAAGAATTCAGAGAATTGGTGATGGGGAAGAATTCTAGTGGCTGGTTATTCACTCTTATATCCTGGATGCAGCCTTTGAAATACCCGCCATTTCTTTCAGTTTCTCTGTTATCTGGTAGGCCACCGATGTAAAGAAAGTCCTTGCTTTGGCTAGTTAGTACTGAAGTAGAAATAAAGCCCAAGTATTGAGAGGATTGGAATAATTCCAACATATTTGGTTCTATTTTTAATGTTATTAAGTAGAAATTTCCATCATTTATAGAATGTTTCCCTAGTAATTTTATGGAATTCGGAGCTAACATTGTGAGTTTCCCATCTTCCAAGTAGACTCTTATGTAGAGACTGGTGCTGTTTCTCAAAGCCAGTAACAAGCCAGAAGATTTGCGTGTTCGGACAAACATTGATATATTCAGGTTTTCATTCTCAGTAGCATCAACAGAAAAAGCAGCATAGCCTGAAGAGTCCTCAGATCCAAATCGGCCTGGAATATACTCTTGGGATTAGCAACAGGAGAAAAGGTGAAAAAGGAAAGAAAGAGGAAAAACAAAATAGTTAGGGCTAAATGACAAGGGAACCAGAATAATGATCAAATAGCTACTTCAGATAATATACTTTACTTATGGTAGTAAGATGTGCTGGTATTTACAGATGAATAAAGATTTGATCTGGCCATAAATAGTTTCTATTCCAAAACTCCTGTCAGCTTCCATGGCTGAAACTTCAGGCCCCAGTACAGGACCAGATGTTATAGTATTGTGCGCAGTTTTCCCCTTCATCATGCTCTGTGTGATACTGTGTTTGCAAACGGTTAAAGAAGGACAAATTTCTACATTTTCCTGGATTGGCTGTCAGAAAGATCATTTTGAAAAGAAGCTAGTTGCTTTGATCCTCTGATGACAGGGAAAGTTTACATAATTCTTGAACTTTGTTGATTTTTATGTTGCATTGTCAGAAGCTGCTTAGCAAAACCCTCTTGTGTAAAACTTACATATAGCACACCTATTTTGTCTTGCACAGGTTTTTCAACAGGCTCAATAACTTCTAATATGAGTTCTGCCCATTCGTGAGTGCTTATAATGCTACTGTGTCATGGGGGAAAAATGAGCTAGGATTGAGTGAGCCTTTTTATTTTTTTGTGCTTATCAATTAAAATGATTAAACCAAAACCATGTGTCTCTTTCCCTTACTCTTTATTTTCAGTAATGATTTTCAGACTTGTAAGGATATAAAATATGTAGTCCAAAGTGTATTTTATTCTGATGAATCATCTCGTTAAAGCACAACAAAGTGTTTCTATTTTTACACTTCACGTTTCATGATCTTGTCCTCAGTATTATAGACTTCCTGCCTAAACACTTTCAAGAGCTATTTTTTAATATATCAAATTCATAGAAAGAACAAACCAAGCATTTTTTTAAACGCTCACATAGCTCAACAGTCAGTCCCCTTTTTCACTGTAAAACTCATAGAGTGAGACCTCATAGGTCAAGTTCCTGCCTCCAGCACTGCTTTTTTTAATTGACTATGTTAAAAAAAGGAATGAAAATAGGGTGCTGACTGTGAAGACCCTAGAAGACCTTTAATGATCATACTGCACTACTGTGTGGCACAGTGGTATTATTTAGCAACAGAAATAAATCTCTTCATTGTTCTTAAATCGTTTCATAAATTAAATTTCAAAAATGTTAGTACTTACTAACAGTAAGTAACTTTACCTCTGTTTCTAAATCTGCTTGTTGAAAAGTCTGGTGTGTAGAAATAATTATTTGCTGAAATGGGTGCTCTGAGGCATAAAACCTCTTCAGATAGTGCTGTCTCCGTAAGGTACTACTACAGACTGAAGCATATTTTCATATGGGTAAAAATAAAATTTCTGCTGGAATCAGTTACTATTAGTTCTCAAAAAGGTATTTCATGCTTATGATTATTTTGTTGTATTTCTATTTATAAATGTGTATATATACACATGATATATATATATATCTGATCAGTCTGATCTTCTGCTTGATGAGATAGCTAGCATCACCTTGGTCAATATTAACCTCTTGGGTTGCTACATCTGGATGTTGATCAAAATGAGTCAACATCTGTTTGTTATTTTGTGTATGTAGAGAAAATATTGCTTCTTGTCAATTAAATACTTGGCAGCAACTTTTCTTCAAAAAGACACTAGCATTTCTTATGGTTATCCTTTGCCACAAGTCTCCTCCACTCTGCCTTTTAAGCAACCTGCCACAGTCTTTTAAATATGCCATACATCTAGAACCTATGTATCAGTATGGCATGGTGCCATGCCTTGCGAGGAATATTGTGGTCAGCAGAGAGAAAAAAAAAAGCCAAAAAAAAAGCTTGCTTTCTAATATCATTCTCAACAGTTGTAACGCCAGTATAAGCCTCTCCTGGCCCTGACTGGTTTTAATTTCGCTTCATATAAGGGAGGCCAACATATTTACCAGATGTTGTCCTATACTCCAAAGTTGCTTTCCAAACCTTTGGATAAATTACAGCTGGACTTCAAAGAAGTCTGTTACAATTACCTCTCAGACTTTGTCATTTTGCAATAAGGGAAAAAAAACTATTGAAAAGTATTGATACCTATCAAGTATAGCATACAAAATGAAACTGTCTTTAAACATTTTGAAGTGCATTTCAAGTCACAGCTTTCTGCAGCAGTGCCTCTGGCAAGCCCCTGGGCCCAGCCATTCAGCTGCAGTAAGGCAGTGGATTGTCCTGGCTGCTGTGCGGCCGTGCCCACCCACACCAGTACAGTCTGTCTGTTCTCATCTGACCACAGTGCTGTTGGTGCTCCTGAGATATGCTTTATTTAGCTCCAGGGGGTTACTCACTGCTGCTCCAGCGGGGATGTGGGACATCAGGGCACCTCCTGGTGTCCTCCCACTTTGTCTCAGCCTGCACTTAGAACGATCACTTGTAGCAGGGAATGCGCTACAGGCACTGCCAGCTATTGAATCCCTTCTTCGCTGCCAAAGAGCCTGTGTTCTGACATGTGCTCTTTCTACTCACTAAGACATAGGCATGTCTCCCTCTGGCCTTCAGCAGCTATCTGGTAGCACAGCCTTCGTTAGCTGCTGCCCGAAACTGTGCAGGACCCAGCTGAGAGGAATGGCCTCTGAGGATCTGGCTTCTCCTCGGGCTAATCAGATTAAGTTAGTAGGATAATCTCATTCATTTTGTAAAATTGGAATCTGTATTTTTTTTTTTTTAACTTGCAGTGCTTTGCTGGCCTTTCATGGCCTTAAATGAGTTTCTTTATATCAACCTAGAGAGGATAAAATTAAGAAAGAATGCTTTGAAAATAAGACTTTAACTCCAAGTGGGTTGCTTTCTAAATTTTACTCAGGAGTGCATAACCTCCTGTGAAGTGCAGTTTTCCAGAGTTTATGGAGTGCTAAGAGTGCTAAGAAGATTTAAAAACTGGATGAGTAGAATCCCCCAGATCGGCCTGACTTTTTGTCAGGCCGAAAAGCAGCCTTCCTGGAAAATAACTAGAAAATAATGAACATGTGCTACTACTAACCTCCCATGCCTTCTTACCCATGGGCAATAAGTTCCAGAGACCCCTCGGGTCACACTGGTTCATCACCAAGGCCAGGTTATGTTTTCAACACCCCCTGACAGCGCTGGCGGTGTCGCATGCCCTTACCTGCTGCGCAGCTCGGCCCCACGTATGGCCGGTAGCAGTCACAGTGGTAACTCAGCCACAGGTTAGAACAGCGGCCCCTGTTCTGGCAAGGGTGATTTTCACACCAGTCCTTCTTCCTGCATCCTGTCTTGACGTTTAAAGAGGATTCAGGTGATGCATTCTCTGGAGTAATAACATTCAAGTCTATTTCAATATCCTGAAGACAGCCTACAAATGAAGGTGTAGAATGTATATTATTGATGTTAAGCTGAGAGCTGCTGCTAATGTTCCCCACTGGTAAGCTGCCCAAATATGTGCTCTGAAATGCAAGCCTCACGTGATCATTATCTATCATAGCAGAAGTTTTATTGACACATGATTCTGCACAAGAGCTGTCAAGTAAATTAAGAGTAACAGCTCTTGCCAAGGTTACCTCCACTGAATGCCATTCTCCATCACTGACATTATGTGAAATATGCAAAAGAGCCCGTGGCTGGTTTTTGACTTGCACGGACAAGTGTAAGTAGCCGTTCAGTAACTCCAGCTTCACAAACGTGTCTTTCTCCCCTCGGTAAAACAGAAAGGCTGTTGGTTGCACAGTCTGAAACCTCAGGTTTATATTGTAGGAAGATTCCTCTTTAGTGGTTGTGGGATTCTTCAACCAAAGGAAACCATTTCCTTGAAAAGAAAATGTAGTTACAGTTTCACAGTATATTCCAGTATATCCAGGTGAGCATATGCAGCTGAATCCATGAAGACCATTTTTTAAATGTGGGATACATATTCCATTATTTTGGCATTGTTGATCAGTACAGCCATGGAGGATTTCTGTGCAGTTCCAACCGCCGTAAAAAATCCCTTCTTTGTCTGCAGATGGGCAATGGCAAGTGTAATTCCCAGGAATATTCTCACAGATGCCACCATTTTGGCAAGGGTTCGTGTGACATTCATTGATGTCTTCATCACAGTGAATACCTGAAGAACAAAGAATTAGACATTCTTGACTGAACAACTAGAGCCCAGAATGGTGTTTTTAAGAACATGCGCTCTGTTAAATTCTCTTTAACTTGAAAATGAAATTCACAGATTGAGCAGGGAGCTTGACCCTGCATCCTATCAGAGATCTGGCTGAGATGCAGTGACATGCACCATATCCACAATGAATGTGCAGTTGTCACGTTTCAGGAGTAGCTGCATACTGTAGTTCTTCACAAATGAACAACAGCTCTCACATCTCCTAAAAAATGTGAGAGAAGCAGTTGGAGGGATGTGAACCCATGTGGTCCCCAAAATATTCCTGGTACTGTATCTACAGTGGAATGTTCTTTACCTGTACTATTTTCAAACTGTACAGTAAGAAAAGAGGAACAGAGCATCTTCCCAAATACCCCTGCATTGGTAATTAAAGCATGAGTGGCACAGCCTCCTTTTTCCTTTTTTCCTTACTTTTATGCAAAGTACGACCCTTAATCTTTGCACTGCTCTAGAGAAGAATATGAAATTGCAGTTTGAAAGATAACTGCAAATTATCATCAGCACAAAGTAATTTATAGCCATAATGATGCCTGTTCCTGCAGCAGAATTGCCTCCAGCAGCTCCTTGCTGGCTTACCATGTGAGGTGCCTGCAAGTTAGAGCTACCTGCAAGTTACATCAGTGGGTAAGACAAGATTCACAGAGCCACAGCCAGGTGCTGGGCGATATGCCTAGTTTTGCATACAAATTCACATAGAACCTTATTTTTATAGCAAAATTTTCATGGAAATTTTCATGGAAAATTACAGAGCAGCATTCAGCCACAACGAATAGCTTCAGATAGCAGCAGATAAATGTATCTACTCAGGGTAATTCCCTGCCTGTCCGCTTTATTCAATCACAGCTGTAACTAGACCCATCTCAGAGAGAGGTAAGTTATGAGAGAGCCAGAAGGGAACTCAGAGTTGGCTGAGATTGTTTCAAAGATTAGGCACAGTGAAATGGTCATAGCACGTATGTAAAAGGCTCTCATAGCAGCGATCTTCCTCATTACAGTGTCCTCCTTTATTATAGCACACAGTTTCCGCTTGAAGCCTCAGAATATCAAACACCCCTGTGCTCTCCCTGCTCTGACAGCAGGGTTGTACGACAGCAGTCTCTGCTTTCCAGCCAGGCTTATATTTATTCCAACATGAGATATCTGTATACCATAATGTGTAGTGGCATCTGGCAGAAATATGAATCATCAGGACTGACTTTCCCAAAGTGATGTGCACATCCCAAACCTGTACTGACTGGGAGCCAGAACAACGGCTGCTCTGCCCAGTTTGTGGCAATTTCTGTGTTAGCGACTTGTCCTGCTTTTACTGCTCTGGTATATGAAAAGTGAAGTCACCGTGAGCTGTTTCCTGTTTCAGTCAATGTTTCAGTCACATCTCCTGCTTTGACATCCAGAGCAATGTGTCCACAGGTCTTGTGGACAGCTCGGTCTCACTGTGACAGCTGTAGGAAAATGGGTCTCATTGGGTTTTTGTGTCAGAGAGAAAAGTTAATTCAGCCTAAAAGCATTAGGATCAGGTTTGTACTTAGCTGTGCTATTGAGCCTCAGAGTGATCAGGGCAAATGTAAGGGTTTATAAACTGGGGACTCCTATTAAAACTTTCATAGAAAAAAATAGAAACCCACCATTTAAAAAGATCAACCAAGCGAATGGCATGCAATGGAGTCTGCCCAGCTACTCTGCTGCTGTGCACATTTGTTTAGTACCTCAAACCCCTGCAAGGCAGTGCCTCTGCCTGGCAGCCTGTGCTCTGAGCCACACATTGCAGGAGGGACTTGTCCACAGACAGCTGAAACATGCATGGACTGAGCCTGACTTCACAACGCAGTGTTCAGTGTCTGTGTTGTTCTCTATCTCACCAAATTAGAAGTAAAACTAATGAAAAGTGTTCATGGATGTGATAAGTTTGTTTGGAAATCGTATACATTTCTGCCTTTAAATTTAGATAATGCTTTTAAAACACAAGTATCGGTGTCTAACAAGACATAGCAGCTGTTTTCAAAACAGAGGCCTGCTATTTTTGGTGTATTCTTTTCCCATAGAATGTGATTAACATCAGTTTCTAACTGCAAAGCAGCCATCACAGCACAACTTCAGTATGTGTAATTTCATAAGTGTTTCAGTGTCAGAACACAAATGCTTATTTTTTAAGTACTTACATTAATAATATTTTGTGAAATAATTATTTTGGAGGTACCTATATACGTACGTATTTGTAAACACATAGAAACACAGATTCAAATGGCTGATATTTCATAATAGGATTATCAGATACACAAATATATGTCGCAGCAAAAGACAAGCAGTAAACCATTTTTTCATATGAGGAATAAATAAATCAGCTGTTCGTACAAGTGGGTGGTTGATACTGCTTGTTATCAGCCAACTGCTATGCAAGCAAAGACCACTGTCACTCAAGATAAAAGCACTCTAGATAAAAGGATTAGGCAATATTTATAGAACTGTGTAAGCAGTTCAAATAGCTCAGGTTGGAGGAGAAGCAAGCATGTGAAAAAACGAATTCTAAAAAGCAACTGTGAAGAACAGGTTTTTTTCAGGGTTGCATACATTTACTCAGCTAAACATATTTGGGTTTTAAAAATGAAATCATTCAGCATTTTCTCCTCTAAATATATTACATACCTATGTAAAATTTCAGGAACATATATTGTGAATATTTTGTATCCTATTTTGGGTAATTAGTATTTTCTCGTCCTATGAAGTTTCATTCGAAGCAGAGATGAAGCAGCCCCTTTGAATCTGTTTTTAAACACCACTCAGCTTTTTCATTTTTTTTCACACTACGGGGTAGCTTTTCTCTACCCATAAATCTCTTAAGCTATCTGTTTCAAATTTAGCAGAAAAGCTTTTCTTACAGAAGCAGAATAACAAAAGCAATTTTTCAAGCATACTTCTGCTAAACGCCTCTAATTTTCATTTCTACTAAACCAATATAGACGTGTTACCCAAATTACACTTTTCCTACACACCTTTAGTTAGAAATCTCTTTCACGTTCCTTGACACTTAATAAATACAATGCAAGTACAAGCAAGCAGTCTGGACAGACAGATGTGACGTGTTCAATACAGCCTAAGTAAGTGCACATATAAGTACACAAAAAGAAAATATTTACCTGTACACATTGTCATTAAAGTGATGTAAACCTGTATCCTAGTTGCAACCATCTTTTTCTGAAGTAAAAAGATTTTGTTTAGCATTTGCGCAGTCCACAAAGTGAGTTTCTGCAAAATTCAAAGCAGTTCTTGGTATAAAGGAGTCTGTTCCAGGATTAGCTTGCTCCACTTCTGTACCTGCTGATGTAGTCTGATGGTGTATTTTGCCCTAGCCAGATCAAGAAGGCTTAAAGTAAGACTCATTAAAGTGCTTACGCAATAGATATGTATTGTACTTACATTCTTTTTCAGAATGTGTTCAGTCCAAGTGTGCTCACACAGCTTCGGTGCTGTTTCACCGAGAGTCTTATTTCTTGGTTCTACTCAAAACTGATTTGTCACTTTTTATTATCTGATAAGATTCTTTTCTTTTCAGGACGATATTTTCTTTGGTTTTCAGGTGGTTTATAAAGCCAGACTAATCTTTTTGCAGTCACTGTCAATCAGAAATCTGTATATTTAATAAGGAAACAGAAAAGACCTACGGTTGTGTCTAGTTTCTTTTTTCTATAAACTGCTTTTGTTCCACTGCCTTTCATTGTACCACTTAGTAGAAATTAATATCTACAGATTTTGAAAGTGCCGAAGACAGAAAAAAAAATAATTGAAACATTTCTCTTCTTCAGCTCTTGTGCAAGACATTCTGGTTTGGCCCTAATGTAATGAATGGGAAGTGTAATTATAGAGCTTGGTAGATTGAACAAGCTATGTGTTCAGATCTGTTTTTTGTTTTTTTTTTTTTGGTAGTTTCCCATTTTAAAATTTAACAGTGGATCCTGAAGTCTCTTTCAGACTGTCTTGTTTTTTTGTTTTTACTCGACAATATAAAAACAATTTTATTACTGAGTGAGAAGTTATCTCTGTGGTCCAGATCTTTGTTTGCAAAGGTTTGATCAATTTGTGAAAGTTCCCAGGAAAATGTTGATTTTTTTCAAACAGATATTTTTCAACTCCTCCCCCTCCCTCAACTCATTTTGTCATTAATTAGGAGATTCCTGACTGTGTTAAATGTGGTTTTAGGTTCACCAGAAGACCTGCACACAAGATACAATTTTGGATTTAGTTAATCTGCAGTGCACGGTTGTTTCCACTGTGGTGCCCAGAAAACTGCTTTTCCATCCAGCCTATGACACGGAGTGATTATTTCTACTATGAGCTCAAATATCATGGAGTAGAAATGCCATCCAGACTCTTTGAAAGGTAAGTAACTAAATTTTAATCAAAAGGAAGTAAATGTTGGTGAGTTATTATGCAGGTACTTGTCAGATGTCTTGTGCAGCAGCTCTAGGTATAGCACTAATAATACTTTTTTTATTTTGGAAATAACAAGAAAAATTTGGAGGTTCTCAGCCTCCTATTACAACATGACTCTGACAAATGTTCTGAGTTAAGATTATGAACATACGCTTTGTCACCAGGTTGGGGTAGACATACATTACTACAGCTCAGAGACAACACTGAGTTGCTGACACTCCAAGAATGAAAAACCACATACCAGGGTATTTAACAAACTGCCTGAAGCCATGTCAGAACTATTAGCAGGCTATTTTGAACACGTGTCATGAAAAAGTGAGTTACAGAAGATGGTAGAGTAACCTACTCTAATTACTGCAAGGTCTTTAATAACAGTAATAAATACAGTATTTTCTTTGATAACATTTTCATATGCTAAACAAGGAAACTGATCTATAGAAAGCCACTATAAATTGAGCGTAAAAATTGTGTAACCCTGACCAGAAATTAATTGTTACGACTTCCACTGTTGTTCTGCTGAGTGTGGTTTGAGATTGTCCTGTGTTTGCTCTAGTTATTTTCATAAGAGATGGGGATAATGGAAGAGAAAGTTTGGTTATTAAGTTGTTTCTTAATGTATTAGACCATGGAAGAACTAACTCCATTTGTATAGTCTTGGGCTAGTAAGATTATTCCACTGGTGGAATAATCACACTTGTTTACGAAGTCTTGGTCATAGCTTAGCAGGAACATCAAGTTAACTTGTAGTTCTACACTGCAAGGAAGGTTTGGTTCATTTGGGAAGAGTTCACAGAAGAGCATTGGGAATAATCACAGGTTTAGAAAATAAGACTTGTGAGACTGAAAAAGACATGCTATTTGAGACAAGAGGAGGAAAGGGGACCTGCTTACAGTCTTTCAGCACAAAAAAAGAAAAAAGAGAACGAGTTGTCTGTGATTGTAATAAACAAGTGGTAAGTCACACTGCATCAAGGAGATTCAAGTCAGACTTAAAGAAATTCTTTCTAATGGTGGTAAGGTAACAAAACCCTGGCAAAAGATCTTCTGTCATGGTCATAGCATCCAGTTTGGAGCCTTAAAACTGGGTTAGTTGACAGAAGCACACAGTGTGACACAGGTCTTTTTGTCTTATTCTTGGCAGATAGGCTGAATAATGTCTGCACATCTACTCCTTCCCAATCTTTGTTTTCCTTAACTCTGTGATCTTCTTAAATAAAATAAATCCCAGCAACTGAGCCATAGGTGTGTCAAACCATATATAAATGCAGATGTATATATGCACATCTAGATATAAAATACAAGCGGAGTAAATGTTAGAGAAACTTAAATTGTAGCATACCCTTTAGAATATGCTTTATGGATAATGAAGACAAAGAATCTGCAATAACACTTCCATTACCAACAGTTTACAGTTTTGGAAGTACTTGTTACAAAATCCCACTTTAGGCAGAAACAACTATTTTACAGGGGGCTCATTAACGCTGAGCCACCAGCAGAAAGATCTAGCGGTGTATATATTCTTCAGGCCTTCAGGTCTTAGCAGACAATCATGGAGATTCTAACTTTGCCACATCTATGCTGATAATTGTGAAGAGATAATTACTCTTTGCTGGAAGGAGGAAATGCACATTCATCAGTGAGTAAGTGCAAGGAAATAAATTGACCATCTCTATGTCATCATAATTAAAATTCATGCTTCTGGGCATAAATCAGTTATCATGGAGGTCAGGAAGGAGGTTTTTCTCTTATGTACATCACATCAGAGAAAGGTTTTTTGATTTAAATGGATTGTATTCTATTTTCCTTCAGTAAAGACTGGCTTATGTTGGATACTGAACTTAATGTGACCAGTAATTTGTCCTAGTATGGCAATTTCTGTTACTGTCTTAGCAGGAAAAGCTCATTTTAAATGAAGGGCAGAATACAGGCCAGAGTTGGAGCATATGGAAAACTGGATACTTTAAAACAGGATCCTAACATTGGGATAATTTACCCGTGATAACTTTCACACAGACCTCTAGTTTTGTAAAGCTGTAAGACCTTCCTAGTTATTCCTTTATTGCAGACAAATTCACTATTCTGCTATTTTTCCTCTTGCCATTTGAAATGTACATCTGAAGTTAATACTGGTTAGGAAAAAAATATTAAAATAGAAATAGACCGCGGTGACTTGGCTTAATCATTAAATATGTCACTCCAGCTGAGGAATATGGAATTCATAATGTGCCACGTTCAGTATGGCATGCTGTAACTTAATCCTTTCAAATTTTGCTGGCCTGAACCTTCGTGGACAAGTCTGAATTTTCAGTAAAAATGCTTTGCTTTTTAAAGCAGTTAAAAAGCCCAATCCCTTAATCTCTACAATCATTAAAGTTTTTTTGGAGAGCAAAAGCACTTGGAAATGTTTTTCCACTTGTTTCACGTGTTTTGTCACACCTAAAACAGTTTTCATTCAAAAAACAAACAAACAAACAAAAACAAAACAAAACAAAAAAAAAAACAACAGAAAAGGTCATGTAGGTGATTAGTTGTTTAGTGAGATTTGGCGTGTTTATTTCATTTTATAAAATATTGGAAACAGCCAAGCAATTCGAGCTTTGGTTTCTGGGTAGATCAGGCAGCCTTTTCCACGTGCCTGCTTTGCAGTGCTCCGTTTGCGAGGTTGTGTGAGCAGCACAGCCAGAGGTCAGGAAAATATCGCCTGCGAATGGCATGGGGCCGTGTCCTAGACGGGCAGCATGGCAAAACTGCTGCTTGTAACCTACACCTTTGTCCCATATTTTGATTAACACAGCCAGCCATGTGGATCCAATTGTAGGATTAGGGTCTGAATCTGGAGTAAAGAGAAACGTGGTGAAGAAATATGTCCCTGCATGGCACTCATTTTCCTTTAATTTCCCTATTTTTAGTCAGCTTTATATATTAGTAAAAGAAGCAGCTGCTGTTGTGGTTGACTGATGGAGGGAAGAATGAAAATGGAACAGTGGCAGCCTGGTTTTCCCAGGCAGCATCCTTCCTGAGCAGGGTTTCTGGCTGTACTAATGCGCATGCAGCTCATTGACATGAGCTGATGGAAGGAAGGAGAGCAGCAACAGACAGCACAGTCACATGGTGTGACAGACAACAGTGGAGAAAAATGATAGATAAAAAAGAAGGGCAAATAAAAGAAGGAGGAAAAATTTCAATGGAGAAAGATTATAGGGGATAATTCTAAGAAATACTTAGCAAATAAGATTTTGGAGATCAGATGGTCACTGAAAGCATGGTTAGGACATCATTCAGAAAATAAACTGGAATGGTTACTGGGTTTCGAAGAATCTGATGAATTTATACTTGATTATCCACTAGGTTTTTGGAAATGAAAAAAGTTATTTCTTGTTCTACTTCCAGACTATTTTCTATGTGTTCTGTTCAGGCATTTTTCATGTTTTACTTTTCAGAAGACTACTGCTCCAGTAAGAGTTCTGAATTCAAATCATTAATTTTCTGATTTGCATTTTTTGTAGACTTAGGAGCTTGTACAGTCAGATGATGTGTGTGCATTTGAACTGAAGTGTATCCAGAGGGATCTTAAAGCAACCAATACCTTTGAGTTGTTTAATTAGATCATACAAGGTCATGTTTCATTGACTTAAAAATCTGTTTGGAGCATGTGATTCACTCTGGAATTGGAAAACAAATGAATTTTCACCTCTGCAAACGCATAAGGGCTTTATAAGAGTGCTTGCTGTTGATGAACACTTCCATTGAGAAATGTGACTAGTCTCCCCTAAGAGGGATTTTCTACCTTATCTCTTGTTGGCTGCTTCTAGCTTGCTTTAACTGAGCTGGGCAAGCACAGCCACTGTGCTGCCTGGTGTGGCACAGCCTCTGCTTTGAAAATAGTCAGCCCTCTGCAAGGTTTTCCATATTGCTAAAACCAGTGTGAGTCTCCACAGCAAACAAAAGTGATTGCATTTACATAACTTCATTGTCAGTCAATATTAAGAGAGTCTGAAAAAGCCAGCAGGCTAGAAAATCATAGTTTTAATTGGGCCTATAGAACTTAACTGACCTGAGAACAGAAAAATATAAAATATGTATGTGTGAACATACATAGCATGTGCATACTGCATGCATTTTCAGCTATGTACAGAACAGCTGTATAAGTTGTGTAAAGATGATCTTTGTTTATAGTTTGTAAAATTATGTTTCTCTGTTCCTATTGGATGCATTTGTACATCCTTTCCTGTCATTCTAAATGTGGAAAAACAAGTATTTTGCCTCAAACTATCCACTCTGCCATTTTTTATAAGGCAATCGTTTTACCTGATGGGTTTTCTTTCCTGTGTAAATAGCAGTGGCTTGCTATAGACTATAGACTAGTAGTAGATGCAGAAGACTTTGGATTGTAGACTGTCATCAAATTCAATAGCAATGAAAATGAAAGGAGATAATAGTCTTTTCATTTTTTCATTTCTCTCATTCCCTTCTCTTGCAATGTGAAAACTCACATAAACATTCTTTGGATGGAATCGTTTATCTGAGATTTCATATATGTTTAATATATCCTGAAGCTGGGAAGCGTGACACCTAAACAAGTGTCATTTTCACTAGGTCACATAACTGTCCCACTGGGAATGCAATGGACTTCAGCTAAAATTGCATGAGCATGCTGTGGACTTCTGGTCATCATTTTTGAGGATTACCTGATTCATGCTAGAGGTATGCTAGACTTCCTATTGTTGTGCAGACACACTTGAAAAACATCATTTAAATAATTTTCTCTATTTGTTACTATAGCTAGTGACTGAATACAATATTCTGGCCTAGTAACAGATTCTTAATCCTCCCTGTTAAGCAAAAACGGTGCCCACACGACAGCAACTACAACCATGATAGTATTGATCATTATGATATTCTGTAATAATGTTGTGTTTTTAACACAGTCAGACTCTAAGAATCACAGCAGTGGGAGAGCAATCAGAATCAGATTCACCAACTCTACTTCTAGCAGTTAATTATCAGCAGAAATTAGCTGTCTATACTAGATTTCTTTTCTTTTAGAAGACTGCTTATGGAAAATGCAAAGTTCAGTGTCAACCAGGGAAAGCATGCTTTCCTTAATCCATTTATTTCAAAAAATCAGCAGAAGTTCTTTTCTAAGTAAATTATTGTTATTTTTTTTCTAAATGAAAGTATAGACACCCAGACAATCAGTAAAAGGCTTGCTTATATTCTTTAACTTCATGTACTTGAAGAAATCAGTCAGAGTACCTAAGCAGAAATGGTTTGTGCCTTATTTTAGCCAGCTTAGAGTTTATTTGAAAAGGTATAAATGAGCAGACATAAGAATATTAGGTTTTTTCACTTCTGTTCCTCCCACAGGCAAGTCCTGAATAATTAAGAGCTAATTGATACAGGAAACAATTTATATAAAAGTACTTTCATTAAGTATATCACATAAAATTAATTTTGGTGTTCACTTTACCAGCTTACTTTTATTATTCATTGTCCAAACATACTTCTATTTCCCTGAGAAGACAGTAGACCTGGGACTCATCAGTGCTAATTAATTGCCAACAAATCATAAGTCTCCCAAGTCTGACCAAAGAAAAAGCATTAGTGATTGGTTTTTAGTTGGTGATGGATTAAAATATACACGTAGCTACATACATCTACACATACATACACATAAAGAAAATTGGAAAGAGTGGTGGATTCATCAGACAATTGTGTTCCCATTCAGAGAAACCTCAAACTGGAGAAATAGGCAACCTTTAGAACCTCTAGAAGTTCAGTAAGAGGAAGGGAAGTACAACCCCCTGCACTTGGTGAGGAGCAGCCTTGTGCACAAAGCCCTGCATCAGGCTGAGTGGCTGCAATGCTGGCTAACAAATAGAATGCGATTCAGCTATGTGCTCTTGCAGCAAAGAGGACTGACAGACTCCTGGGCTCAAAAAGGACAAAAGAGTTGCCAGTAGGTTGTGGAGGTGACCCTTTGCCCCTGCTCAGCACTAGTGAGAGCACATCAAGCTCCCAAGCAAAAGAAACAAGTGGACAAACTGGAGCAAGTGCAGCAAAGGACCGTGACAATGATTAATGGTTTGGAAAATATGTCTATGAGAAAAGGCTGAGAGCTGGGGTTGTTTATCCTGAAGAGGAGAAGGCTCAGGGGGGATCTTCTCAGTGCATATAAATACCTGAAGGGAAGAGAGAAGACTTCACAGTAGAGCCCAGTGAAGACATAATGTGCCTAAGCTTAAACTTACACTGCTTTGAGCAATGGGGTTGCATGAAATGATTTCAAGAGGTGTTTTCCAGTTCCAACAGTCTTCTGATTCTGTGATATATATATATATATGCTTACAAACCTAAGCATTCAAGAAAGGATGTTATTACAGTCCACATATTCACTGAGTAGAGTTGAAAAAAAAAAAAAAAATAAATTTTAAAGGGGGGAAAAAGTTTTTAAAAGTCAAAAAAAAGAA